>JAIGNY010002970.1:255000-584300 GCA_020152595.1 Chiridota heheva
CTTGCAATCACCTACAGTGGGTCTGATTGCCTAGCAATCACCTACAGTGGGTCTGATTGTCTTGCAATCACCTACAGTGGGTCTGATTGTCTTGCAATCACCTACAGTGGGTCTGATTACCTTGCAATCACCTACAGTGGGTCTGATTGTCTTGTAATCACCTACAGTGGGTCTGATTACCTTGCAATCACCTACAGTGGGTCTGATTGTCTTGCAATCACCTACAGTGGGACTGATTGTCTTGCAATCACCTACAGTGGGTCTGATTGTCTTGCAATCACCTACAGTGGGTCTGATTACCTTGCAATCACCTACAGTGGGTCTGATTGTCTTGTAATCACCTACAGTGGGTCTGATTACCTTGCAATCACCTACAGTGGGTCTGATTGTCTTGCAATCACCTACAGTGGGTCTGATTGTCTTGCAATCACCTACAGTGGGACTGATTGTCTTGTAATCACCTACAGTGGGTCTGATTACCTTGCAATCACCTACAGTGGGTCTGATTGTCTTGCAATCACCTACAGTGGGTCTGATTGTCTTGCAATCACCTACAGTGGGTCTGATCGCGAGCTTGTACTCTAATGAGAACTCATGACATTGTTTTTTTTTTCTGCAATTATCAAGCAAGGTTATCTATGGTGGATTGTGATCTGGATATAACTAAGAACACAGCCCATGCATGATAATGAAAAGGCAGTGGATGGAAACTGGACTGGCTTATAATCAACAACTTGCGTTGCCAGGTATCTAAAAGCATTAGGTTATCAAAATACAAAATTTGACCCCTGTGGTTACAGTCAGTACCAGTTCATTTAAAATTTGCAAGGCTTTTCCAGGCTCTTGTTTTAGTAAGTGATATCAAGTACTTTTAAGTACTTACTCAAAAGTACAAATATTTCTGTAAAAATAATCAAATCCAAGGTTTTAATTCTTCAAATTGGAGAATAAATACTTTCTCTACACATATCCCATACTCAGCAGCTACAGTAACTAATGCAGGGCTCGAAATTAGCATTGATTTATCATTAACCCGTTGGGCTTTCTCACCTCACATTTCACTACCCCAACTGAACAAACTGGAATTTTATGATTATACTTAAAGGTGTAGGAACAATTCTTTTTGAGAGAGAGGCTGAAAGTTTATTCGCTGCGAACCTCAACCTCCCTCTTCCTTGAAAAGTCTCATTTTTGTCCCATTTATTTTCATGATTGTGGGATTCAGTGGTTGTTTTTTTTTTTACAAAGGACAATTAAGTTAGTATAAGACACAACGTATGTGGCAGTACATACACCCTCGCAGTACACATACCAACTGTATGCTGTATGTTACACATACGCAAGCGCTACTTCGGTGTATACAATGTAATGCTACATTTTACTGCCAAGTGTGGTCAATTCAAATGATTATAATTGGGGAAACTAAAATTGGACCCGGGATCGGACTGAGGTATTATAAATTATAATTGAATAAGATCAGCAGAAGCGCCGAAAAGGGTTATATATTTCACAGAGGGTGCAAATACACCTGATAAGGGGTTTTCTTTCCTGAAAAGTGGGGGAAGGGCATACTTCCGCCCCTCACATTTTTGACTGGGGGTGGACTAAAGCCTCCCCAGGCCCCCAGCTTCCTACTCCCTTAATTATACTGTATGTCTAAACTAATGGTTTGAATAATAAAAACTGTGCTAGTCCTGTATGTAAAATCAACTAGCCCCTGGCTTAAGGGGGCTTATGCTAATTTTCAGCACTGAGTTAAGGTTACAGGACATAGAAGTGACCATTAAAGCTTATAAATAGGTGCAAGAAAAGTGTGTCCAAATATTCTAGAGACTTGAGAATAATACGTCCTAACATTTCAGCCTAGCGCTCCATTAAGTTTTGTTGTAACTATGACAAAAACTATGTTTGTACCGGTGTTGTTGGTGATATATACATGGGTAGGAAGCTGTTCCTTATTAAAGGATTAGTTCAGTGATCAAGCATGTCCATCTTATATGAAAGAAGACTTCAAAACAAACAAAATGGTAAAGAAAGCATTCAAAAATCTTATTCCATTAAGGAAATATTTAAGTTTAAAGTTTGGTATCATTTGTGTAGAAACAACTGAAATCAGACTCAGATTCCTCAAAAGTCTGTATGTATTCTATCATATTTTGTCGTGCAATTTTGTGGCTTAAAAACCATGGGATATGTCAAAAAAGAAGTATAACTGAATCTAGGAAGGGTATTTTTAATATACCACCTGAAGAAAGTTTGAGGGAAAATAATTTAAGTAGTGAAAGAATTAAATAAACTTTCTTTGAAATATATCAAGACTTTGAGGAATCTCAGGCTATGACATCACAACTACAGTAGTCTGATTTCAGTAGTTTCTACAGAAATGATACCAAACTTTAAACTTGAATATCTCCTTAACGGAATAAGATTATGCAACGCTTTCCTCACCATTTTCTTCAACTTGAAGTCCTCTTTCATATACGATGTACTTGCTTGACCCGATACCAAACTTTAAACTTGAATATCTCCTTCACGGAATAAGACTTTGCAACGCTTTCTTCACCATTTTGTTTCATTCGAAGTCCTCCTTCATATAGATGTACTTGCTTGACCCTTGAACTAATATTTAACGCATGCATCTATTGCAATTCCTGGTTAAATGTATATGTGAGCATAGAGCAAAAATGTTTATTTAGATTATTATATAACCCCACTAAAACCCACCACTCAGTGTGCACCAATGTGCAATGATGCGCGTGATTATGTAATTGATTGGTATTTTAGACAAGCAGGAGATGTGGCAGAAACATAACTAGAAGCAGACAAGCTTGCAGATTTAGAAAGCTAGGTAGAAGTCAAAACACAAAGTGACACTTCTGTAGGTTAGGGATCAGGGTAGCCAGGTTGGCCTTTAACTGCCAAATTATGCAAAGTTGGTCACTCAGGATGCATAATTATTTTAACTGCCGGTCAAAGATATTTGGCCCGGCTGCTCTATACTTTAAAATTTGTAAAAAATGTAATCAATGTGTTACTTTTTTGCTTAGCTACAAAGATGTCATTGTTTTTATATTTTGTAATTACCTCTGCCAACCTTCAAAGTTGGACGGAGGTCTTTGCTTAGCTACAAAGATATCATTGTTTTATATTTTGTAATTACCTCCGCCAACGAAGTTGGATGGAGGTTATGTTTTTGCCTCTGTGAATTTGTTTGTCTGTTAGTTTGTCATCAAGATATCTCCAGAACTGATGATTAGATTTGGATTAAATTTGTTGTGTGGTTTTGTTACTGCTCCGGAAAGGTGTGGTTCAAATTTGAGACATATTGGAACAGAGTAAGAGAGCAAATGGAGGGGTAGAGACAGGGTAAGGGAGGAAATGGAGGGGTGGAGACATTTTAAGGCAAGTTTGTCTGTCATTAAGATATCTCTAGAACTGATGATTGGATTTTGATTAAATTTGGTGTGTGGTTTTGTTACTGTTTCATGAAGAACTTGATTAAAATGTGGGACTAATTGGAATTAGGAAAGGGCAGAAATTGAAGAGTGGGGATGTTTTAGGATGAGATCTGACAAGACTAAGTTGTCAAGACTAAGTTAAAACTTTCCAATGAAATGTGCTGAACAATGACTTTGCGCTCTGAATGAAGATCCAAACGATCAATTGTCTGGAATCAAAGAGAGATACATCAAGTGTTTTCTGGAATAACGTTGCACAGTATACCGGTACTAAGAAAAGTACGGGTACATTACGGTGTCGGTACAGTACGATACCACCAAATGAAAAATACCGAAGTACCACCAAGTACCGTCAGTATCGGTACTTGCAAGAATAAGTTATAAAAGATACCTTGAAATCATTTACAAATCAGCAAATACATATATAATTTTCTTTTAAATATATATATATTTGAACATGGTATATTTGAACATGGTATATTTGAACATGGAACATCACCTAAAATTTCATAAGAACATAATATTTATGGGAAGACATGGTTGTAAAACTTGCGAAGTTCGTAAATATTCCCGCTATTCCTCGAACTTTCGATAACAGCTGGCCTAGTTATGGTGCACTACTAGTTTCATGAATATGCAATATACGTATATTACAATAACATTACTACAGAGCGGGAAAGTACTGATTATAAGTATTGCAAACTTTCTAGGTTCAACTGTCATGAAATATGCCTGTATTATTAGTACTATAGTAACAAGAAAATTTCATGATATATTTAGATTTTGAAAAGAAAGCAGCATTCAGTTTCGTCTGACAATCGCTTCAGTCAATAAATAACTGCTGCAAATTCACAACAGCGTTGAATATTTCAAGGGGAAATTTTTCCTTTAGACACGAAAGAGCAGGACAAAAGTCTGTTTGATGAGGGCTTAACGGCACCACGACAACGAGGGTCAAGATAACAGAAAATAATCCACTTCCCATCATGTCACATTTACCTTCAAAATAATAATCTGCAAGTCACATAATGAAAATTCTCCTCACAATCAGCAACTTTTATTTTCCAAACAAAACTTGAAGTGTGAAAGAACTAATAAGTCAAGATCGTTCCCAAGCGGAAAAAAGCCAAACCAGTTCGAAATAGAGCCAAATTAAGCTACAGTATCAAAGCCAAACTGTAATCAACTTGAATTCCAATATACCAACTAATATACCAACTAATATACCAACTCTGGCCCATAGACCAGTATGGCGCAATGTTACGGCAAAATAAAATGTGCTCGGACGGACGCCATTTTCATGGCTTAGAATTTCAAACCTGGGAGTTGCGTTGCCATTTGGATGTGGAGTTTCAGAAATCCATCCATTTGTTTACAGTATGTTTTTAACCTCATTTAAGGGACTTTTCGAGTTTCATTGACTTTGCCATAACTCATGGCTACTGGAGTGTACAAACTGCAATGTGTCCAGTACACTTAGTTGATTTGTGTACAAAACAGTCCCAAGTCAGTTGTAAACAGAATCACAGAGGTTTTCGGCCCATTGGAGATTTCAATATTGATGTTTATTGTACTTAATATTAGGAGCCCAGTAAGGCATGACCAGACTAAGAATTTGGAAAATAATGTTAAGTATTTTTGCCCCAAAACTTTTCTGAAAGTTTTGCAAGAGTAGGCCTACACTGTGTTGTTTTTGCTCGTTTGGGAAAAATACTGACGGTTAAAAATAAAAAACTTTCGGCCAATTACGCACACACGCAAGGCACTGCAAGACTTGCATATTATTACAATGGGGTAAATTCTGTTAATATATAGACGTGATTAGTGTTGGAAAATATATTTACCCCCCGTAACAAATATATGTGTCCGATTAGAAAAATAAGAGTGTCTCTTTAGAGTTGAATAAGCTTAACCGAAGTTGCAAACTTGTGTTAACAAACAGAATGTCAGAGATTCTGGAGGTGTAATCCGGCGATAAGTTTGATCTTATTAACTTATAGATTGGATGTATATTTATGTTTATTTTATGTGTTAATGTTTAAAATGGAAGCCCCTTGTAATGTGGGAATTTCTTTTGGTGTACAATTCTATGGTTCTTTAAATTTTATTTCATATTTGCCACTTTTGGGTAGTCACCTGTAAAAATACCGGTGTTTCAGTATTACCGGCACCATTTGCGTCGGTACTAACGATGCTCATTTTTACCAGTACTGTGCAACGTTACTCTGGAATCAATGAAAATGAAACAATTGGTTTCTGCCATGAATGGAAAGTGATGGAATGTGAATACTGGCTGAATAGAGCTCAAACAATGATGCTTCCCTTTAATAAAACTGAAAATATTGGTATAGCTTTAGAAGAAATCCAGTCAGAAGATAATCTTCAAGGGTTCAGAATGCAAATGTTTACTACAGATCAAAACTTGGGGATGAATCTTGCTTGGTGGGCCTAGGTTTATGAGGTCGATTATATTAGTTACGGGGATCAAATGATATCTTATAAAATTATTCTACGCTAATGGAATTACAATGGGCAGAGATATGCAATCTAGAGAGTGCTATAAATCTTAACTCTCTTCGGTTACCTTATTATTTTCCCATGTAAACCCTGTTGTAGAGTGTACTCTACCTTATCATTTTCCCATGTAAACCCTGTTGTAGTACTACTGTACTTTACCTTATCATTTTCCCATGTAAACCCTGTTGTAAAGTGTACTCTACCTTATCATTTTCCCATGTAAACCCTGTTGTAGTACTACTGTACTTTACCTTATCATTTTCCCATGTAAACCCTGTTGTAGAGTGTCATTTTCCCATGTAAACCCTGTTGTAGAGTGTACTCTACCTTATCATTTTCCCATGTAAACCCTGTTGTAGAGTGTACTCTACCTTATCATTTTCCCATGTAAACCCTGTTGTAGTACTACTGTACTTTACCTTATCATTTTCCCATGTAAACCCTGTTGTAGAGTGTACTCTACCTTATCATTTTCCCATGTAAACCCTGTTGTAGTACTACTGTACTCTACCTTATCATTTTCCCATGTAAACCCTGTTGTAGAGTGTACTCTACCTTATCATTTTCCCATGTAAACCCTGTTGTAGTACTACTGTACTCTACCTTATCATTTTCCCATGTAAACCCTGTTGTAGAGTGTACTCTACCTTATCATTTTCCCATGTAAATCCTGTTGTAGAGTGTACTCTACCTTATCATTTTCCCATGCAAACCCTGTTGTGGAGTGTACTCTACCTTATCATTTTCCCATGTGAACCCTGTTGTGGAGTGTACTCTACCTTATCATTTTCCCATGTAAACCCTGTTGTAGTACTACTGTACTTTACCTTATCATTTTCCCATGTAAACCCTGTTCTATAAAGATAAGCTGTTTCTCTGCCTCACTTATTGTACATATGGGATATGCATCACGGAGATAATCCTGGGGAAGGGGGGGGGAGAGGGGGCAGTCACTTCCATACTGAAATGGTTAATCCCCAGAGGATCACTTCCATACTGAAATGGTTAATCCCCAGAGGATCACTTCCATACTGAAGCGGTAGGTATGTGCCACCCAGGATTTCAAAATTCGACTGCAGTATGAGAGATTTTTTTGTAAATGCAGGATATGATTTTAATACCTGCAGTATGAAAATAAGTGATTTTGGATTTTTGATACCTACACTACAAAAATCATTAAAAAAAGGCAACTGCTCGGGTAGCACATGTATATATACCTCACATATGGAAGTGCCCCCTTTAATGCTGCAGAAAAAAAAAAAAACTTCACTAGTAACTCTTGTTTGCCACCAATCCAAACCACCACCCCCTCCCTCCCTCTCTGACGTGGTGAAGGAGGGTTATAGCCCCCTGGTAACTACTAAACCGAATACACTGTCTAAAATTGCAGGAAAGAGATCAGTAATTCAATCTGAGCATTTTAAAATACTGTAGGATTTAAAGTTGAAAACCAGAATCTCCAGAGAACAATCTGGTACACAGATGGATAATAAGGATGGTTACAAAAGCTCCCTGCAAAGACTAACCACACCTTCCTCTATAAACTGAAAGGCTTTGATTTAATCTGAAGACTCATACTTATAGTAGTTTTAGCAAGAAAGTGGTTAATTACAAGTATATTGTTGCATAAATAGGATTATGTTCGAAATATCACTGTAGAGCCTGCAATTCAGACAACTGTACAATCATATTTACACCAATTCTGATTAGTATATCTCACATCATTCTTGAATTACAATTTTATAACTATTGAGCTTAATGGGGTTTACATTCAGTCTTTTTTGCTGTTTCATGAGAATTTTGAAATAACAGGTCTTTAACAGGTTCTTAACAGGTCTTCATTTGTTTTACCACTATAGTGCCATTATAAAATCAATAAAATATTGATTAGCGATGATTATGGTTGATTTGAACATTTATATCAAAAGTTAAAAGTACTATCAATTGTTAGAAAAGAGTATTTGAATAATCTATAGCGGTAATTCTTAATTCGCAGCCCGCCAGGCAATCCAATCTGGCTTGCGAACAATAGTCATTACACAATGCAATACAGCGCATTGCATGTAGGATCAATCCTAATGAGATCAGTAAAAATAGCAATATACTTGTTTATTTTGGTTTTGTCCTAGGCAGATCAGCTCCCTATCGCAGCTTATCGAATAAAATGTTATCTTTAGTTCCACATTAAATTGGGCTCGCGGCTTGTCAAAGGAAAGCTGAAGAGAACCGCTGACATCTGGCGTACATCCTTCTAATCGTGCATGCTCTCAACTTTTTGTATTCAGGGATTGTTTTGACGGGGTTTTGTTTGTCACATGACGCTGGTTTTGCCACGTGATTGGCCCACAGCCTGAAGATGATGTAAAATGATGGCCATTCGCAAAATTAATTAAGAACCCTTGCTCTATAGCCTCAAGACTAATAAGTCATCACACATTAACCGAGTGCTCCTTTAAGATAAAAATTATACAAATCAACAATTTTGGCAAAATACAGGAGGCAAGCCCAAAACGTTATCCTTAATAGAGCTGTGACTGTTTAGCGTGTACACACTACACCCTCGCAAATCCTTGTAAACGTTTACTAAATACTTATTGCGAGTAATCGTTTTTCATAGTCTAGTCTTGCCGTTAAAAATCACTATGATCATTTATGATTCAAATCATACACACATTCTGCTGACAAAATTCCAATAATGAGCTTTTACAAACTGTTACTAAACGCCTGCAAACGATACACGCTCGCTTTTTTTGGCTTGTTGACGTTTACTAAAATCCATAAACGTTCACAGCTCTAATCCATGCCTCCGTCATTCAGTTTGGAATCAACAGCCCATCTATCAATACAAGACAATTCCAATTTCTAATGCAGTTTCAACGTCTTTCACACAAAATACAACGCTCTAAAAGTGCAGCAGCTAGCAAGTTTGTCATATAAAATATTCGTAAGTAGAAAATCTCTTCCTTCCCTAGCTCACCTCAGGAATTCTAGTAAGCACCACGCATACTTGACAAGACGATGGTGGCAAAGGAATAAGATTTAATGTCTTGAAGGAGCTGTTCGTGCAGATTACCACATGATAAGGTTAGCAGCCCCTAGTCAAGTGCATATGAATATTAGAAATATACCACTTGTACCTCCTAGTAGTACCAACCTATTGAGAATAACTACAGCACATATTCTTCGTTTTGATTCAAATATTGCCCTGAACCAGAGATAGTAATTCATATTAACTCAACTCGCTCATGACAGACTGTGAATGTATTTCCATAGCATGACTTAGCTTTGTTGCGGTCGACTGTATATCAAAATATATTCCTATTGACATTGGATTTAAATGCCATGTGTACAGGAAGGACCAGGTCTGTTCTAAGAGATTTACTAGTTGATAATTCTGACATTATTGTCTGCGTCAAATGTTATTGGAGGTACAGAGTATGCCAAGCGCAGAGTATAAATTAGTAAAGGTATTCACGGAGGGAATACATATTAAAATATACTATGAAAAATAGGTACAAGAACACAGGATAGGATTTCAAACTTTAAAGTGGAATAAACTGGGAAAGGGAAACAAACTGGAGGGAACAGAACAAAGAGAGTGGGGGAAAGGTAAAGAATGATGATAAGGAGGGTAGGGGAGTTGAGATTTTAACGTTCGATGGGCAAGATTTTCAAAATGAGAAAGAGTTAGAAGAAATTAAAGTTTAAGATGGGTAAGATGTTAAGATTAAAATTGGGAAGATTTTACAGCTAAACAAGGAGAGAACTTTTTGATGAGATTTTAAGGAGATTGAGATTTGCATTATATCCTTGAAATTTGAATTGATGGGGAAAGCGTGATATTTCACGGTGAATGGATGACATTTTAAAAGGTTTAAATGGTTTTTAAGTGCCAGGGCGAGACGTCAAGGAGAGGTGGTAGAGATTTAAGTTTAAATGGCTTAGAGGGTTAACTTAGTACATCTTATTGAGGTAATGTGGAAAAGGAAAGTAACCTGGGATTAAATTAACATAAGTAAAATTGACCTAGCATAACAAAGGTCAAAAGCAGCTTGTCCATGTGGATAAGACATGCACATGCACCTTGTTGCATGTCTGTACTTTTTACTGCAACCAACATTAGTACTAAACAAGATATTCAAGGTCTGATGACATCAGTATAGTACATATACAACAACACAAACAAGTCTATGGCTAAATTACACTCATCTGGTAAAACAATGTTAAGTTTATATAAACAACTCAATGAACCAAGAAAATCATTTAAAATATGGAAAAGCAAAAAATAAAATAAAACCATAATGTAGAAAAAAAACCACCATCTCGCTATATTGGTTTTTATATAACATGATATGAAGATGTTTGAATGACAAAAACAGATCCGAAAATCTATGACCTGAAACAAATTGATTGAGCAGACCAATTTTTGTTTTAGTCTTATACACCACAACACTAAATTGCGTGATCATTTTGTGAAAGAGGGAGAGAATTAAAAAAAGATGTAACAATTCGTGTTTTGATATCTCCCACGCTCGGATTACAGAGTCAGCCTAGTAGGTAACCAGAACCAAAAGGTTTTGTGGTTCTGACGCTTTTGTTTTTCATAAGCTGATTGATTTGCAAAATTTGTATTAAACTGTCATGTCATTGCATATAATCCGTCAATATTTGTTTCATGATATTTATTCATAGGCCACACCCACCGTGTAGATCAATACAAATGTTGACAACATTAGCATTTGCACAATAATCAACAACAATATCATAGCAAGTATAATGCAAAAACGGTAGCTCATTTGTCCTATTTCAAGAATTTTTCAGTAAGCCCCGCCTACATTAATATTCAGGACATCACTACCACATCATTAGGATATATGTACAGGGACCAATCTGTGTACCACATATAGCATAAATCTGATATATTGATAATAAGGTACAGCATGGTGTTTACATCATTTAACAATTTCAAACTAAGCCACGCCCACCATGATATTAACATGCAAATTAATGACATCTGAAAACATAAGGAAGTACACAATAACCAACAAAATTATCATGCCCAATATGGACATACAGAACTTCACTCATTTATCACTCTTTCAAAATTAAAACTTTATAAGCCTCGCCCACTTGTTAGTACGCATTACATCGCCACCAAAAACATTAGGGCACATCTGCAGATCATGAGCTATCTGTGTACCACACATGACTTGAATACAGTTCATAGTTTTTGAGATATCGTGTTTACAAGCTTTTTTTTTACAAAATCATTTTAAATTTGCCCACTACGCATATCAATGCATTTTTATATCATCAACATGTACACACATCTACAGATCATGGGCTATCTGTGTACCAAATATGACATGAATCCATGTTACTGTTCTTGAGATACCGTGTTTACAAGCTCTTTTTAGCAAAATCATATGAAGCCCCGCCCACTACGCATATTAATGAAAGTCAACATTTTTACATCATGAACATATTGCCTTTTTACATCAGGCAAGATCATAATTACACCAAATATGAAATAAAACAGACATGAAGTTGTTAAAATATGGACATTTCCAGAATTTTACATTATGCCCCGCCTACTCTTTAAAATACATGACATCACCACCAAAATCAATAGGCACATCTACAGACCTTGGGCTATCTGTGTACCACATATGACATAAATTCAGTGCATCATTCTTAAGATATCACGCTTAGAGATGGTCATCACAGACATACATATATACATACACACACACACATACACAAACACACAGGCCATCATGATATATAGGTTCCTGATGCTATCGCATCGGAACCAAAAAGGTATTGGACTGTAATTTCTAGTGCACATGTTTTTATAAGATCTATGGATAAGTGCATGTATACCATATATACCATAATAAACACCCACACTCTAATACCCCACCTCCCCCCCCCCACCCCCATGATTTTTGTGCGGTGACAATCATAAAGTCACACATCAATTGATTGGTAATATCGTAATATTAAATACACAGTGTGATTTAATACTAGGCTTCAGGAAAACTCAATAAAAAGCTATAAAACTGCTCAAAAAATAGTCAAAGAGTTGAACTTGCTACACACTGCACCGCAAGTACATTTGAAATTTAACCTCAAACAAAAGCTCCCTTTTGGAAAATGTAACGCCCCCTGGGGCATTTATTAGATTTTACAATGCTTTCTTCACCATTTTGTTTCTTTTGAGGTTCTCTCTCACAAAGGATAGACATGCTTGACCACTGAACTAATCCTTTTATGGAATAAGATTTGAATGCTTTCTTCACCATTTTGATTCTTTTAAAGTTCTCTTTCACATAAGATGGACATGCTTGACCACTGAACTAATCCTTTAATGTAATAAGATTTGAATGCTTTCTTCACCATTTTGATTCTTTTAAAGTTCTCTTTCACATAAGATGGACATGCTTGACCACTGAACTAATCCTTTAATGTAATAAGATTTGAATGCTTTCTTCACCATTTTGATTCTTTTAAAGTTCTCTTTCACATAAGATGGACATGCTTGACCACTGAAGTAATCCTTTGATGTAATAAGATTTGAATGCTTTCTTCACCATTTTGATTCTTTTAAAGTTCTCTTTCACATAAAATGGACATGCTTGACCACTGAACTAATCCTTTAATATAAGAAAGTCTAACAAATTGGGAGTATTAAGACATTGTTTTAAAAATTAAACTAATAGTAAACATTGTGGATGTTGTCAGTGAGGTTTTTCTCTGAGTGTGGTACTTAAAATTTAACTTCATCCACCTCCAAGAAGTTAGTTAAAACCATCCGAGCCATTAGGCTCATAGGACCGGTGCTTATCCCTGGTTTCCATGGTGCAAGCGGACGAGAGTACATGACTCCCCCTAAACTGGACACCAGTCCATCGCAGGTTACCTCCCCAGCAGCGTTGGTACTCAGTTTGCAGCTGAGTGGACTGAAGCAAGTAAAGTGCCTAGCTTACTCAAGGATACAATGCAATGCTCACGGCAGGAATCAAACCCAGTACCTTTTAAATACGTGTATGACTCCTTAACCACTTAGCAATTGCACCTTCATCTCCAAACCTGGCATCAATGCAAACAGGAGTCACATCCTGTGGTAAACGTGCACTACTAGTCACTTCCATAATGACTATAAAATAGGATACATCAAAAAGTGACCACGCACTTTGAAGGATGTTTTGAAATTTTATACAGTAAGATTGCAAGAAGTGTTTCGGTACAACTACTTCCTGTAATTAGTATGCAACTGCTGTCAAGTAAAGTTAAAACACCTTTACTTACTGTTTATCTATTGATTGTTTAAAGGATTAGTTCAGGGGTCCAGCAAGTCTTATCTCATATGAAAGAGGACTTCAAAAGGTCTACTAACTGTGGTGTAGCGGTTATCATACATGTCTACACACCACCAGGCCCTGGGTTCAAGCCTGGGTTGGTTAGACAAGCCAGTGCACCACAACTGGTTATCAAAGGCCGTGGACATTGACTTGGTTGTCGATATTATGTCTGTCCATACGTCTTACCTGTGCTCTCATCCGAGTTGTATTAGGCGTGATAGCATTGTCACAATCATAACCGAATACGCAGGTGACGACCCCGTCATTGTAATTGTCATCCCTTACTGTTTATCTATTGAATGTTTAAAGGATTAGTTCAGGGGTTAAGCAAGTATTATATTATATGAAAGATAACTTTAAAAGAAACAAAATAGTGAAAAAGCATTCAAGGTTTGGTTCAGTTTGTTGATGTTTAATGGCACTGTGACAGTCAGAGTAAAATGTGCCAAGAGGGTATTAATAAATTATGGTGTAAGAGTTAGGATAGTGAGGAGATGAAAGGTTTGTAAGGGAGAAAATGGGGAAAAGCAGAAAGAAAAAAAAAAAGAAGGGAAGTAAAGTTAGGTGTAGAAAGGGAAAGAAGAGGGAACTTAAATGTGGTGGAAGAGGTTGTTGTTGCGGAATAAGTTGATGATGTTTGAGGAAGAATTGTTATCGAAAAGGTCCAAGATTGAGGATAGTGAGGAGAAAAGAGATCTGAAGTTTTGGAAAAAGCATTCAACAATCTTATCCCGTTGGGGAGTTATCCAAGTTTTAAGTTTGGTATCATTTGTGTAGAAGCAACTCAAATCAGACTAGTTGTGATGTCATAGCCTCAGATTCATCAAATTCTTTATGTATTCTATAATATTAGATGTGCGAATTTGTGGCATAAAAACCATGGGATATGTCAAAAAAGTAGTCAAACTGAATCTAGGAAGGGTTTTTATAATATACCACCAGAAGAAAGTCTGATGAAAAATAATTTAGGATAGTGAAAAAATTAAATACACTTTCTTTAAAATTCCTTTAACAATTGTTAAGAATGTGAGGATGAAGACCCAACCTTTCACAGTACACTTACTACACCAGCCATTTCTGCACAGATAAAACAGAGCTTTAAACCTGATTATCTCCTTAACGTTATAAGAGTTTTGAATGCTTTCTTCACCATTTTGTTTCTTTTGATGTCCTATTTCAAATAAGATAAACTTGCTTGACCACTAAACTGACCCTCTAACTAACCTCTAGTAAAAATCATCATATTAATTTGGTATTCTAGGCTACCAGTCTGGAAAAGATTTAGACTATTCTAAAGGGGGAGGGGGAGGAATCAAAACATAAAAGAACTTTCTCAAAATTATTGCTATAATAGAACTAAAATTCCCCCCACCCCCCCCCCCCCCCCGCCCACACACGGGTCTTAAAAGCACAGCATTCACAAAGAAAATTTCCAATTGACAGTATAGTGACATAATCTTTCTCAAGTGTACATGATGTATAGAGTGAAGTCCGAGGTTGCACTACTCATTAACCAAAGTCAATACTGCGGTACATCAAAATTCCCATAGAAACAGACACCTGGTTACTCATCCCTTCCTCCCAGAATGCTCCTAAGCCAACAGACAATGAGTCAGACCTATTAATATTCCTCAGGTCCTATTTAATTTGAGCAGTCATCAGTATATTAAAGACAAGTCTGCAAGTAGAAAAGGAGAAATTTGTCAATCAAGCGTTTAAAGTGTAACATCAAGGAAAGCTTGACATCCATTTTGTAAAGATGGGGCGCTTGTACTTGTGAATTGTAAAGTTTTGTTTTATCTTTCAGTTTCGTGAAAAATAGTCAAAATGCACTTGTCAATTGTGTAACTCACCCCTACACCCCCGGACGAGGTGAGTCATTGCACCAAGGTGGGTGACCAAAACATGTACATTGACACACCCCTCAGTCACTTAGGTGACTGACAATTTTTTGTGAAATGACTTACCCCAAATCAATTGCCTTTGTACAAAGTCAATGGGTTTGAAGTAAATTGACCCACCCCGAAGTCACTCTGGTGACTGACAATTTGGTACAATTATGCACATGTGAGTCACTATTTCATATGTCAATGACTCACCTTTGACTGACATTGCTGGCGTAGTAGGGTTGAGTAATACAACTGACAAGTGCATAATTGGCTGTAAAACCTCTTTTTTTTAATTGCTTCACAACTTCAGCAATGTGGACATGAAAACATTACAAGTTCTTTTGCATTTGAAGCAAGAGGTGAATAAACTGCATATTTATTCTAAAACAGAGTAGTCATGGGCGTACAGGGCAAGGGAGCAGGGGGAAGACTTCCCCCCCCCCAAAAACAAAACAAAAAAAACAAAAAAAAATTGGGCACCCAAGAATTCGGGGAAAATGGGTATCAAAATTTGGACAAAACTGTGTTAACAAAAACTTTTTCAGAAATAAGTAACCAAATTCTTAACTGAATATTTTTGAGCGAAAAGTCAGAAAGTTAAAAGATGGAATCCGGGGAATTTATCATGTGCCACACATTTATGTGTCAAAGTGTGTGACAGTGTGAATATATTTTGGTCATAAACTCAAATATTTTCTGATTTTAAGTAGTTAATAAGTTAAATTCGGGAAAAACTGATTTACCACAGTACATTCATGAAGTGTGTTAAATTAGGGCAAGATTGGAGGATTCGGGCAAAAATTGTTCTTCCCCCTTCTTCAAAATGAAACTGTCCCATACGCCTATGAGAGTAGTCTTTCAATCCCAGCAGTAGCACGTGTAGTTTCTCAGCTATGACTATGAATCAAAGTTTGAAGAATTTTTAATGAGTGCGAAAGTTGCGATGTATGAAAGTGAGGACAGCGCAGTTTAAGATAGAAAATTCAAAAAACGATGGCGAAGAATTGAAAATTGGTTAGCATGAGGAAATTAACAAAAATGTATATTTGTGAAGTTGCAAAATTTTGATAAAATTTGCATAATTTATGATGGTGAGGCCCTAAAATACAAAATGCTGTAATATGGTCAATATTTATTGATCCTTTTTTCATGGTTTATAGTGGCGATTCTTGATAGGCAGCCCGGGTCAAATCTGGCGCGCCAGACAAACCAATCAGGCCCGCTAGACAATCCAATCAGGCCCGCAAACAATAGTCATTATATAATCCCAAAATACTCATTTATTTTAAATTTTTATCGGCAGATCAGCTCACTAAAACATCGCGGCTAATCAAATAAAATTTTATCTTTAGTTCCGATATAAATTGAGTTCGCGGCTTGTCAAAGGAAGGTGGATAAAAAAAAAAAACCACATCTGGCGTTCATCCTTCTAATCGTGCATGCTCTCAGCTTGTTTGTATTCAGGGATTGTTTTGACAGGTTTTGTTTGTCACACGACACTGGGTTTGCTACGCGATTGGCCCACAGCCTGAAGCTGTTGTAAAATAATGGCCCTTCAAACAATTTAATTAAGAAGTCTTGGTTTGTAGCACATTTTCTTCCAAGTATTCTCAAGTTGTTCCTACCTGTGCGTAGATCTTTAAACTGTGACATCAAGGATCTTTTTTTTTTTCAAGTGCTCGACGTCCATTTTGTAAAGACAGGCGCTTGTACTTGTGAAGTTTTGTTCCATTTTTCAGTTTCTTGAAAAATAGTTACTTCAGCATCTGGAGTTAACTGATGTGAATAAACTTTAGATATTTTATTGTGTTTGAAGCAAAAGGTGAATAAACATTTTTAAAATGACTGACAACTTTACAGCTACATGTAAGCTTAAGTCCATATATGCCATAAAATTCATTCAGAAGTGGCAAAATTATGGGCAAAACTTTCTTTTATATATTCATTTTTTATTTCTGTTGCCAATTTTTGATACTTTATTATTTAATAATTACCCCCCCTCCCCATTTTTGATACTTAATTATTTAACAATAACCCCCTCCCCTTAAAATTTTTTAAAAACAATGTTGGCCTGTGTTATCTCTAGATGACACTAATAAACATTCAGTAAGTAAGATAAAACTGCAGCCTTCCTTTACATCACCATGCAACCCCTGTAGCATGTCACCCACCCCAGACATGATTATCCCTATCCCTGCTAACAAATCATACAACACACGACAAACATTGAAGAAGAATTAATTGATCGCATTAACAATGAACAGAAATAAATGTGTAAGTCCATCGAATTAACAGAGACGCTGAACTTCACACCACTATATGTACATCTCAACTCGGCAGATGAATAAAATGCTCTGATACATACAATTATCTCGGGAGAGCTGAGGCACTGTACTTGACAATGAACAGTTTGTGTCTGGAATTGCGGGTTTGATGCAATTTGGATTCATTGACCTGTTTTCAGTACATGAGTCAATATCACTATCTGTGTTGTGATGACAAAATGTCTTATTTGGGAAAGAAAAAAAAAAAAACCAACAAGAATTTTACTGATATCTAAACATCGTAGAGAATAATATTTCCAGCTGTGAGAAATTATTTCATCTCCTTCCCTCCACCACTTGTATAGAGGATGGATGGTAGCCCTTCAGGCTGTCACCCACCTCGCACATGACTGTCCATAATGCTGATAGCAAATCATACAACACACGACAAACAGTGAAAGAGAATTAACTACGAAGTCGATCGAATTAGCACAGACAGACACATAATTTCACACAGCTATGTAAATCTTAACCTCGGCATATGCATAAAACCCATTTAGCCTGAGAGAGCTAATGTTCTTGACAAGGAGCAGTTGGTGTCTGGGATTGTGTGTCTTTCGGATTTTTGGATATATCAACCTGTTTTAAGTACATGACTCTATAGCACTATCTGTGCTGTAGTGGAGTCACGATAGGGCTGTATTACGTTTTGATTATCACGGAGAAAAGCATTGCGATATATTGGTATATAGCAATATTTTTAAAGAAAACTGACTCACAACTTGGTATATAGCAATATTTTAAAAGAAAACTGACTCACAACACAATTTGTTCATATCACTACTTCTTTTATACTTATGTAAGCATATGAATGATAAACCCAAGAAACAATGATTTCCATCTAGCAGACCATATGATTGCATGACTATTATGTTCTAGATTTCATCAGGCATCGCATATGCACATGTTTGGTAATTCAGCCAACATGTTTGGTAATCCAGCTTTTCAGAGTGTGCCATTGTGGGGTGTAGGAGTACGAGTTCTGATTAGTTTTTTTAGTTTTTTTTAATTTTTGTTTTACAATATTTGTGTACATTTTTAAAGTTGATTCAGAAAAGATCCTGGCCCAAACTTTCATTTTACATTTACTACCATAACGTTAGTACCGTAACGTTAGTACCGTAAAGTTAGTACCGTAACGTAAGTACCGTAGCGTTGGTACCGTAGCGTTGGTACCGTAGCGTTGGTACCGTAGCGTTGGTACCGTAACGTTGGTACCGTAACGTTGGTACCGTAGCGTTGGTACCGTATGGTTGGTACCGTATCGTTGGTACCGTATCGTTGGTACCGTATCGTTGGTACCGTATCGTTGGTACCGTATCGTTGGTACCGTATCGTTGGTACCGTAACGTTGGTACCGTAAAGTTAGTACCGTAGCGTTGGTACCGTAGCGTTGGTACCGTAACGTTGGTACCGTAACGTTGGTACCGTAACGTTGGTACCGTAACGTTGGTACCGTAACGTTGGTACCGTATCGTTGGTACCGTATCGTTGGTACCGTATCGTTGGTACCGTAACGTTGGTACCGTAACGTTGGTACCGTAACGTTGGTACCGTAACGTTAGTACCGTAACGTTAGTACCGTAACGTTAGTACCGTAACGTTAGTACCGTAACGTTAGTACCGTAGCGTTAGTACCGTAACGTTAGTACCGTAACGTTAGTACCGTAACGTTAGTACCGTAACGTTAGTACCGTAACGTTAGTACCGTAACGCTAGTACCGTAACGCTAGTACCGTAACGCTAGTACCATAACGTTAGTACCGTAGCGTTAGTACCGTAACGTACGAAGTAGCCTCTAGCCTAGTTGTGCGGAAATTTCTTAGTTCTGTATTAGTTTTTGTTATCATGATATGTGTTAAGAGGCATATTTCATGTCGCAAGAAAAGAGATATCGCCATAATCGACATATCATGGCAGCACTACTGTAGTATGACCAGTATTCAGTCCTGTCCAGATGGAAAGTACAATACATGTATGTTATGATGTGACCAGTATTCAGTTCTGTCCTGAATATGTTATGCTGAAGATCCTCGGCGTGGAGCTCAGCCAGTTTAACCATATTTGCCAAACTTTTTCACTCAAATACATAAAGAAATGCATTAAAGGAATATTCCCATGGAATTTAATTTATTTATATATGATAGAGATTATTTGCAGAAACAAAAAAACTATGTTTATATCTTTTTCAATTTAGAAGTTATCACAATGTTAAGAGAAGAAAAATGTTCTTAAAACACCTCGTACAGTATTGTCATTCAGCTTAGTGATGTCATGAAGGCAATTCCACCACAGTTCTTATGTATTTCTTATAAATTTAATCTCACATTTTTTACATTATCGAACAGCATTTTTGGTTCATTATAGAGGTAGAGTGGCATATAAACTGTCTCTATGATATCACAGATGTTGCCAATCAGTCCCTTTTGTCCAAATTCAAAAGTACTTTAAAATTCCTTTAAATTGTTATAACTTCTAAATGGAATAAGATATTAACATAGTTTTTTCACCACTATGTTTCTAAAAACTTTCTCTATCATATATGAAAAAAAGGAAAATCCATGGGAATATTCTTTTAAAATTACAGTGGTATGAACAAAACTGCCGTAATACAGCTACTGTAGATTTATAAAATTGTTCAATCTTCAGCGTGGAGAAAACATGGTATTCAATCGATTGACAAAAACCAGGGTTGGAAAAATCAAAAAAAAAACGTCACTAGCCAAACTTGGCGAGGCTTAGTTACATGTAAGTATGGCGAGTATCACAGTAACTTGGGCCTATATTATAGTATTTCTACTCACTATATTATAATATTTCTACATTAGAAATGACTCTGCCTAAACCCAGGAACACTTTAACCGGCCCTCAAAAAGAGCAGGGGGAGTTGAAATCAAAGTTATCTTTTTCTTTAATTCCCAACACCACAAAATTGCGATCTGTTCAACACTCCATACAAGCTGTTCAATGAACCGGTTATGTGCTTCATTTCCACCCCAACACAAAGGAGTGTTTAATTAGAGAAGCAGCATCTCCCAAGGAGTATGAAATGTCCTTTGAAGCAAAGTTATTCTTGTGGAATGATGCGTAAATTTCTAGTCTGAAATTTGCATGGTTTTTAAGCAGTACCAGGAACACTCCAACCGGCCCTGAAGCAGAGCAAGGCCGGTCCAAATAAAAGTTATCTATTTCTTTATATTTCAAACCACAAACTGTGATCTGTTCAACACTCCATACGAGATGTTCAATCAGGGAATTGGCATCTCCCTGGTTCAATGAACCATGTACTTCATTTCCACCCAACACATTATTAAGGGGAGCAGAATCTTCCAAGGAGTGTGAAATGTCCTTTGAAGCAAAGTTAATCTTGTGAAATAATGCAATATAATTTTTAGTTTCAAAACTGCAAAACAAGTTTTTAAGCAGTGTCTGTACTAATGAGAGTAGTAACTTAGGCCTATATCATAATATTTCAACTCGCTATATTATATTTCTACTCGCTATATTATATTTCTACTTGCTATATTATATTTCTACTCGCCACGATTAAATTTTGCTGGGAGCAGGAAAGTAGTTTTTTCAAGCCTGAGAAAAACCATCAAGAATTTCATTGAGGATTCCCGATAATAGGCAATGATACAATATCATCTCTATGAAGTGGTTGGAAGTATGGAAAATATGGTCAGCCTCAAAACAAAAGTCAAACAATGAACTACTGTTTGCAATAATACAACTTTTGAAGAAATGTGGTGATGGTATACATATATTCCCCAATTTGTGTTGTTCTCAAAGGAAACCCAATTTTTGTTGAGGACAATATTTCAAAACCCACAAACCCACTGAAAAAAATGAAGAAGCGTTTAATTCATTTTGCATGACAGAAAATTAAAGTCCCTTTGAATGAAAGTGTGAACTGAAAATAAATAGTTCACAACTGTAAATTTTAATGTGCAGATAGACACTGTGTGAGAATCAGACCCCTACTGTAGCTTGATTTGACAAGGAGCAGGATGCTAGACTTGTTGAGGGGCACATAAATGCACGCACGAAGCACTGTGTCTTTTCGCCGTGGAGTCCAGGTGCCTTTTTAGGGCTCAATCCCATGGTGGAGAAGCTCTGTGATTTTAGCTATAATCATACCTCAGAATGAAACTATTCTGACTGATAATGATAGGGACCATTCATGAGCCAGACAGGACAATTGCTTACTATGCTATCATTCTGTGTCCTGTATCCATGTAAGGTATTTCATTTATGAGGTTAATTAAGATTATTAAGTTTAAAAAAAAAAAAACTAACAAAAAATATATATATATAATTTTTTATTTTTTAAAAACTTTTTTCTCATGAGGGGCAGGAAGGACCCCAGGGGGGCAGGACAGACCACACAGGGGCGGGACAGGACACCCCTGTAAAACAGCAAAGCTAAGGGACCGAGACTCAAGTTTCCAATCTGTGTTTTCATTGGCAATGTGTCTAAAAAGTGAGCAGCTGCAAGTCCTGGCTGGATTTTTGGCATTTCTTTTAATGTTCACTCATTTGAAACCCCTATATGTCAAATAGCAATGAAAATAATGGCTACATGTATGTAAATCCGAAGACAATATTTCCCTGTGAATATTCATTCAACCTTTAACCATTTCACAATTTTGGACAACAGTATGCAAAACTGGCAAAAATTTCCATAAAAACTGGTTACAAATTGCATTTAGGTATCATCTATCTACCAACTCAGTGTTTTGTAACTTTCAGCCAAAATACAGTAGTTCAAAAAAAAAAAAGAACAGAATTTGACAAAACGAAATAAGTCTAAAACTTGGATACAGCATGGACCTATTAACTTCAGTTGATAGCTCCATAGTCATAGTAAATTATTTACTGTACATGTTTGTTTCTTTGTTTGATGATAACCTAACGGCACCACATGACTAAGGTCAAATTGTGCCTGAGAGGTCAGATCATTCTAGAGGTAGGAAGTAAAGGAAACAGGGGGAGAATGAGAGAAATTTAAGGACAAAAGGTCAGAATGCTGTGATCGTGAGGGGAGGTGTATGGTTGAAACAAAAACAAAGTAGAGAGGGGGTGAAGGAAGAGAATTAAATATGGTCGTAGAGGGAGGCATGATGAAGGAAGGAGATAATCTTATCCGGAGGATTTGTCTGGAAGAACTCAGCAATTGAGTTGTAGGGAGCGAGGGAAGCTCTGGGAAGGTTGTACAGGGGGCAAGCAAGGAGAACGTGATGGATTGTGAGGGTGCAATGGCAATTGTTGCAGAGGGGTTGGGGGAGCCAAAAAGGAGGTGGGAGTAGGTGAGATGAGTGTGACCAATTCTAAGACGGGTAATATGAATGTTCTCAATACGAGAGAGGTTGTTGTGGATGAAAAGCAGTAGACAACAATTTTAGTGACAGTACTTAAAGGAAAGGTATCGTCCCATAAATACATTCAGAAGTGAATTCTCCCGTGCTGTTAACATCACTTCCGTTTGTTTATTTTCCCTATTGATCAGGAGAAATATGCGATGTTATCTATCACACATCCGCAGGGGCATTTATCACACATCCACAGGACCGCAGAGGCATTGTGTTATCGGTTACATCACAGATTTCTCACAATCAATAAGGAAATTGAAAACCGGAAATGATATTGCCAGCATAGCGGCATTTATTTCTGAATTTATTTATGGGACAATACTTTTCCTTTAAATACCAAAATAGTCTTCATTACTGCTTTTTACTGCACTTACCACTTTATCATAAAAAGTTTTACATGAATAATTCAATCTTACAGCGGCCACAACCACAGCAACACTAAAGAAACCAAAACGACATATTTTACATGGAATCTTAATTTGAAAAAATGGCCTCTATTAATAGTGCACTATAGAATTCAACAATGAAAATCCTGCCACATCCGAAATTTGGGTTTCCAAATAAAAACCACAGAATTTCAACAATGAGACTTAATCTTTGGAACTATTATTGTTGGTTAATGATCCTAAGTTAAAATAGATTACATACATGCAATTATTTTGACAGCATTATAATTAAAATCAAAAAAGTGTTTTCCAATAACAAGCATAACAGTGGATTACAAGAAATAGTTGAAAGAGTAAATTGCAATTCTGGTATAAAATTATAGAATAACTAGACTGATAGTTAATGTGTTTGGTTTGTTGATGTTTAACGGCGCTGCGACAAGAGTCGTTAATGGCATATAGATTAATCTACGCATGGATATCTGAACTTTATTTTGCCCTAAAATATTACAATATTTGTTTAACTTTCCTATATTCTAGGGAAACCTTGACTTTAAATCAACATATCATGAAGAAGATTGATGCTTTTGAAACGTGGCTTCATAGGGAAATGATTAAAGTACCATACACAACATATGAGTGACAAAGATGCCTTAATCAAAGTAAAGAAAAAATGCTTAAACCTAATTAACCTGATAGCCCTTAGGAACATCAGATACTTTGGACATGCTGTAAGGGGAGACCAACTACAGAAGCTACTCATTACGAGGAAGGTGAATGGCAGACGGGCTAGAGGCAGACCACGGAGGACCTGGCTGACTGACATCAAAAATTGAACCGGTCTCAACCTTAAGGAGTGTGTGAGACATGCAGATGATCACCTCTACTGGAAACGGATGACCGCACATCTACCTTTGGTAGCTGCGACCTCCTGATAACTAGTAAAATATTACAATTATATGCTACAGTACATGTACTAGTAATTTTGGCTATAAGAATTTGAAATATCAATTCATGTTTCGTTTCGAGTATAAATTTCGAAGCTATTCAAAACATTTTCAAACGAGCCGGGTATCAAACGAACCACACATTTTTTTAATGTTACATTCCAGATGCCATGCGGAGGGCAATTTGTAACATGACAGTTTAAACAATCCCATCTACCCCACATTTACTTTAATAGTTTGCAAGATGTCATTTATAACATAATGTAAGTTACTTGTGAATAAAAGACCTTTACATTCGAAAATCCACAAGGACATTAGGAAAATTCATGAATAATTTCAAGGAGCATTCGGCTGAAAACTGAGGGCGTATTATTCTTGTGTTTTAGAGACTTTACTATTGTCACGGCAGAAAAAACATGGGGGTGTTTATTAGAGTAGGGGCGTCTATATATATATATATATATATATATATATATATATATATATATATATATATATATATATATATATATATATATATATATATATATATATATATATATATATATATATATATATATATATATATATATATATATATATATATATATATATATATATATATATACATATATATATATATATATATATATATATATATATATATATATATATATATATAAATATATATATATTTATGTATATATATGTGTATATATATGTATATGTATATATATATATATATATAACAAAATAGGAAAAAATGACAATGTCTCAAGCCTACATAATTTTTTATAAACCAAATATTTTGAAACTCCTGTTTTCTTCTTCAGTGGTATGAAGTCACTAAAAACACTTCAGTTTCCTAAAGATATATATATATATATATAATATATATATATATATATATATATATATATATATATATATATATATATATATATATATATATATATATATGTATACTGTACCCCTTGAATCTTCATTTTAATAAAAACATTTAGAATATTCAAAATGGATTTCTTCTTTTCAAAATGGTCTGGAATAAATCCTTCCCATTACCATTATACTTTTTTTTTTGGTACTTTAATAAACTCTGTACCAGAATAGCAAGCAAAAATTTTGTTAGCTATTCTGGTACAGAGTTTGTTAAGTACTAAAAAGGGGTATAATGGTAATCTGAAGGCTTTATTCCAGTCCATTTTGAAAATAAAAATCCATTTTGAACATACAAGCTGTTTAAAACATTTAACAAACTTAAAAGGAAAATAACCCATCTCTCTGCCCATAGTTTGACCTCCTCTAGGTGTCATACATTATTCAAATTGTGCAATGAGTAAACCATTAATTACGACGATGCATCTGTGCTCAAAATGAGACTTCAGTTATTTCAAAATTCCCAAAACAAAATGACATTACTTTAATGTTCTTGACAGATACAAATTGATTACTGAACCAAATGCTTAATAACGCCTGTACGTGTCCATTAAATACGGTCATAAATCACAACAATTCTTGCAATTTCCTGCACTTCTCAAATCATTTTCATTTGATCCTCTAATGTGCGAATGTTTTCCAAACATATATTTGTATACAAATAGACATAATCCCCATTTTAATCAAACATTTTCCATCCTTAAAAACAACATAACTCATCTCCCTGCTCGTGATCTGACCATTTTTGGTTTTGAGCATTATTCAAATCGTGAGAAAACTGTCGCAAACGCGACATTAGAGCATGTATTTAATAACAAATTAAACAGTATCAATCATTTACGCACACCAACTTATACATGTACATCCGATACATCATCGATACGTTAAATGCAGCTGTACAGACAAGTCCACACGTTATGATGGAGTGTTTTCATTTCACAAAGCACTATGTCTCAAAAAGCCATTTTGCCTCCGCATACTGTCATGCCAATCTTAAAAGATTCTATATCGGAGATTTGTTCTTTTTCGATGCAATGAGCAAATTATTAATGATAAGGATGCGCGATCCGATTGCATCTGTCAGGATGAGCAGAAGAGGACGCTTGATTTGATAATGTTCAGTACCTTGAAGAAAAATCCCTTTCCTTAGGGATATTGTATGTGTAATACGAAGGATAAATGGCTTTTTATTTCTCACAGATTTTACTTTTGGGGGATTTTAGGCTACAAGAAGTGTTTTTTTTATATGTATTTGTGTATTTGTGTTTAGTGTAATGTATACAGCAGACTGTTATAGTTTTGATAACAAATTATTGATTTTTACTTGATTAACAATAATCAAGGTTGTCAAAATGAGGTTTCTGTGTATGATGGTTCAGATGAAGCACAGTATTCTTCAAAAGAGTGTGGATGGGGGCATTTGGAAAAAAATGGGGATTGGGGGGTTGGAAAACCTCAATACTTAAGTACTATACGCTACATGTAATTTCAATTTCTTTGCAGAATTTTCCCACCCAAAATGTTTTTTTTTTTTTTTTTTTTTTTAAGGGGGTGGGGGGGATTTTGCAGGAATCGTGCAATCCCACATCCCAATGTGAACACTGGAGCTTACTATTTAATGATACAGTACGTATAAACTTATAGCATGAATTTCAAGATATACAATTGATTCCATCACATACTGGACCATATGTTACAGACAGTCCTACTATTACTTGACAGTTTGTTTTATGCAACCCACTTCATATCTCAGTGATATCAGACATTCTAGTTTAAGGGAATATTTCCATGGATTTTCGTTTTTCATATATGACATTGGAAAATTTTAGAAACAAAGTGGTGAAAAAACTAGGTTAATATTTTATTCCATTTAAAAGTTACAAATTTTTAATTATTTTTGAATTTGGACAAAAGTGACTGATTGGTAACATCTGTGATGTCATAGAGACAATTTAACAAAATTTCTTTTTTATTTCTTTAAAAATATTTTGGATTTTTGTTATCATTGTAAATGTGATGCACACGAAGAAAAATACAACATGTTTTCTTGTTTGGTTGTTTGATGAGGGCTTAACGGCACCACAACAACGAAGGTCAAATTGTGCCTGAGAGGTCAGATTATTCTAGAGGTAGGAAGGAAACAGAGGGAGAATAAATTACATATTCCATCCTATCTCTATAATGAACCAAAAATGCTGTTCGATAATGTAAAAAAAGTTTGATTAAATTTATAAGAAATACCTGACTGTGCTGGAATTGCCTTGATGACATCACTATGCTGAAGGACATATACTGTAGGAGGTTTTTTTTTTGTTAAAAACATTTTTCTACCCTTTAAATTGTTATAAGTTCTAAACGGAATAAGATATTAACATAGATTTTTCACCACTTTATTTCTACAAACTTTCTCTATCATATAAGAAAAATGAAAATCCATGGGAATATTCCTTTAACTGTTCATGAGTATATTTATGCACTATACGGACCACTGTGATAAAATAAAACATCTCCAATATTTCACACACCTTACTAGTATAGTACAGGACCATTTTGTACTCAAGTTTATTTCTGTTCCTTTAAAACACTTCAAACTTAAGATTTCAATGTGAATAAATAGCATTTTGCCCCCTTTTCTTGCAAATGTTAAGACCTGTTTTTCCCCTTTTCTTGAAAATGTTAAGACCCCGGAACCCAATATTAGTCTATCATACCATGATAGATTTTGAGCTAGTGCCAACATCGAAAATGTTAAGACCCCAGAACCCAAGATTATTCTATCATACCATGACAGATTTTGAGCTAGTGCCAACATCAAAAATGTTAAGACCCCGGAACCCAAGATTAGTCCATCATACCATGACAGATTTTGAGCTAGTGCCAACATCAAAAATGTTAAGACCCCGGAACCCAATATTAGTCCATCATACCATGACAGATTTGGAGCTAGTGCCAACATCAAAAATGTTAAGACCCCGGAACCCAATATTTGTCCATCATACCATGACAGATTTTGAGCTAGTGCCAACATCAATTTTTTTTTTTGTACATAGCAACAATCCACAATTTGTTCAGCCAAACTCAAATAAAGTAATACGCAATTTTCCTTAAAATTAAATTTTAAAGACCTTGCTACTCAAAATTTGTTGTACTACAGCATTTGACAGTAATTTGGTTAATGAAACCAAATATCTTGGTACCTCAGTTGTCCCCAAGACATTTTAGATCCCAAAAAGTTGTGACAATAGGTCTGCTTTTACTCAAGCTGACACTGATGCTTCCATCCCCAGAGCTTTTAGCCATGACAACAGTTGGTAAACACTTCCTGTTTTGGAGTAAAGCAACCTTCAGTTTTGAAAGTTACAAGGTCTTCTTATTGTTACCAGTTAAAGGTACATACTGTACATGTATATAAACATGTACAGAGTTTTTATTGAGATAAAGGAGCATACAATTCTAAGCACATAAGTCACACATAAGCAGACCTGCCAACCTTTAGAATCACCAAACTGTATTCTTGAACCACAACAGTTGTATTTTTGATAAAAAATTGTATTCTTTAAACAAAATGTACAAAACAAAGGTTTACTGTGGCTGAAAAAAAATTACCACTGTACTTTCAGATACTCTTATTGTACACGGCACTTGACTTTTTGCATTTTGGTTATGATAGTACAAATGCTATCACGAAACGCTTAATACGACCCGGACGAGAACACAGGTACGACGTACGGACAGACATAACATCGACAACCAAGTCAATGTCCACGGCCTTTGATAACCAGTTGTGGTGCACTGGCGTGTCTACCCAACCCAGGCTTTAACCCAGGACCTCATGGTCTATAGACAGCAACACCACAGTAGGTAGATACTTTTTTTTTTTTTTTTCCTTTTTTGCGGCAGCCGCAAATGGTATAAATCGTATTCTGGTGCCAAAAAACGTACAATCGAATTCTCAACATTTTCCCGTATTAAATACGGCAAAATCGTACTAGTTGGCAGGTCTGCATAAGTCTTTAAATGGTTCAAATATCATAAATTTATAGTTTTTAAGTTGAAGCTTAACCCTTAAGGCCGTGCCGTGACACACCGAACGCGAATAAATTTATAGTTTTTAAGTTGAAGCTTAACCCTTAAGGCCGTGCCGTGACACACCGAACGCAACGCGGCGAGCAATTTTTTAAACAAAATTGAATAAAACAAAGGAAAATAAACATTTTGAACTCATGTTTTCATAGATGGATCGCCATCGCATCATCCACAACAGATCGATACACTGATTTATACCTTCATAGCCCACAGGCGACGTGAGGGCTAAGGTCACTTGAATAAGCAAAAACTTGTAATACTCTTGCGTGCCAGATAAGCATTTGATTTTTGGGGGGACCCCTTAAAATATGCCATCACTTTTCGATCTAATGCTCCTTTTCACCAATTTTCATGGGTTTTGCTTATTTTCATGGGTTTTGCTTATTTTCATAGGTTTTGCTTATTTTTATGGGTTTTGCTAATTTTCATGGGTTTTCCTTATTTTCATGGGTTTTTGCTTATTTTATGGGTTTTGCCCATTTTCATGGGTTTTGCTTATTTTCATGGCTTTTGCTTATTTTCATGGCTTTTGCTTATTTTCATGGGTTTTGCTTATTTTTATGGGTTTTGCTAATTTTCATGGGTTTTGCCTATTTTCATGGGTTTTTGCTTATTTTCATGGGTTTTGCTTATTTTCATGGGTTTTTGCTTATTTTCATGGGTTTTGCCCATTTTCATGGGTTTTGCTTATTTTCATGGGTTTTGCTTATTTTCATGGGTTTTGCTTATTTTCATGGGTTTTGCTATTTTCATGGGTTTTGCTTATTTTCATGGGTTTTGCTTATTTTCATGGGTTTTGCTTATTTTCATGGGTTTTGCTAATTTTCATGGGTTTTGCCTATTTTCATGGGTTTTTGCTTATTTTCATGGGTTTTGCCCATTTTCATGGGTTTTGCTTATTTTCATGGATTTTGCTTATTTCATGGGTTTTGCTTATTTTTATGGGTTTTGCTAATTTTCATGGGTTTTGCTTATTTTCATGGGTTTTTGCTTATTTTCATGGGTTTTGCCCATTTTCATGGGTTTTGCCCATTTTCATGGGTTTTGCTTATTTTCATGGGTTTTGCTATTTTCATGGGTTTTGCTATTTTCATGGGTTTTGCTTATTTTCATGGGTTTTGCTTATTTTCATGGGTTTTGCTTATTTTCATAGGTTTTGCTTATTTTCATGGGTTTTGCTTATTTTCATGGGTTTTGCTTATTTTTCATGGCTTTTGCTTATTTTCATGGGTTTTGCTTATTTCATGGGTTTTGTTTATTTTCATAGGTTTTGCTTATTTTCATAGGTTTTTGCTTATTTTCATGGGTTTTGCTTATTTTCATGGGTTTTGCTTATTTTCATGGGTTTTGCTTATTTTCATGGGTTTTGCTTATTCTCATAAGTTTTGTTTATTTTCATGGGTTTTGCTTATTTTCATGGGTTTTGCTTATTTTCATGGGTTTTGCTTATTTTCATGGGTTTTGCTTATTTTTCATGGGTTTTGCTTATTCTCATGGGTTTTGCTTATTCTCATAAGTTTTGCTTATTTTCATGGGTTTTGCTTATTTTCATGGGTTTTGCTTATTTTCATGGGTTTTGCTTATTTTCATGGGTTTTGCTTATTTTTCATGGGTTTTGCTTATTCTCATGGGTTTTGCTTATTTTCATGGGTTTTGTTTATTTTCATGGGTTTTGCTTATTTTCATGGGTTTTTGCTTATTTTCATGGGTTTTGCTTATTTTCATGGGTTTTGCTTTATTTTCATGGGTTTTGCTTATTTTCATGGGTTTTGCTTATTTTCATGGGTTTTGCTTATTCTCAAGGGTTTTGCTTATTCTCATGGGGTTTTCCTTATTCTCATGGGTTTTCCTTATTCTCATGGGTTTTGCTTATTCTCATGGGTTTTGCTTATTCTCATGGGTTTTGCTTATTCTCATGGGTTTTCCTTATTCTCATGGGTTTTCCTCATTATCATGGGTTTTCCTTATTCTCATGGGTTTTCCTTATTTTCATGGGTTTTCCTTATTCTCATGGGTTTTCCTTATTCTCATTATCTTTAGAATATTTAAAGTCAATTTTGGCCATGTTGTTGCTGCCTGTTCAAACATTTTACTCGCATAAATGTATCAATCATTCCCAAAAGTAGTCAAAGTTTGCAGTAATTCCATATAATATTTTGACAGAATCATAGTCTGTAGACTGCACAGCACAAGAAATAACAACATACAATGCATACTGTAGCTCTTGCATATTGTTCAGTATATTACATTATTTCAATTGCAGAATTGCCCTCCAGATTTCAAATTGTGTGAAAAATTGATTTAGTTTCTGGGTCATGTCTAATCAAGGTTCCAAGAATTTGTCATAGCTGTGAATATTAATTCTTGTGAAATTAAAGAATTTTCCCCTTCTTCTTTCTTTTTTTCTTTCCAATTTGGTACAAAAATCAGGTTGATATCAATCATATTCCATTCAGGAGATCAGGATTTTTAAAGATTTCCCAATTGCATTTTAAAGTTTTTGTACAGTATGATGAATTCATGTTTGATTATGTCACAGAGACAATTCCATTGCAAATAGTCATGTATTTTTTTGAATGGTAATTGGTTGTTTCTGTATGATTAGAAACAATTTTCCAAAACTTATTGAAGTAGGGTAATTTGGCAATGTATATAAATACCTAACTTTCATCAATTTATTTTTCTAGCAGGTTTTACTAACAATAAAGGATCATATATTTTAATGATACTCATTTAAGTTTGTGGGAGAATGTGTTGCTGTGATGTCATACTGAGCCTTTTCCTGATTGGTTATTGGCATTTTTTGTGAACCTTAAAATTTGAGTATATTCTGGTAGGAATAACATATCAACATGATTTTTGTACTAAATTGTTTCTCAAATTTTTCTCTTTCTCATAAAAGGTTACAAAAAAAAACATGGGGAAATTGCTTTATAACTACGGTATACAGTCTATTTGCTCATTTTATTACAACTTTTAAATATGTACAGAAAAATTCTCAAACTTAATTTGCTCGGCTTGAAAATTAAAAAAGGTATTCTAATCTCAAAATTTCCAGAATTTAATTTATAATCTGCTCTTATTTACCAAACTGAATGCTAATATTGTGTTTTTCTACAAACATTAAAAAAAATCAATATCTGAAAGGTATGATAAACATTTATTTGTTCACGACTGTGATTATGTTTGAATCAACTGTACTGTAACTCGACAAACAGCTACTTGACTTCAATCCACCTTTAATACTTTTCCATTTCATTATAGATTCCTCAACTCTAAAAAGTACCTGGGGACGAAGGCTCGCCCTTCTTCAAGCCTCACACTTTCACATAGCTCAGTGTGTATTAACATAGAAAACATACACTGTAGCGATTGAACGTATTTGAACCTTTTAAAGTCCCCAATATATTGAGACGACATTTAAAGACTTGAATGTTTTGTTTTAACTTCGATGTTTTTTTATCAAAACAATGGCAAGTAATTGCTTGTTAGTACAGGAACATGTAAAACTGTTTCTGAAGTCAATATGAGCAGTATGTTGGGAATGACTTCCTTCATTAATGGATAACATGATTTGACAAATCAACATGGAGACGGCTCGTCCATTAGGCATTGAACTTTGCATATACTGTATAAAAAAAAAAAAAATCCCCAAGACTTTACATGTATGTTTAAAGTGGCGGAATAGTTATATGGACGCAATAATTATAATTTGATTCAAATTCTGTGATTGGTTGAAATTTCAACCACTTGTTGCACGATTCGTTGGCTCATATTTTACGATATATAACAAATAGTATAGCTTAGGCGCTTCGGCCGTTAGCTTGGAAGTTGTTTTCCAAACCAAGAAGTATGGGTTCGAGTTCTATCAAATTCATTTGTATGTCTTAAAAGATTTTTGTTTCCTCTGCTTTCTCTCATTGTAATTTTCGTCTAGTGACTACTATTGCAGTATTATCTTACTAACAAACACTAACAAAAATAGGTTTCCCGGTATCGTTATTAAGTTAAGCATGGAACTTCACACACAACTAAACACAGTGTATCTACTGAAGAAAGACAGGGTATCGGAAATCTTGTGCAATCCACAACCAGATATGTATCCATATTGGTGGCATTCACAACTGAATTTATTTAAGGGATAATCTTGTGCAATCCACAACCAGAAATGTATCCATATTGGTGGCATTCACTACCGAATTTATTTAAGGGATAATCTTGTGCAATCCACAACCAGAAATGTATCCATCTTGGTGGCATTCACAACTGAATTCATTTAAGGGATAATCTTGTGCAATCCACAACCAGAAATGTATCCATATTGGTGGCAATCACTACTGAATTTATTTAAGGGATAATCTTATGCAATCCACAACCAGTAATGTATCAATCTTGGTGGCATTCACTACTAAATTTATTTAGGGAATAATCTTGTGCAATCCACAACCAGAAATGTATCCATATTGGTGGCGTTCACTACCGAATTCATTAAAGGGATAATCTTGTGCAATCCACAACCAGAAATGTATGCATCTTGGTGGCGTTCACAACTGAATTCATTTAAGGGATAATCTTGTGCAATCCACAACCAGAAATGTATCCATATTGGTGGCATTCACAACTGAATTCATTTAGGGATAATCTTGTGCAATCCACAACCAGAAATGTATGCATCTTGGTGGCATTCACAACTGAATTCATTTAAGGGATAATCTTGTGCAATCCACAACCAGAAATGTATCCATCTTGGTGGCAATCACTACTGAATTTTTTTATGGGAAGTTACCTTTTATTAAATACAAACTGCGTTAATAAGATTTGGTTGTCCGATGGGCAGACCCAGCAAAAATGATGATTGCCCGTATATAATTTTTGGCTGTCCCACACAGCCTGATGGGTTATTTGTCGATCACTGAGGGATACGATGTTTTTCAAATTGTCGGTATTAAAGAAGAAGATATATTAATATTTTGATCACAACAAGTTTCAACATGAAACTAGAAATGAAAGAACATCAGGGCAAGGTTTGAATTTACCTAGCAATTATTGATCTTCAGTTTTGATTCAACACTCTTTTATGTAATGTATTGTTTAGGTGTAATTTTACAAATGCAACGTGTGTTTATCAAAGCCTACATACAGTGTAACTGTTCTCCACATTGCTTTTTAATTCTGAGAAGAGTTAACTAATTTTGTTACAATACTATTCTTACTATCACAGAATGTCTGATAAAAGTTCCACAAAATTTTGACATACAGTACAGCACTCGTGGAGTTTTTCAAATCCAAACCTAATCACCTGTCAATTTTTAACCATATCTTTAGCCTAGTTAATATACTTTAATAAATTCAACTAATGTCATATGTACCTTTAAAATGAATTACACTAGTGCTGTTAATTTGCGATTAATTTACTAAACGTTTAATCGCCAAAATTTGCGAGCGTTTGACGATTAATCGTAACCAAGCTTCACCCAAAAAAAGGTACGAAATATTTCTTGTGAAACTGGTCCAGTTCACACACAAACACACCATGCATTTTCTGACTACAAATAGGCCAAGAATCTCACCAAATCCAAATATCATGTCTTAAAATTACCCATTAAGCTGATAAAAACTACCTGGAAATAAAGGTTTAGTTTGGTTTGTTGATGTTTAACGGCACCGCGACAGTCACAATTAAATGTGCCAAGAGGGTGTTAATAAATAATGGGTGTAAGAGTTAGGATAGTGAGGAGATCATTAGAAATGGTTCTGCTTAAAACCAGGAACACTTCGACCGGCCCTTATCAAAAGGGTAGGGCCAGTTGAAGTAAAAATTATCTCTTTTTTTTAATTCCCAAACCACAAAACTGTGATCTGTTCAAAACTCCGTACAAGCTGTTCAATGAACCATGCATGTGCTTGATTTCCACCCAACACAAATTAAAAATTATCTCTTTTTTTTAATTCCCAAACCACAAAACTGTGATCTGTTCAAAACTCCGTACAAGCTGTTCAATGAACCATGCATGTGCTTGATTTCCACCCAACACAAAGGAGTTTTTATCAAGAGGAGCAGTATCTCCCAAGGAGTGTGAAATGTCCTTTGAAGCAAAGTTATGTCCTTTGAAGCAAAGTTATTCTTGTAGAATGATAGGTAAATTTCAAGTCTGAAATTTGCACAACAGGTTTTTAAGCAGTGTCCACTCCCTGGTCCATACTAATGTTGAATTTTTGTAAAAGGAGATAAAGGGGAAAAGCTGAATGTGGGAGAAATATTAGGTGAAAAGAAAGGGGTGCAAAAAGGAAATTAGAGATCCTTGGTTTAGACATGGAGATACCAAATAGTATCTCCATGGAGATACTGTACCAAATAGTATCTCCATGGTTTAGATGACATTCAAAAAGGTGTAGATATAAGATATCCACAATAAATGTTGCCAATTTCTGGCAGTCTGAACTTCCACCTGGTCTTTCACAAAATGATTTATGTACAGACCGTACCCCAGTTACAGCATTCATTAAGGCCTGTAAAATTCAGTTTTTAGTTCTAAAAGTTAAAGTGCACCAACAATTTTTATAATTGAAATTTGTTCTACATGTAGTCATGAAAAGAAAGAACGATCGATAATAACGGAAACGAAGGAATTTGCTTGATTTTTATGCCATTTTCATGCATTTTAAACATAGAGGTTTGTTTTCAGTATATACTGTAAGTCAAACCTTTAAGATGATTTTTTTAATATTTTACATTTTTTACTGTTGCTAATTGTCACAGAACATTAGGCCACCCATACATATAGTATTTTCGCAATTAATCGTTTGAAAGTTTTACTAAACGTTTTTAAATAGTTGCAAGTGATTAGCGATTAACCGCTAATTGTCAACACCAATAAATTACACTTATTGGGCAAGGGTACTAAATTACACTTATTGGGCAAGGGTACTAAATTACACTTATTGGGCAAGGGTACTAAATTACACTTATTGGGCAAGGGTACTAAATTACACTTGTTGGGCAAGGGTACTAAACTACACTTGTTGGGCAAGGGTACTAAATTACACTTTTTGGGCAAGGGTACTAAATTACACTTTTTGGGCAAGGGTACTAAATTACACTTATTGGGCAAGGATACTAAATTACACTTATTGGGCAAGGGTACTAAATTACATTTATTGGGCAAGGGTACTAAATTACACTTATTAGGCAATGGTACTGTACTGTTTTATACCAGTTCAATAACCTAACATTTCTTTATTTACCAAAACATTATTTAAAAAAAAAAAAAAAAATTGTATTATATTAACACCCTGGAATCACATTTCTCATGTTTGAAAACCTAAAAGGAACTATATCACACAAATGACAGAAGTATCAAAACCAGAGCATCATACAAATGTTGCAAAGGCATTTTCGTTTAAAGAATTAGTTCAGTGGTCAAGCATTTGGTGCAAATTAAAGACTTTGAGGAATCTGAGGCTATGACATCATAACTAGTCCGATTTCAGTCGTTTCTACACAAACGATACCAAACTTTAAACTTGAATATCTCCTTAATGGAATAAGATGCGTTCTTCACCATTTTGTTTCTTTTGAAGTCCTCTTTCATATAAGATAGACTTGCTTGACCACTGAATTAATCCTTTAATTTTAACAACCATGTCTATAAACAGAAGCACATTTGTTTTCTATGGATATCTACTGTGTGCTACAGTACGTTCAGGGCTTTTTCACCACTTACTTAAATATATTTAATTGAAAATTAGAATTTTGATGAAGTGCATCGTTTGGTTATTTGCACTATTTCACATAAATTTCAAACAATCTAGCTAAATATTGCCTCCATAGGGTACTGGTTTTTCAAGCTGAATAAATTATTCATAGACTGTGAGTCATACAGTACAGTATCAATCAACGAAAGAATACGAACAAAAGACAAAGATTAACACAAATACCCATTTTCTTTCCTTCAACTCAGAGTGCAATACAATAAAGTACAGGAATAAATGACCTTGAGCTTGAACGATTAAAATAAAAACAAAAGAAAGGCTACTCAATCAGAGTGGACAAGGTCACATGGGTTAAGACCAAAGCTCTTCACAACGAAATGAATACAAATAATAAACACTGGAAGTACCACTCTCTTCCTGGCTATACATTGACAAATTACCGATCAATTCAAATTGAGCTCAACACAATTTTGTACCACGCACGTGTTTTACTACTGCTTCTGTATTTCAGGAACAGTAATTAAATCACGTCTGTAAGAGCCCTGTCGTGGGGGCAGGAAATTAGTCGTAGAGACAAAGGAAATTGTAGATAATTAGGATCATCTTTGAAAGTAATGAAAAGTCAATAACAGAGATGTGACTATGCCCATAAGGCGAGGCTGGACAACAGCTAGGAAATCCTTTGTGGGTTTTGAAACTGTGTCATGTGTTGTGTCTTTCAACAAGTGCCATAAAAGCATACTGGTCTATTCAAGAACAAATAGAGCGTTAAAAGTTGAAGGCCAATAGGCATTAAATGGATAAAATCACCCTGAGCAATAATTAGCAGCATTGTTTTTGGAATAAATTAATTAAAACTAAAAAGAAGGATAATGTTTCCATTGTGTCTACATAACTTTTTAGTAGCCAGTTGGCCCACTTCATAATATTTTAGGGCTGAACTCCAAGGAATATATTAATGTTTATCAAAAAGGTTAGAGGGTTAGTTCAGTGGTCAAGCATGTTCATCTCCTATAAAAGAGGACTTCAAAAGAAACAAAATGGTGAAGAAAGCATTCAAAAAAATCTTTTTCCAATAAAGGATTAGTTCAGTAGTCAAGCATGTTCATCTTCTATGAAAAAGGACTTCAAAAGAAACAAAATGGTGCAGAAAGCATTAAAAAAAAAAAATCTTTTTGAAAGACTTTGAGGAATCTGAGGCTATGACATTACAACTAGTCTTATTGCAGTTGCTTCTACACAAATGATACCAAACTTTAATCTTAAATATCTGCTTAACGGAATAAGATTTTTAAATGCTTTCTTCACCATTTTGTTTCTTTTGAAGTTCACTTTCATAAGATATACTTGCTTGACCCCTAAACTAATCCTTTAATTGACTTGACAGCATTCAGAATGACAAGTTTTCATAGGTTAAAAAAACATTCCAAAAAACTTTCGGGATGGGCAAAGTTTACAAAAAGCCTATTGTTCGAAATACAACTACGGTTATGGCTAAAACACCAGTACTGTAGGTAGTTTGTGGTGTAAGGCAGAAAATCATTTCTTGTGGACTTATAGTGCAGTATAGTCTGCAATTAAGAACAGGGAAAAATGTCCTTATTGAAGGACAATAGAATAAAGCAATGGAAACCCACTGGCCCTGAGCAATAATAATAACAGTCCTGAAGCGTGCCTATTAATAGGAACATTTATAATACACGAGAATACTTGAAGTCATGCAGCCATATTGTTCAGATGTTGTGATAAAATGTCATAGCTTCTAATTTATGTACTTGAAATATTAAAAATCATTGTGTTGAAAACATTTCAATTTTCAAAATGGCTGTTTCGCGTCTAAAAGCCTAGCTCTATTGTCTATTTTTTCTAATATATCGAAAACGGCGGGGTGAACATATCAAATGAACGTGGTAAAGTTGTAACCATGAAGGTATTTTTTATGAGTTTTAAGTTTCCCCACTTCCCGCAAAGATATTTTTCCCAAACGTATTTTAAATTTAAAATATGTAACATTGCATATGGCTTTAACGTTAGTTAGGGTAGCGGAGGATCATGGAAAATATCACAAAATGGCAGCTTCCATGTAGCAAAATGTTCCCATTAATAGGAATATTTGTTCTCATTAATAGGTATGCTACCGGACTAAATAAATGGTATTGTTTTTTGGAATTAACTAACTAAAACTATAATGAAGCCTAAGAAGGATGATAATACTTCCTTTATTCTCTATTACACTTTCAATTTTAATTGCCACTTAATCAATTTTAAGGTTAAGTTCTAAGGAATAAAGTTAGACATATCAGAATTTGTTTTGGACTCTATAGTATTCAGAATGTACAGTAGTGTAAAAACAGCTGTCACCGCCTAGAAAAAAAAACTTCGTTCAGAATGGACAAAAAAGGATATTTGATAAGCAATAAGTACATGTTGTACTCGATTTTGTGTAGAAAACTCAATGAAATATAATATAAAAGTAAGAGCAGGGAACTGTCACTTAAGTAAGTTCTGAGATGGCATCAATACTGGCATGCATAGCCGAATCCTTTTTATATTTTTTTTATGGGGGAAGCACCATTTGACCTCTCTTACAGTACATTTTTGTGGTGTACTTTGTTGTATATAACTATTACTATTTGGCACTGGACATCATTGGTCGGTAAAAGGTTGATATTAATAAATCACCCCACCTGTTAGATTATGATGCCCTTTCTTATTTTCCATTTTTCGTCTAAATGGGGAGGGCATGATCACAGAGGCCACCCCATTAATTCTGCCAATACTGGCATGTGAAGAAAATATGGAAATGACAAAGAGCTGCTTGTGTTGTCTAAGAGTATCAACATACATGTACTGTACTTGCTTCTAAGAGTATCAACATACATGTAATGTTCTTGCTTCTAAAAGTATCAACATACATGTACTGTACTTGCTTCTAAGAGTATCAACATACATGTATTGTACTTGCTTCTAAAAGTATCAACATACATGTACTGTACTTGCTTCTAAGGGAATCAACATACATGTACTGTACTTGCTTCTAAGAGAATCAACATACATGTACTGTACTTGCTTCTAAGAGTATCAACATACATGTACTGTACTTGCTTCTAAGAGCATCAACATACATGTACTGTACTTGCTTCTAAGAGTATCAACATACATGTACTGTACTTGCTTCTAAGGGAATCAACATACATGTACTGTACTTGCTTCTAAGAGTATCAACATACATGTAATGTTCTTGCTTCTAAAAGTATCAACATACATGTACTGTACTTGCTTCTAAGAGTATCAACATACATGTATTGTACTTGCTTCTAAAAGTATCAACATACATGTACTGTACTTGCTTCTAAGGGAATCAACATACATGTACTGTACTTGCTTCTAAGAGTATCAACATACATGTAATGTTCTTGCTTCTAAAAGTATCAACATACATGTACTGTACTTGCTTCTAAGAGTATCAACATACATGTACTGTACTTGCTTCTAAAAGTATCAACATACATGTACTGTACTTGCTTCTAAGAGTATCAACATACATGTACTGTACTTGCTTCTAAGAGCATCAACATACATGTACTGTACTTGCTTCTAAGAGTATCAACATACATGTACTGTACTTGCTTCTAAGGGAATCAACATACATGTACTGTGGTTGCTTCTAAGAGTATCTACATACATGTACTGTACTTGCTTCTAAGAGTATCAACATACATGTATTGTACTTGCTTCTAAGAGTATCAACATAAATGTACTGTACTTGCTTCTAAGAGTATCAACATACATGTACTGTGCTTGCTTCTAAGAGCATCTACATACATGTACTGTACTTGCTTCTAAGAGCATTTACATACATGTACTGTACTTGCTTCTAAGAGCATCTACATACATGTAATGTACTTGCTTCTAAGAGTATCTACATACATGTACTGTACTTGCTTCTAAGAGCATTTACATACATGTACTGTGCTTGCTTCTAAGAGTATCTACATACATGTACTGTACTTGCTTCTAAGAGCATTTACATACATGTACTGTACTTGCTTCTAAGAGCATCTACATACATGTACTGTACTTGCTTTTCAGAGTATCAACATACATGTACTGTACTTGCTTCTAAGAGCATCAACATACATGTACTGTACTTGCTTCTAAGAACATCTACATACATGTACTGTACTTGCTTCTAAGGGCATCTACATACATGTACTGTACTTGCTTGTTCATATTTTGATTTTAAAGGATGTTTATTTTAATGACGGGTATCCCGTATGTTGAAGGATGTGACGCTCAAGCTGTGGAGTAACATCCCACATGTGCTAACACACTGCTTCCTGTAGAAGTCTGGTCTTCTTGTGGGATTTAAGTATGGAAGACTTAGTGCATAATACACAGACTATATAGAGAATGTAATTATTGTATGACAAATATTGGTACAATTCCTTCTTTAGCTTGTTAGCCTTACGAAGTACCTTACATCAATTAGGGTTGGTTCGTGGGGTTTATCCAGGCCCCCCCAGTTTCAGGAGGTGCTTCATCCTGCCCCTATTCTCCTCCACCCTGTCCCTATTCTCCTCCACCCTGCCCCTATTCTCCTCCACCCTGCCCCTATTCTTCTCCACCCTGCCCCTATTCTTCTCCACCCTGCCCCTATTCTTCTCCACCCTGCCCCTATTCTCCTCCACCCTGCCCCTACTCTACTCCACCCTGCCCCTATTCTCCTCCACCCTGCCCCTACTCTACTCCACCCTGCCCCTATTCTTCTCCACCCTGCCCTACTCCTCCATCCTGCCCCTATTTGTCTCCACCCTGCCCCTATTTGTCTCCACCCTGCCCTTTTCTTTCTCCACCCTGCCCCCTTTTTCACAAATGATCTACATTTTGGCAAAAAAAAGTATATTTACTTTTTCTTTGATAGTTCCCCAAAACAAAAATATGCAGATGTATACACTACTTACAGTGTTTGGTTGATTCCTCCCTAATCTATGTTTGAAGTTCTCCCCAAATTCATGTTATATAGCCCTCTTCAATCCTTGTGGAAAATAGGGCCTCAACAGTTGTCTTCCACTTTTATTTGTCTCTGGCTATAGTTTTGGCAGTACCTTGTACAGTAAATACCCTATTTTGTCTTTATTGCTAAACACTAGAAGCAAAGTCTTTATTGTTAAACACTAGAGGCAAAGTCTTTATTGCTAAACACTAGAGGCAAAGTCTTTATTGCTAAATACTAGAGGCAAAGTCTTTATTGCTAAACACATAAGGCAGTCTTTATTGCTGAACACTAGAAGCAAAGTCTTTATTGCTAAACACTAGAGGCAAAGTCTTTATTGCTCAACACTAGAGGCAAAGTCTTTATTATTAAACACTAGAGGCAAAGCTTTTATTGTTAAATTCTTGAGGCAAAGTCTTTATTGCTAAACACTAGAGGCAAAGTCTTTATTGCTAAACACTTAAAGGCAGTCTTTATTGCTAAACACTAGAAGCAAAGTCTTTATTGCTGAACACTAGAGGCAGTCTTTATTGCTAAACACTAGAGGCAAAGTCTTTATTGCTGAACACTAGAAGCAAAGTCTTTATTGCTAAACAATAGAGGCAAAGTCTTTATTGCTAAACACTAGAGGCAAAGTCTTTATTGCTAAACACTAGAGGCAAAGTCTTCATTGCTAATCACTAGAGGCAAAGTCTTCATTGCTAAACACTAGAGGCAAAGTCTTTATTGCTAAACACTAGAGGCAAAGTCTTTATTGTTAAACACTAGAGGCAAAGTCTTTATTGCTAAACACTAGAGGCAAAGTCTTTATTGCTAAACACTAGAAGCAAAGCCTTTATTTTATAGGAAGTTCTCCTGTATTATAAACAAACTTGTTCTTCTGAACCTGATCTATTAAATGTGAAATTGATAACCTACTGTACTAAACATGGTAAGAAGCGCAATCAAATCTAATACTTCCCATGAATGTAATCGATGTCTTTGATAATGTCATAAGATACATGTATATTGAATATATTGAAAGTAACACGCCACAATTATAACCCATCCATATTTCAAATGATTTTACAAAAGGATAGACTTACTGTAACATGAGATGGATCTTGAAATCATATACTAATTAAAAATTGCTTAATAAGCCTCATAGAAAACCTATCAGTATACATGTGTGTACAGTAGGATTACTGTTAATAACATAAGATGTAATTTTTTTGAGGTAGGAGAAATATTAGGATGCACGAACTTCATACCTGCATAAACTTCGGGTCATTTGTACTATATATGGGCCATTCCGCAGTCTGTAAATTAGGTGACGAACTGCAGAATGGTCCTGGCAGACCCCTGGGGTCTCCCAGGGATGTGCTAGGGCCATTCCGCAGTCTGTGAATTACGTGACGGACTGTGGAATGGCCCATATACAACATTGATGGAGGGTGGGGATTTGTCCTACATCATTTTGGCCATGATTGTAGACTACTAAACTAGACTAAAAAGTAAGGGCGCTAGTGTTTGCAAAAAAATTATTATCCAGAACAGATCGATAATCTTCATGCCTACATATCCCACACATAAGGACCATTCATGAGCCAAACAGGACAATTGCTTACTATGCTATTATTCTGTGTTCTGTATCCATGTAAGGTATTTCATTTATGAGGGTAATTAAGATTATCAAGTCAAAAAATGAAAAGAAGAAAAATAAGAAGAAATTGATAATAAAATTCTTTAAAAAGAACAAAAATTCTTAAAAAAATAAAAAATAAAAATAAGTTCTCACAAGGGGCAGGGCGGACCCCAGGGGACAGGGGCCCACGGAGGGCAGGGCGGGCCGCCCCTGTAAAACAGCAAAGCTAGGGGTCTGCTGTCTTTTCAACACACTCGCACAATCTTTGAAATGCAATAACTCCTAAACACAAAAGGATATCAACATGATTTTGCAACCTAATTTGTTTCTTTTGTAGTCCTCGACTCCTATGAAAATTTGTGGGAATATTCCTTAAATGTAACAAAAGTGTGATTGGCACATTACTGTTTGTATAGTAAAAGCACTTAACATAACATTAACCTGATAAAATCTTTAATCCAGAGCATTCACAGAATATTGCATCCTTTCAGGACTCTTTATAGCTTTACAATTTCTTTCATAACAGACTGATAAACAAATACATCACAATCTAAAAATACTGTAGCTATATATTGCGACTTACAGTATTTGTGTCAAAAAAACATGGTTATTAAGTAAGAAAACAGATTTTAATATGGAATATTAAACAGACTTTAAAGGATTAGTTCAGTAGTCTAGCATGTCCATCTTATATGAAAGAGGACTTCAAAAGAAACATAATAGTTAAGAAAGCACTGTAAAATCTTATTCCGTTATTTCAAGTTTAAAGTTTGGTATCATTTCTGTAAAAACGACTGAAATCAGACTAGTTGTGATGTCAGCCTTAGATTCCTCAAAATCTGTATGTATTTTAGAGAAAGTTTATTTAATTTTTTCACTATTTAAAATTATTTTTCCTCAAACTTTCTTCAGATGGTATATTATAAATACCCTTCCTAGATTCAGTCTTACTACGTTTTGAAATATCCCATAGTTTTTAAGCCACAAAAGCGCAGGACAAAATAGCATGTACATAAAGACTTTGACGAGTCTGAGGCTATGACATCACAACTAGTCTGATTTCAGTCATTTCTACACAAATGATACCAAACTTTTAACTTGAATATCTCATTAACGGAATAAGATTTTTGAACGCTTTCTTCAGCATTTTGTTTCTTTTGAAGTCCTCCTTCATATAAGATGGACTTGCTTGACCCCTTTAGTAATCCTTTAATCAACATCTAACTATAGACCCAGCTGTCTTGAATGACCACAATTCATGTTCAGAAACATATAGGTTAACAGTAAAATTGAAGGAAATTAGTTTGCCGTACACATCCTGAGTCCAAAAAGTGTGTCAGTATATAGGCAAACAAAACAATTTGCACCTAATTTGCATAAGCTATAGAAATCACTAAGGTGAATTGGAGTCATGCTTGTATTCTAAAGGTACAGACTTCGACTCCCGTCATGAGCGCTGCATTATGTCCTTCCGCAAGACACGTAACCTTCAACGGACTGTTGTCCCATTTAGGGGAGTCATGTACATTTACTCTCATCCGCTTACGCCATGAAAACTGGAGGTACATGTTAAGCACAGGCTCTATGAGCCTAATTGCTTGGATGGATTTTGCTTTTAGAAATCACTAAATGGATATTACTATAAAATGGGTCAAGATGGCACTGTACGCAATGACTTTGTTCACTTTCCTGTGTATGAACAGAAATGATTGCACTGCAGTAGTTTCCAGGTAATTCATTAGTTTAATATGCCCAATGTTTACCCGACCAAATAAAAGGCATGATTAAGCCCTCAAACTACCACATCATGTGCATTCAGTGCTCACATGTTGAACTTACAACCTAAAGCAAATTAGTTTTGGAGCCCTTCCAACCAATAAAATGTGTCACCACTACCACAAAATACTTGTTGAGGTTATAAAATATTCTCTTAGAAGTACAGTACAGTATATGGCAAGGAGTTGCACACATGATGGTTAGAGTATGTCATTATATATATACATATATATGTATATACAGTGTATATATATATATATATATATATATATATATATATATATATATATATATATATATATATATATACATATATATATATATACAATAAATATATATATATATATATATATATATACATATATATATATATATATATATATATATATATATATATATATATATATATATATATATATATATACTGTATATATATATATATATATATATATATATATATATATATATATATATATATATATATATATACTGTATATATATATATATATATATATATATATATATATATATATATATATATATATATATATATATATATACTGTATATAGATATATATATATATATATATATATATATATATACAGTATATATATATATACAGTATATATATATATACATTATATATATATATATATTGGTATGATGATAATAATATGAGTAAATCAGTTATGTAGATTTTCGTGGACAAAAATATTCAAAACAAATTGTGATGTATCGCCATATAATGACATATCGCTATATCATGATATAATGCCATATCATAATATATTGTCATATATATATCACCATATCACGAAATATATAACAATATATATAACCATATCACGATATATAGCATGTTATTCATTTTCAAACACCACTCTATTTTTCAGCAGTCTTCAGGTCTAAATTTGTCCATAACATTTAAGACCTAAGGAGAAAGAGCATAAAGAAATCAGATTTTCTACATGCAAATTGTGTTTAAATCTTATTCAATTGAAATGATTCTAAAAATTATGTTTAACAATATTTGTTTATATTATTTTTAGTTTATTCATGAAAATGGGCATATCATGGTAATTATGTTGTGTTAATGGTATTTTTGATATCATGGAAAACCCAATACCATGATATCGCAATAACCGGCATATCGTTCAGCAGTCATCTCTTTTAAGCAACATTAACGCATGAATCTGATAGCAATGCAAAACAAACAGACTCACTCAATCCTTACACACTATACTCCTCCATAATGTGAAAAAACAGTTGCGTAGCATTTGTGGTTTCAATTTCTTTCCGAAAGATGTGCCTTTCTATTACTGTATACAACAGCGCAGCTTTGCAACCCAAGGTACATAACTAATATAAAAGCTTCCATTCCAGAGGTCATGAACCCCACTCCCTCAGGGTCGCAGTAGGCTGGCGCTTAATCAACAGGAGCTTGACCTTTGCTGAAGGAAGATGGAATGTTTTTCCTTCCATTTCCTGAGAGCTAAGACATTAAAGATGACAGGACAAGATAGGGAGGGAAGGATTTTTGAAAGAACAATATTGTGGCATCTTACCATTGGATTTGCTCTGATAGAAGCACTTAAAGAGGCAAAATCCTTATATGTGCACAATATTTAGAATTCCTTTAAAAAATTTTGATTGGTTGAAATTTTGCTGCGCAATTTGTTGTCTTGTATTGCAAGGTATATAGTTATCTAAAACGCTCAAGGTCATTACACAAGTTAGTTTAGTTGGTTACAGCGATCGAATGTCGTTTTTTTTTTTTAAACCAACAGTCATGAGTTCGAACCCCGGTAAAATGTTTATTGCACTTTTGCTTTTATCTTTCTTCTGTTTTTTTCTCAGTAATTTTCATTTGGTGACTATTATTGTAGTATTATAATACTAATATTTCACTTTCCCTTTTTCTTTCTGACAAACGCGTTGAAAAAACAAAACAAGTTTCTCGTCACAGTAACGTAATGCGATGTGTATGTAACTCGGCACACATAATGTGCATGCTAGTGTCTGGATGTACAAACAGACAGTGGATCGGATCTCGTGTCCACAAGCGGAAGTGACGTCAAAATATCGCATCCCTAATTTTACCGTATTTTAATGAGACGAGCCTCCCTCTTTAATACAAAGAAGCTGGAGGTTAAGAGGTGTGTCGTTGTACTTTGATCAGGGATACGTTATTTGATATCAGGGATACGTTATTTGATATCAGGGATACGCTATTTGATATCAGGGATACGTTATTTGATATCAGGGATACATTATTTGGTAGCAGGGGTTATTTAGTAGCAGGGGTTATTTGGTAGCAGGGGTTATTGGTAGCAGGGGTTATTTGGTAGCAGGGGTTATTTGGTAGCAGGGGTTATTTGGTAGCAGGGGTTATTTGGTAGCAGGGGTTATTTGGTAGCAGGGGTTATGTGGTAGCAGGGGTTATTTGGTAGCAGGGGTTATTTGGTAGCAGGGGTTATTTGGCATCCCTGCTTTGATATTGATAAGTAGTTAGCTAAACTTTATCAATTTTATCTTAAAGGATTATTCCTATAATTTGTGTTATTTTCATAAATATGACACAGGACTATAACAGTACAGAAAGAAATTGGTGTAAAAACTTTTTCTTCCGGTTTTGAGTAACTTACAGACCCTAGCTTTGCTGTTTTACAGGCAACCCACCCCATCCCTCTGTGGGCCCACCCTCCCCCTGGGATCCGCTGTGCCCCTCGTGATAATTTTTTAACTTCATAATCTTAATTAACCTCATTAATGAAATACCTTACATGGATACAGAACACAGAATGATAGCATAGTAAGCAATTGTCCTCTTTGGCTCATATATGGTCCTTATTAATATCAGTCAGAATAGTTTCATTCTGAAACTATTTATAATCATACATAATATTCATAATCATACATCGATGTATGATTATTGCTAAAATCCCAGAGCTTCTTCACCAGGCCTTAAGCCCTCAGACTCTACACCAAAAAGACGCAGAAGTTCGCACACACATTAATGTGCCCCTCAACAAGACTAGCACCCTGCCCCTTCTAAAATCAAGCTAGGGGTCTGATTCTCACAAAGTATTTCTCTCCAGGTTTAGAATTCACGGTTGTAAATTATTCATTTCCAGTTCACAATTTCATTCAAAGGAATTTCAATTTTCTGTCATGCAAAATAATAAATTAAAAGCTCCTTCATTTTTTTCAGTGGGTTTGTGGGTTTTAACATATTCTCGTCAACAAAATTTAGGTTTTCTTTGAGAACAACACAAATTGAGGAATAAATGTATACCATCACCACATTTCTTCAAAAGTCGTATTATTGCAAACAGTAGTTCATTCTTTGACTTTTGTTTTGAGGCTGACCATATTTCCAACCACTTCAAAGAGATGATACTGTATCATTGCTTATTATTGGGAATCTTAAATGAAATTTTTGATGGTCTTTCTCAGGTTGGAAAAACCACTCCCCTTCTCTTAACAAAGGGGCAGGGTGCTAGACTTGTTGTGAGGCAAATCAGACCCCTGGTTTTGCTGTTCCACAGGGGCAGCCTGCCCCGCCCCTCCATTGGTCCACCCTGCCCCGCCCCTCCATTGGTCCACCCTGCCCCACCCCTCTATTGGCCCACCCTGCCCCATGGGGTCAACCCTGCCCCCTGGGGGTCCGCCCTGCCCCTCATGTGAAAAATAAATATTTAAATTTGTTTATAATTTTTTTTAAATTTGTATTTAATGATCTTAATTAGCCTCATAAATGAAATACCTTACATGGATACAGAACACAGAATGATAGCATAGTAAGCAATTGTCCTGTTTGGCTAATGAATGGTCCTTATCATTCAGAATAGCTTTATTCTGAGATGCACGATTGTAGCTAAAATCCCAGAGCTTCTTCACCAGGGGATTGAGCCTTAAGGGGGCCCGTGACTCCATACCCAAAATACGCAGCTCTTCGCGCGCACATTAATGTGCCCCTCAACAAGTCTAGCACCCTGCCCCTTTTTACATTAAGCTGGGGGTCTGAAATTAATGGACATGTGAAGCGACAATTGCTCACAATGTTATCATTCTGTTAATCATTTATGAGGTTCATTAAAATTATTAAGTTTGACAACAACAAAACAAAAAAAAAAAAAAAAATCAACATTTTCTCTGAGGGGAAAGACAGACCTTCAGGGGCAGAGCAGGGCAGACCCCAGGGGGAAGAGCAGGACAGACCCCAGGGTGAAGAACAGGGCAGACCCCAGGGGAAGAACAGGGCAGACCCCCAGGGGGAAGAACAGGGCAGACCCCCAGGGGGAAGAACAGGGCAGACCCCCAAGGGGCAGAGCAGGGCAGACCCACAGGGGGCTGAGCAGGGCAGACCAGCAGGGGACTGAGCAGGGCAGACCAGCAGGTGGCAGAGCAGGAAAGACCCCCAGGGGGCAGAGCAGGAAGACCCCAGGGGGCAAAACAGCAAGTCAAAAGCTTATTCCTATCTTTATCTAGTTATTCATATTTAAAGTTGACACATGGACGCTGCCATTTTGCTCAATTCCACACAAAAATCTTGTCAAACATGACTTTATTTACCCAGCACAGCAATGGAATGTAATATATTTCTTTTTATAATTTAAGAAATGTTGTGTTTCACAATGTTGTGTTTCACAATGTTGTGTTTCACAATGTTGTGTTTCACAATGTTGTGTTTCACAATGTTGTTTCACAATGTTGTGTTTCACAATGTTGTGTTTCACGATGTTGTGTTTCACGATGTTGTGTTTCACGATGTTGTGTTTCACAATGTTGTGTTTTACAATGTTGTGTTTCACAATGTTGTGTTACACAATGTTGTGCTTCACAATGTTGTGAAACACAATGTTGTGTTTCACAATGTTGTGTTTCACAATGTTGTGTTTGACACTGTTGTGCTTCACACTGTTGTGCTTCACAATGTTGTGCTCCACATTGTTGTGCTTCACAATGTTGTGCTTCACAATGTTGTGTTTCACAATGCTGTGCTTCACAATGCTGTGTTTCACAATGTTGTGCTTCACAATGTTGTAACAAGTCTACATGTATAACTTGTTTTGATAATACTATACCAAATGTCCTGCACCCATTCAAAAGAAGAACAATATTTCATGAGCCACAAATCAATGTTGTGACAAGAACTTTCAATCTACATGTATAACTTGTTTTGATAATACTATACCAAATGTCCTGCACCCATTCAAAAGAAGAACAATATTTCATGAGCCACAAATCAATGTTGTGACAAGAACTTTCAATCTACATGTATAACTTGTTTTGATAATACTATACCAAATGTCCTGCACCCATACAAAAGAAGAACAATTTTCCATAAGCCACAAACCTTGAGATAAAAATAGAAGAATTCCAACATCTGCTGGGATAATGACACCATTGATGGCATCATTCCAAATCAAAATGGCTGCTCCCATAGTGGGTAAACTTTATGTCATTAAAAATTACAAAAAAATATGTTTGATGACTTTCTGAGTTGTGTGGAACTTGGTCAGAAAATGTGCTCTTTTTAATTCTATCATGTGGGATACATTAGTTTCTTTCAACCTTGTCATTTTTCGCCCCATAAAATTGATGTTTTCCGCCAAAAAAAAAAAGTGCTTTCCACACCTACAGTAGTTCTTAGGGGCGGAAAGCACTGTTTTAGGGGCGAAAAAACACTTTTCAACTATTAGATTTAAACAAAGCCAGTGGAATCATAGCTTAGTAAGCTATAACTTCCTCAAAGTTATTTTGAGTAGAAAGGTAACATTCTTTGGGAATATTTTAGGAATGTGCAACTTAATCAGATAATCACCAGCTTAAAAACTCTTCAAAACTGCAATTTCTCCCATGAGTCCAGAATAAAATTAATCTACTAAGATCATAATAAACTAATAATACAATATTATTAACATGCAACAAAACCAAATTTTATACTGCCTTTTATCTCAAAAGTATTTTTTTTTTACATTATCATTCTTACATGAAAGATTACACTTGAAACTGTTTACCAGATCTAATAACAATTCATGGAGTTTTTCATCTTTTTTTAATGCATTAGACATAATCCAACAAATAAGTGATTTTTAGTTACAAAACTATAACAGTAAAAGGACAAGTTCTTAAAACATTGTTTTAAGAATTGTTTCAAGAAGGGGGAAGGAGATTTCTTTTAAATTAGCTGATAAGGGCCAAAAATTGGCTGAAAAAGAACAAAATTGGGCCTCCAAAATCAGCCCTTTGTATTGCTCCCCCCCCTCCCCTTTTAATTTTTTTTTTTGAAGGAAATTTGATAATAAGTGGGGAATCCTGCAATTGCGCACTTTAATGTGAACACTGGCCCACAGTAATTTGTAGAAGTATTATGACATGAGTACATTGTACAGTAGTAATAAATGTGATAAAAATAGTATTTTTGACTGAATTGTTGTCAATGTTACCCAAAGTTGAAGAAAAAATTGACATTAAATTTGGTGTCTTTTCAATGACAGTGTGGCCAAACCAATTCACTAACCTTCAGATGGCCCTGACACCAGAAATTTAAAATGAAGAAAAAGCAGGAAATAAAAATGTACCACTTTAAAAAAAAAAAATAATAATTGTTTACATCGCCCGGCAATGGATACTGGTGGAAAGAAGTTAATAAATGGTCAGCCAACATCCACCACGATAATTACAAATAAGAATATTAAATGCAGCAATTACAAAGTTCAAATTAGAAGTGAATAATGAACAGATATAGGCAATACTGATGTTTAAATTACATCATCCAGGAAATTTACCTCAATACACCCAACACTATTTTGCTCCAGCCCATGTCTGCAGCAAGTATGAACCACAAAGCTGCCACTATAGTACCACGTTTTTTCACGATAAATGATTATGCATATCATTTTACCATGGCAAGCATGGTATCAAATTGTACACACTTAGCATATCAAATTGTCATGTGTAACTCCATGCACTCTTGACGTAATATTTTCTGATAATTATCAATGTGGTGTTAAGTGTTTGTCAGTGTGGAGGCTGTTAGTTACTGCCCCCGTTAGTCTTTGCCCCAGAAAACGGTGTTTTCCACCACAGAAAATGGTGTTTTCCACCACAGAAAATGGTGTTTTCCATCTCCAAGCATTTGGGGCAGAAAACAATGTTTAAGAACTTATCCTTTTCCAGTTATTTTGGTAACTAAAAATTTTCATTCACTTAATGAATTGTTGGATTATGTCTTTTGCATTTAAAAGAAAATAAAAACTGAATGAATTATTGGATTTTACAAGTAAATAAATTACTTTGCTTCAACCAACTTGTTGTGGGCTGTAAGACCTAGCGTACATTACTGTAGGTCCTAACTTTAAATCTAATTAGGGCCTAGGCCTACATGTATGTTCTACTAGCCTCAGCACCAACTTCTGCCACTTGTTTTTACTTTAGAAATTCGAGCAGAGAAAATTATTTCCAACATTTGGCAACAGCAATCTCAAATCACGGCCAGTACAGTCATTGTTGTAACAGTACATGTAGCTAGGCCTAACGTTAGGCCTATTATGTCAAGCAGCATGAATCTTCATACCCTCCGGATTAGGGCATAAACACATGTATTGAAAAAACCATAAGTCTAAAACAAAAGTCAATGGGCTACAATACGAGTCCAAAAAAGTTCTTACTTTCATCTAAAAATTAGACCCTACAAACTTTTATTCCTTCCGCCATACTCCATCAGAGAAAATTTATTATAGGCCGTTGGAAAGACAAAGTTATCAATCATTAAAAAAAAAAAAAAAGTTTGTCCCAAAATATGATCTGCGCTTCCAACGATGATTGCGGGCACAAAATGAAATGCAAGAGCATTCGCAAGTGATTGACACTTTTTTAAATGTCAGCCCAATTTGTCGTAAAACGCATATGTATCTCTACCGTGTGTTCTCAGCTCCAAGTATGTTGTGCCATACAAATGTTGACAAATGTACTCCTTATTTTTAGTACAATGTATGTTTAATTTTTTTAACAAAATCAACAATACAGGCGCAATACAAGTACACAAACTTACACAAACACGCAGTTAGTCATTTATATGCAGTGGACAAGCAATACTGTTGGAAGAAAATATTTCCCACAACTTTTGATAAAAATGTTATTTCGTTACGGTTTTAAGATGTAAGTTGATTTAGGTACATGTAAGTTGATAGTATTGTCCAACATTATTTTTAACAGTAAGTTAATTTTTGAACCTTTTCATGAATAAATTGTCGATCTTTTTGAGAAACGTAAATTGAAGTGTTTTAGCTTAGCCTAAAGTACATGTAGGCCTGGGTTCTAGGCCATTTTAATTTGCCATTGGTTGCATAGGGTACGCTCACTGGGCTAATTATCATAACTTAGTAAAAGATAAAATAAAATATACATTTTTACAACAAATTCATTTCCAGCGTACTGTAACTATAAGATACCATAACCTCTTGATAATTTGTCATGGATAGGAGGAACAGAATAGGCCAATTTATCCAAATGATTCATTACGAGCAAACTTGGGAAAGTTGGGAACACAGGTGCATATATGCAGCCCACTAGTCAGATAACATAGGACTGTGTGCTATAGCCATATGCATCGGTAGTACACAGTCAGAAGTTGTTGTGCAAATTACAATGTGGAAAAATAGCATAACCGGATATTGATGATGCACATCTTAAATTTAAGCCTTTCCGCGACGAATTTGTGGCTGTTGCCTTTTGTCATTAAAAGTTCCAAAATTTGTCCTATGTAAAAATAGCATGAACATACTAAAATATACTTAATCTTAATGGGCACCTATGTTTTAATCCTCAATGGCTGTTGTAAATTGGTTAAAATATAAAATTATTTCACTAATCCTTCTCCGAGATGGTTCACTGTGCAAAGCGTTGAAGTGTTTGTACCTAATTAATTGAAAACACTAAGAACGTCCAAGCGTCAAAAGAATTTACAGGTGTACACAATTAAATCGGACAACTACTAGCATGCGTACAAATAATAACAAAGCTTGGGTGTTGAAAGTACAAATGAGATTTGACAACATTAGGTAACATATACCACATGGGGAATGTACACTTTCGGTGGGGAAATTCCACCCAATCTGCATGTTGGTATGCGTCATGAGGCTAAATTGGCCAGGAAGAAAGGAGTATGGATATTACCCAAAATATATTAATTTTGTTTGAACGAAATATTTTGTTACAGGTCTACAATTTTATTGACAAAACAGTCATCATCTTTATTTATTTTTATTTAAAAAATTAAGATTACCCCTCTCCCCCTCCCAGTAGATAGAATCTTCAGAGTCCAAGTAGCATTCATTTTAAAAAGTACTTTTGTAATATTTGTTCAAAAGTGTCTGCAAATTCCACCACAATTTCTAGCACCTGAGTAATTGAGGTGCACTTTTCAGTTTCAAAAAGAGCACTTTATTAATTTTTGTGTGGGGCACGTTCCTTCTACCCTCCCCATTCCTCCACCAATGTATTAAGCAACACAACATGGATATGCAAATATGCAAGAACTGCTTGAAGTTGAGGAACAATTATTGACTTACACTAAGTTAGACTTTCTTTTAGCTGTATAGGCCTAAATTCTTTTCCCAAATATGTTTTGACCATTTTGTCACATATTTTATTTCGTTCAAATGATATTTTTTGGCATATCAAACATGCTCCTCCATCGTAATATGTGATATAAACTTTGAAGGAAGATTGTAAGTGTGAATATCTGAAAACTAACAATCGCCAGTGTAATCTGGCCTGAGCTGTGCGTTACTTGTGTACGCCCATCGCAAGTTTGATGGACAAAGTTGTCAAGGTTAACGATTAGCTCCAAAAATCAATCAATTTCATTTTTTTTTTCTTGTACTTAGAGATAAAAATGTATTTATTAAGTTTACAATATTATTTATTGTCATCAAATTGATAGCTCCTCAGTACTATTTTTAATGGTTTTGCCATCATAAATTGTAAAAGTGTTGGTCGTATAATCAGTGATTCTCAAAATAAAAATCCCAATGAAAGTTTTGTTAGGTTGTCTCACTCAGTATTGCAAGTAGTGTGTAGCATGAAGGGCATACAGAGTGAGATGTTTATCTCACCCTACAGGCATAACTTACACACGTACGTGCACTGCATTATGACAATGACAAACGTTAACTTAGCCTAACGTTACAGTTTACTCGATCACGACACCAGAGAAAGGGCCATTTTGTACTTACCAATCCTTGTGCTATATCCCTTTACCGGTCCAAATGACGACGGATAGGACCGTCAAAAGTAGAATATAATTCCTCATAATATTTATTCCGTTTTGGGTTTTTTTTCGTGTGAAAGTTCTTTCAAAAATCCGAAAATTGACTGCGCTCGTACCGGTTGTATATCTAAGTTTTGTACTATTTTCGCATGTCAAATATAAATAGCGCTCTTCCAGTCTAGCTACTTGTACATACCAAGATACTTTTTTTATACTCGACTCGCGTTAATGTGGTGCTGTGACGTCAGTATTTTGCACAGGACTCCGCCCACTTTAAGACTTTCGCAGTTTTCGCGAAACCGATCACCAAAGCAAATTTATTAACTATTTTTCACACTGAGATATCACTTCAATATCTAAACCGTTTATGATGCAATCTGAAATGATTTTCGCTGGTAGCAACGCATTAGGAAATGATAGATTACACGTCATCCGTCCTTTGCACTGCTTAACTGGAAACAGGCAGTTATCAATAATGATGATTTGCCAAATGCCAAACTGACTCATTTCTTGGAAAATTGCAACTAGGCTTGATAACTTTGGGCAGTGGCGGATCTGAAGGGAGGGGAGGGGGGTTCTGTAGGATATAAACTTCCTTCCGAAAAAATTCCAATACTGATTTTTCGTTACCCCAATCCTTAAATTTTTCTTCGATTTTCGGTTAATTACTTGAATTTTCAGGAAAGTGCATCAATGTTTGAAAAATCACTTTCAATATTTAAGAAATTTCTTTCATTCTCATGTAATTTTCTTCAATTTTCAATTCTCAATTCTCCCCCTCCCTCCGAAAAAGTTCCAATATTTTTCATTACTTCAATAATAACCAGAACCCCTTCCTTATGATTTTCCTAGATCCGCCCTGTTGGGGGATAATTTGGTGATAATTTTGTTTCTTGTCTCCCTCACCTCTTGGATAAAAAGACCATGTCCCCCATCATTCCACTTTGAATGAGAATTATGGCCCTGGGGAGGCCATGGCTACAGGGGCAAGGAGAGGGGTAAAGTGGTAGGGGATCTAGGCCCCCATGAATGCCCAAAAAATAATAAAGAAAAAAGAAAAGGAAGAAAAAGAGAATGTACGTATTACATGGACTTCATAAAGTGCTTGCAATAGAAAAAGAATTTTTTTTATAATATTTTGCCAGAAAAATTTAACAACGATACAGTAGCACCATTTTATGTCTAATGAAAAAATTCAAAAATTCTCAAAGGGGAGGAGACACCCCCTTCTTTAAGACCCCTTCCCATAAATATTTGTTTATATTGGTTAAATATAAACAAATATAAGAAATACGACTTCGGTAACTGTATAAGCCCCTACCCCCCCCCTCCCTCCTCTTCTCTCCCCTAGTGAAAAATCCTGGCTACGGCGCCAATGGTATTTTTACCGACCTGATACCAGATTTAGCGAGTCTCAAAATTTGGGGGTGTGACACATCACGTCCGGACTAACATAAATAATAATATAACATAAAATGTAAATCATATTTCACGGGGCAAGGGTTAATTGGGGCATGGCATTCGAGGTGCACCCTCTGATAAATGCGATTCGAAAATGTTTCAAACTGTTCGTAATTTTGAACGAGGAAAATTGAAAACGGTCATTACATATCATGGCATCAGGGGTGTATCCAGTCTTTTGGGTTGGGTATGGGGCAGTGGCGAGGTCGGTCATGTTTACTGGCAGACTGGGGGAGGTGGGGGTATTTTGAAACACGAAGAGTATTGAGTAAATCATCTCATTTGTCCTCACAAGGGTAATACTTGGGTAAACCAACCAATCACTGTCTTCAGTCTGTCAGTTATTATTGTGCGGACGTGTGTGTGTGTGTGTGTGTGTATGTGAGTGTGTGTGTGCATGTATACACCTAGTTTTATAAGATTATTTTCAGATGTATGTGTGCATGTGGATGAGCTGTTTTTCTGCTGCCTTTGCAATAGGTCTCTTCTCCGTATTTGCTGCGTCGATGAGCTACGTATACGTAAGTTTATTCAAATATCTACCATGTATTTCAAGGTATACGAGGAGATCCATAAGTCCTCTTGGTGAATTTTTGAAATATTATGTGATCTGTTTTGCCTCTTAAGGTGATCAAATCTTATTGTTCATGAATCTCAGAAAACTACTTGGCATAAATATTGGTGTCAGAGAACTTGTCGTTCTCCACTCGGGTCAAAACGCATTCAGCTGAAAATTTGTGCATCTTTATAAAAAAACTGCGTCTTCAGTTGTTGGTGAACTGGTCAAGTGTCCCTTCAAAAAGGTATCAATTGCAAACAAGCTGCTAAGTTGATCCAATTATTGTGACGACGGCAATCCATTTTTATTCAATGATTTTGTATAACATCAATATCTGACTGTTCGAAATTATCATCATTGAAGGAACATATATTCTACGTAGATGGTGCCGTAATATTCTAGGTTCCCAAAATGTATAGTTGAATCCATGATTTTACTCATCACCAGTGGCATACACACAAGGGATTTCACCTTCCCGCGGCAATCGAATGCATATATTAGGAGGTAAAATTGGAGAATTTTTTTTTTTTTAATTTGTCAAATTTAAGAAAAATTATTAAAAGTTTCTCAAAGGACACTAGACCGAAAGTGAGGGCGCTCCTTTTTGTGAATTTCACAGATATATTATCCACAACAGATCGATAAACGTCATGCCGCCATAGCCAACAGACGACGTGGGAGAAAAGGTTACTTTACCAGAAAATGCTATTCCGTTGCGTGCTATTTAAAGCAAATAATTTTTGATGGAACCCCCCAAAAAAAAAAAGTAATAATAATAATAATAATAATAATAATAATAATAATAATAATAATAATAATAATAATAATAATAATAATAATAATAATAATAATAATAATAATAATAATAATAATAATAATAATAATAATAATAATAATAATAATAATAATAATAATAATAATAATAATAATAATAATAATAATAATAATAATGATAATGATAATAATAATAATAATAATAATAATAATAATAATAATAATAATAATAATAATAATAATAATAATAATAATAATAATAATAATAATAATAATAATAATAATAATAATAATAATAATAATAATAATAATAATAATAATAATAATAATAATAATAATAATAATAATAATAATAATAATAATAATAATAATAATAATAATAATAATAATAATAATAATAATAATAATAATAATAATAATAATAATAATAATAATAATAATAATAATAATAATAATAATAATAATAATAATAATAATAATAATAATAATAATAATAATAATAATAATAATAATAATAATAATAATAATAATAATAATAATAATAATAATAATAATAATAATAATAATAATAATAATAATAATAATAATAATAATAATAATAATAATAATAATAATAATAATAATAATAATAATAATAATAATAATAATAATAATAATAATAATAATAATAATAATAATAATAATAATAATAATAATAATAATAATAATAATAATAATAATAATAATAATAATAATAATAATAATAATAATAATAATAATAATAATAATAATAATAATAATAATAATAATAATAATAATAATAATAATAATAATAATAATAATAATAATAATAATAATAATAATAATAATAATAATAATAATAATAATAATAATAATAATAATAATAATAATAATAATAATAATAATAATAATAATAATAATAATAATAATAATAATAATAATAATAATAATAATAATAATAATAATAATAATAATAATAATAATAATAATAATAATAATAATAATAATAATAATAATAATAATAATAATAATAATAATAATAATAATAATAATAATAATAATAATAATAATAATAATAATAATAATAATAATAATAATAATAATAATAATAATAATAATAATAATAATAATAATAATAATAATAATAATAATAATAATAATAATAATAATAATAATAATAATAATAATAATAATAATAATAATAATAATAATAATAACAATAATAATAATGATAATAATATGTATATATTTTCTAACCCCACCTTTTATTCAAATTTTGTTTAATTCAAACATAAATGTATTCCTTTTCAGACATACACAGCAATTTTCAATATAAAAACATATTACAAAAACATATAAAGAAACATTCATTGAGAGCAACTCAATCTCAATGATCGAATACATTTGGATTCGTGAAATTCATAAACGAGTATCGTAACATTTCAAACTATACAAAATAACCACCATAACAAAGTATAGTGAAATATCGAGAACATAATGTGTATCAATTGAGATAGTCAAAGAAATTAGCATAATAACAATAACAAGAAGTAGAAGAAGAATAAATAATAATCACTAATTAAACAGATAACAAAATACGCCTTCACTTTTTGATCTAGCGCTCCTTTAACATTAAAAAAATTAATGGAATTTTCCGAAAATTTTAAAATATTTTTCGAAAATGAATGGAATTTTCTTAAACAATTTAATTTTTGATTTATGTTTCTTACTATACTTTTCGTTTTAATATTTTGCCCAGACGGCCTCCCATAATTTCCCGATTAGTAGCTTAAACGTTTGATAAAAACTTTATTTTCCAGTGCTTTATTTTTCGCTTGCATAACGCAGGACATTTTATTTTGTTTTTCCTTTGAAAGGTGACCCTTCATACGCCCATGGCTATAACCAACAAGAATGTCTCTTTCGAAATATACGCCTCTATTGTATACGATCTTTTAACTAAAGAAAGTAACACAAATACCGCCTTAAAGGAATATTCCCATGGATTTTCATTTGTTCATATATGATAGAGAATAATTTTAGAAACAAAGTGGTGAGGAAACTATATTAATATCTTATTCCGTTTAGATTTTACGAAATTTTGATTTTTTTTTTGAAAATGGACAAAAGTGACCGTTTGGCAACATCTGTGATGTCATAAAGACAATTTCAACAAAATCTCTTTTGTATTTCTTTAAAGATGATTTGGATTTTTTTCTCATTGTAAATGTGATGTACAACAAAAAAAAAGAACAAAATGTGTTTTGTGAATTATATATTTCACCCTATCTATCTATATCATATAATGAAGCAAAAATGCTGTTCTATAATGTAAAAAAAGTCTGATTAAATTGATAAGAAATACATAAGAACTGTGCTGGAATTGTCTTGATGACATCACCAAGCTAAAGGCCACAGACTGTATAAGGTGTATTTAAGAACAATTTTTTTACTCTTACAATTATTATAACTTTTAAACGGAATAAGATATTAACATAGTTTTTGCACCACTTTGTTTCTACAAATTTTGTCTATCATATATGAAAAAATGAAAATCTATGGAATTTTTTTTTTTAAATGAAATAAGATAAATATCCTCCACGTGTTGACTGTCTTATATTATTCTACTTTATACAGAGGGTTTGTTTCTACTGTGATGCCACCTATAAGCAACGCCGAGCTATTGGTGCCACAGTTGTTACGCTCGGCATTGCAAAGTTCTTCGTCTGCGCTTCAGTTGCTCATCTTATCTCACGGGGAACAATTATGGGTAAGTACAGTGATGTAGCCACGGGAGAATAATGATAATAATAATTATTATTATTATTATTATCGTCGTCGTCGTCGTCGTCGTCGCCGCCTTCGCCTTCGCCGCCGTCGTCGTCGTCGTTGTTGATATTATTAATATTAATTTCATTCAATGTTTAGGCCTCCAGCCTAGATTATTTTACAATTTCTGATTAAAGAAAATAATTAATAATGTTTTTAACACCAAAAAAACAGAACACAAACGTAGACACAAAATACATGCCCATACCAAAAAAATGTATTAAAAAACAGGTTACACGTGTAGTGTGCATAAAATCTTAAAATTTCTTGGAATATTTTGCCGAGGCATGTGATATAAGAACATAAATGTGGATTGTCAAAAAATAATAAATACGGTTTATATGTGAGATAATGTTTGAAAACTCTATCATTATATAGCGGTCCATTGAATTTATTTGAGTTAGCTATTCTTGCTCATTGATGTCAGACAATCTTAATGATAAATCTTGCAGGAACACAGATTCATCTCCTACACCTTGCTGGAACTATACCTCTCCGAAGCCTAAACTCATTAAGCGATGTCTTATAACTGCAACTTGAGAATTTACGCAAATGTCCACTTTGTGATGAAGATTAGTAAAAGTAAAAGTATTGAAATTTCTTGTTAAAGAAATTTCAGATTGTTTGTACAAGTAGCAGTAACCAAATCCCTCGTGAGTTTGTTTATATGACCATCATTTTGTTTTGTTACGAATAACATCCTTAAACTGATTTCTTAAACGGATGCCATAGCTTTGCTTTCGATTGATGGATAGTTTCTGTACCTTCGAAGAGCTTATGAAGCGTAGCCTTCATTTGAACACATTCTTTGTCAAACCGTTCATTACAGACATTAGAATTTCGTTTGTTTACCATATTTGATCATACTAGATCACAACTTACACCCCACAGATTTGATCAAATTTAAATCTCCCATCAAAATCTTGCATCACAATCAGAAAAGAAAAATAAACTGTTTACTTGATACGTCATTAAATATGTCAAAGTTCAATTAAACACCGTTGGTCAATCTGAAATTAGAGTAGTTAAGTAAGCCATGGGCATGTAAGCTCTCTACATGTGCTAAATTGTTAAATGACAAAGCAAGAGACTTGTGATCGGATTCACATCTATTAAGTACTTGTATTTGATATCAGATTGTCCGATAAGATCTGAATCTGAATCTGAATAGGTTAAGTCGGCAAAAATCCATCTAGAGGACATGAACGCCAAATTATTAATCAAGTACACTGCTTCCATTGTATTTTATACATGTAAAGCTCCCTATACCACTTTCTTTACAATTCAAAATTCTTAAAGTGGCAAAAAATTCAAGCAGCTTTTCCCCCATAATTGTTAACAGTTAAGTCTTTTGACGATCTTTAAATCACATAATCTTCTTTTACGTAAGGAGCTGAGATCCATTGACTAGTCAGAGACCTCCATAAGAATTGAATGGGACTGAATACCTGTTCGGGCAAGTTGAAAGTTCCAGCAAGGAGCTTCTACACAATGAAGTCTGCTTTTTGAAGAGGTGTTTTTAATTGTATTATATCACCCTCTATTTCATCCCAAATTGTTATATCCTGAATAATTCGAGTTTTTAGGGGTCCGCGGAAGCTCTGAAAAATTCTTGATTTTGTAGCCCCAAAATGGCTGAAAATCAACACAAACTTCGAAAATTTATTTTACCATATTTAAACACGCAAAAGATAATTTCCTTTGAAAAGTAAATAGTTAGTTTTTGATGCGCCCAAATGGCTTAAAATGACCAACACAAAGTTCCAAATGTTAATGAACCAGAATCAAAAGGTGTTGTGGTTCTGATGCTTTTAATTTCATAAGCTGATTGATTTGCAAAATTTGTATCAAGTGCCATGTCATTGCATATCATGCGAAAATATTTGTTCCATGATATCTTTTCATGAGCCACACCCACCATGCAGATCAATAAAGATGTTGACAACATTAGCATTCACACAATAATTAAATCATCAAAGCAAGAATAATGCAAAAACGGATGTCCATTTATCCTATACCAAGAATTTGACAGTAAGTCCCGCCTAATCATTAGCATTCATGACATCACCAGATCACTACCACAACATAAGAACATGTGTACAAACCATGACCAATCTGTGTACCACATATAGCATAAATCCGATGTATTATTCATGAGATACAGTATAGTGCTAACATCATTGAGCACTTTCACACTAAGCCCCGCCCATCATGCATACTAATGATATCTGTTGATAACATATAGAGCATGTACACAATAACCAACCCAATTACCACGATGCCCGATATGACAATGAATTGTTTGTCCGAAACAGTTGCTCATTTATCACTTTTTTTCTCAAAATGTTAACGTTAAGCCCCGCCCACTTATTAATATGCAGGAAATCACCACCAAAAACATTAAGGCAAATCTGTTTACCAAGTATGACAGGAATCCAGTTTTTGAGATACTGTGTTTCCAAGTTAAAATATGAACATTTCAAGATTTTACATTAAGCCCCGCCTACTAATTAATATACATGACATCACCATCAAAACAATAGGGCACATCTACCATGGGCTATCTGTGTACCACACAAGACATGAATCCGGCGTATTGCTCTTTAGATATCGCATTTACGAGCTAGCCATCAAAAACATATATACATATATGCACATAAATACACACCACACCCACCCACCCACCCACCCACCCACATACCCACCCACACACATACCCACACAGCCACCCACCCAACCACCCACCCAGCCACCCACCCACCCAACCACCCACCCACCCAACCACCCACCCACCCAACCACCCACCCCCACCCACCCCCCACACACACACACACACACACACTCACACATACGTGTGTAGACCCTACAACTGGTGACGTTTCCATGATCCTATGTAACTGGTGACCACTCACCCATACATGTGTAGACCCTACAAACCGATGACGTAGGCGTAATCCTATATAACTGGTGACCGATCAATGTACAACTACATATGGGATGGCGGTATTCGGAAATTAGGTTACACTCGTATTTTTAACTTATCCTATCTAACAGGTGACATGTACCGAAATGCAAAAATACTGAACTAGTAGTGGTTTAGTCATAATAGTTTTGAAAACAGCCATTTTTAGAACTAAAAACAACCGAGGACGTCATCGGTTGTGTGCGTGCCATCGCTTTGAAGGTGTGTAAACATACGAATGTCATCAGTTGGTGGGTCTAAACCCACCCATCCACCACACACACACACACACACACACACACGCCAAATTGACCGCGTAGGTTCCTGGTACGGAATCAAAAATCGTAGGGTTCTGGAGATTCTGTGAGAGGGCGAAGGTACTTGGAGCGGGCTAGAGTCTGCAAAAGAACAAAGACGAAGCCGCCCTTGGAGGAATCTGTATAGTGGTAGTGATGACGCCGCCCTCTAAGGAATCTGCAAAGTAAAAATACAAAAACAAAGGTGAAGTCGCCCTTGAAGGAATCTGGGTGGTGGTGGTGATGACGCCGCCCTCGGTGGAATCTGCAAAGAAAGAAATAACAATCAAACATGTAAATGATGAAGCCGTCTTTGGAAGAATCTGGGTGATGGTGGTGATGACCCCGCCGTCGAGGAATCTGGATAGTGGTGGTGATGACGCCTTCCTCTGAGGAATCTGGATGGTGGTGGTTATGACGCCGCCTTTGGAGTAATCTGGATGGTGGGTGTGATGACGCTGCACTCGGAGGAATCAGAAAAGAAACAAAAGAAGAAAGATGAATCCAACCTTAGAGGAATCTGGATGGTGGTAGTGATGACGCCGTCCTCGGAAGAATCTGGATGATGGTGGTGATGACGCGGCCTTCGTGGAAATCTGCAAAGAAACAAAACCACAAAGATGAAGTCGCCCTTGAAGGAATCTGGATGGTGGTTGTGGAGACGCTGCACTCGGAGGAATCTGCAATGAAACAAACAAAACAAAGATGAAGTCGCCTTAGGAGGAATCTGGATGGTGGTGGCGATGACGCCGCCATCGGAAGGATATGGATGGTGGTGGTGATGACGCCGTCCTCGAAGGAATCTGGATGGTGGTGGTTATGACGCCGCCTTCAAAGGAATCTGCAAAAAAACAATCAAACATGTAAATTATGAAGCCGTCATTGGAGGAGATCTGGGTGGTAGTGGTGATGAAACCGCCCTCGGAGGAATCTGCAAAGAAAGAAAACAAGGTGAAGTCGCCTTTGGAGGAATCTGGATGGCGATGGTGATGACATTGTCCTCGGTGGAATCTGCAAAAAAGAAAAAACAAAGATGAAGTCGCCCTTGGAGGAATGTGGATGGTGGTAGTGATGACGCCGCTCTTGGTGAAATCTGCAAAGAAAAAAAAAGCAAAGAACAAAAAAAAGATGAAGTTGCCCTTGGAGGAATCTGGATGGTGGTGGTGATGACGCCGCTCTCGGAGGAATCTGCAAAGAAAAAAAAGAAAAACTAAGATGAATTCACCCTTGGAGAAATCTGGATGGTAGTGGTGATGACACCGCTCTCGAAGGAATCTGCAAAGAAAAAAAAAAGGATGAAGTCGCCCTTGGAGGAATGTGGATGGTGGTGATGATGACGCCGCTTTCGGTGAAATCTGCAAAGAAACAAAAAACAAAAAACAAAGATGAAGTTACCCTTGGAGGAATCTGGATGGTGGTGGTGATGACATTGCCCTCGGTGGAATCTGCACACAAAGAAAAGAAAAGATGAAGACACCTTTGGGAGAATCTGAGTGGTGGTGGTGATGACATTGCAGTCGGATAGTTCTGCAAAGAAGCAAAAGAACAAAGATGAGCTTGCCCTAGGAGGAATTTGAAGAGTGGTGGTGATGACGCTGTCGTCTGAGGAATCTGGATGGTGGTGGTTATGACGCCGCCTTTGGAGGATCTAGCAAAGAAACAAAATTGCAAAGATAAAGCCGCACTTGGAGTAATCTGGATGGTGGTTGTGACGAAGCAGCACTCGTAGGAATCAGAAAAGAAACAAAACATGAATCCACCCTTGGAGGAGTCTGGATGGTGGTGGTGATGACGCGGCTTTCGTATAAATCTGCAAAGAAACAAAAACACAAAAATGAAGCCACCTTTGGAGAAATCTGGGTGGTGGTTGTAATGAAGCCGCACTCGGAGGGATCTGCAATGAAAAAAAAAAAAAAGATGAAGTTGCCCTTGGAGGAATCTGGATGGTGGTAGTGATGACGCCGCTCTCGGAGGAATCTGCAAAGAAAAAGAAAAAAAAGTAAGATGAATTCACCCTTGAAGGAATCTGGATGGTAGTGGTGATGACACCGCTCTCGAAGGAATCTGCAAAGAAACAAAAGGATGAAGTTACCCTTGGAGGAATGTGGATGGTGGTGATGATATCGCCGCTTTCGGTGAAATCTGCAAAGAAACAAAAAAACAAAAACAAAGATGAAGTTACCTTTGGAGGAATCTGGATGGTGGTGGTGATGACATTGCCCTCGGTGGAATCTGCACAAAAAAAGAAAGAAAAGATGAAGACACCTTTGGAAGAATCTGAGTGGTGGTGGTGATGACATCGCAGTCAGATAATTCTGCAAAAAAGCAAAAGAACAAAGATGATTCTGCCTTAGGAGGAAACTAAAGAGTGGTGGTGATGACGCCGTCGTCTGAGGAAGCTGGATGGTGGTGGTTATGACGCCGCCTTTAGAGGATCTACCAAAGAAATAAAACTGCAAAGATAAAGCCGCACTTGGAGTAATCTGGATGGTGGTTGTGACGAAGCAGCATTCGTAGGAATCTGCAATGAAACAAACAAAACAAAAATGAAGTCGCCTTAGGAGGAATCTGGATGGTGGTGGCAATGACGCCTCCATCGCAGGATATAGGATGGTGGTGGTGATGACGCCGTCCTCGGAGGAATCTGGATGGTGGTGGTTATGACGCCGCCTTCGGAGGAGTCTGCAAAGAAACAGAAAACAATCAAACATGTAAATTATGAAGCCGTCCTTGAAGGAATCTGGGTGGTAGTGGTGATGAAACTGCCCTTTGGAGGAATCTACAAAGAAAGAAAACAAGGTGACGTTGCCTTTGGAGAAACCTGGATGGCGATGGTGATGACACTGCCCTCGGAGGTATCCAAAAAAAAAAAGATGAAGTCTCCCTTGGAGGAATCTGGATGGTGGTGTTAATGACGCCGCCTTTGGTGGAATCTGCCTTCGGTGCAAAGAAAAACAAAGATGAAGTCGCCCTTGGAGGAATGTGGATGGTGGTAGTGATGACGCCGCTCTCGGTGGAATCTGCAAAGAAACAAAAAAACAAAGATGAAGTCGCCTTGAAGGAATGTGGATGGCGGTGGTGATGACGTCGTCCTTGGAAAAATCTGCAAAGAAACAAAAAACAAACAAAGATGAAGTCGCACTTGGAGGAATGGTGGTGGTGATGATGTCACCCTCGGAGGAATCTGCAAAGAAAAAAATGTAAATAATGAAACTGTCCTTGTTGGAATCTGGACGGTAGTGGCGAAGACGCCGCCCTCTGAGGAATCTGCAAAGGAAGAACAAAAGTAAAGTCGCCCTTGGAGAAATCTGATTGGTAGTGGTCATGACGCTGCCCTCGGTGAAATCTACCAAGGAAAAAACAAAGAAACGATGAAGCCGCCCTTGGAGGAATCTGGATTGTGATAGTGGTGGTGATGACTCCGCCCTCTAAGGAATCTGCGGGGAGAAAAAGATGGTGGTGATGATCCCACCCTTAGAGGAATATGCGAAATTAAGATGGTGTTGATGACACCTTCCTTGGAGGAATATGTGGAAAAGGGGATGGGGATGATGGTGAATCCACTCTTGGAGGAATCTGTGGGAAAAAGATGGTTGTGATGAAGCTGAATCTGCGGAGAAACAGAAGGATGGTGACGCCGCTCTTGAATGAATCTGTTGACAAAAAAGATGTCGGTGAATCTGTAGAAGAAAAAAAGATGGTGATGAATCTGCAAGAGGAAATGTGATGAAATTGTGATGAAGCTGTCCTTGGAGGAATCTTCGGAAAAAGGGGGTGGTGGTGATTATGCCGTCCTTGGAAGTCCGGAAGCATGCCTATTAATACAAACATTTATAACACATGAGAATATTGAAGTCAGCAGCCATATTGTTCAGATGTTGCAATCAAATGTGATAGTTTCTAATTGATGTACTTGAAATATTAAAAATTATTGTGTTGAAAAACATTTACATTTTCGAAATGACCGTTTCGTGCCTAAAAGCCTAGCTCTATTGTCTATTTTATCTAATATTTCGAAAACGGCGTGGTGAACATGTCATATGGGAGTGGAAAAGTTGTAGCCATGACAGCAACAAAGGTATTTTCATGAGTTTTAAGTGTAGGAAACATTAATCTACTGAAACTGCATTATGAAAATTCCCACTGATATAATGCAATCTCTTGATGAAGGTAAAGTTGCTTAGACATGAAGGTAAAGTTGCTTCGACACCGTTGATCACTCTATTTTGATGAAAATTGTATCCTTTGATTATGGATTAAGAGGCACTGCTCTCAAATGATTTCACGTTATAGGTCTCAATTTGTTTCTTTTGGGGCAATCATTCAGGTGCTGTTAATCTTAACCATGGTGTGCCTCAGCTTTGCTCTCTACACCAGCTCACTTTTTCTGTTATCCCAAACCATCTAGTCTTAGGTTTCTCTTATGCGGATGATACGCAACTAATTCATGAGTTTTTTTTTAACCCGGTGACTAGAATAACTTGCCATTTCTCAACTAAAAAAATGTATTGCTGGGGATATTTCCCCCAGTTAGTATGTTAAAATAGGCTATCATTGGAACGAGCTCCCAATTGTGTGAGCACATTGTCGATTGAACTGTAGGTATCATGACAGTATTTTAGAGTCATTACCAGATTACATGTCAATCTGGTGTTGCGTCCTCTCCCATATGAGCTTGTAATAGTATTTCACTTTCACGTATCTGCAACATAATTTTTTTTTTTTTTTAACTCACTCAAAATTGGTCGCTCGACTGCTCGATGCTTTCTGACATTATATGGTACGTACTGCTTGCCAGCTTGCCGTGCTTGGATATGTTAAAGGACTATGGACAACATGCAAAATGGGTTAAATTTGTTTGAAATATGATCTTAATCATTGACCAATTTACAGCATTCTTAATTTGTAGCTGTTATTGCGCAATAATCTATGACATCAATGGGGAAGGAACTTTCGTAACCTTTTGTAAAACCATAATTTTTTATTCCTCAATTGTGCTTGAAATATAGCATTGAACTTGTGCCAATGTTTTGTGGAATTTGGTCATACCCTGAATCATAACGTATCTAGAATGGACATTCTAAGATTCACAAGTGGCTGAATTTGAAGAACAGAATTTAAAGAATTACGTACAGATTTTGAAATGTTTTCCTCTTACTATGTCACACATTCCGCACAAATTTACAAATCTTGAAACTTTGTTCGGTCATAACTTGAAAACTAAATAAGCTTCTCGCAAATTCTCAAAAAACTATTCCTCTCAGACTTTCATGCTCTTTCACATATCTTAAATCTGTTGGATGTCAATATTTCTTTAAGTTTCGTGGTTCCGGTGCGTTACTTCCTTATCAGATAATTCGCACGTATTACATGATAACTGAAATTATTAATGCTGTCAGCAACAAATTTTTGAAACAATTGAATATTCCCGCCATGCATATATTATGAACTAACACTTCTCGACAATAATAAATACGGACATATTTGTCCAACATAATTTTTTTCTAAAAAGTGAATAAGAAACGCAAAGTTAAAGGATTAGTTCAGTGGTCAAGCAGGTTTATTTTATATGGAAAAGGTGTTCATAACAAACAAAATGGTGAAGAAAGTGTTCAAAACTCTTTTCCCGTTAAGATGATATTTAACTTTAAATCTCTGTCTTATTTGTGTCGAAACGACTGGTGTAGTAACTATACTATGGAAAGTTGGTGTCTTCATTCTCACATTCTTAACAATTGTTAATCCGCATGACTTGTCCTTCTCCTTAAAAATTCATTCCAGTGAATTATGACCACAAACTTACTGTAGCATATAATGAGACCACTTATCTTACTTAGAATAACTGCTCAAGCAGGAGAACGAATACAATGGAGTCATTGATAAGGGAGTTTGATCTTAATTACTTGTGGTTTTCAAAATAAAGAGGACAAGTCTGACCCGACCTGCTTATTTATCAGGTCGGGTCTGACTGTTTGAAATTTTAAGGAGCACAACAACTATGTAATTTAAAGAAAGTTTATTTAATTGTTTCACTTTTTAAATAATTATTCCTCGAACTTTCTAGAGGTAGTACAATATAAATACTCTTACTAAATTCTAGTTATTACTGTTTTTGAGCTATCCCAACGGTTGTCAAACACAAAATTGCAGGACCAAAATAGAACACCTAAAAAATTTGAGGAATCTGAGACTATGGAGTTACAACTAGTCGGATTTCAGTTGTTTCTACACAAATGATGCCAAACTTTAAACTTAAATATCTCCTTAAACGGAATAAGATTTTTGAATGCTTTCTTCACTATTTTGTTTCTACTGAAGTCCTCTTTTATATAAGGTAAACTTGCTTGACCCCTGAACTAATCCTTTAAAATCTGAACTTTGAACTCTTTTGTTTCTAATAGATTAATCTTATTAATATCACTTCTTTTGTGCGTTCAAAATTATGCCCGACAAATTGGGTATATGCTGTCCGATTAGGGGAGGGGGGAGGGAGAAGGGGGTGAGGGAGGGGATGGGGGGAGAATGCAGCCCCTCAAATCGGATCATTTACAGCATTTTTAATCGTTAAATCAAATTTCCAGTACGCACTTCATCAACAAGGAATCGCGTGCACACAACACGTTTGTAATTATGCTAAATGCTTGAAGTGTAGATTACGTCATGAATAGGAATAATAATAATAAAGATAATAATAATAATGATGATGATGATGATGATGATGATGATGATGATGATGATGATGATGATGATGATGATGATGATGATGATGATGATGACGATGACGATGACGATGACGATGACGATGACGATGACGATGACGATGACGATGGTGATGACGATGACGATGACGATGACGATGACGATGGCGATGGCGATGGCGATGACGACGACGACGACGACGACGACGACGATAATGACGATAATGATGATTATGACCTTGGACTTTGCTTGTAATGCAAAAAGTTTGCTTGTAATGCGTTGGCAAATTTACATAGTAAAAACATTGTCCAATCAGAATAATTTTGACAAACATATTTTAATACATATTCATCAAACTTTACATGTTTAGCCGTTGTAATTGATGCAATATCGCCAGACTCAAGAAAGATCAACAACGTCACTATGCAAGCACAATACCAGTAAAAAAACAAATAAGACTTTTTTTTCAATCAAAAGAGTACATGATATGTTGCGAAGTTTAAGGAAGACCATTAAATTCTGCACCATAAGCAGATAGGAAAGAGAACTCTTTTGTATACCGAATTAACCAATGTGATTGAGACAACGTTTTTGCTATTGTCTTGGAAACATTTTGTACTATGATTTTCACAGCACTTTGTCTGTGTTGAACTGGTATGTGTGTAGAAACAACAAGCAAATGAACGCAAGGACATTATGTCTCCCCTTCCGTAGATTTATGCTTGTACCGTATATATCGCAGGGGCGTAGGCTAGGGGGTGCGGAGGCACCCAACAGCAGCCCGAGTTCCGCACGAAATAAAACATCGAATTACGAGCTAGGATTAGCATTTCAAGACTCCCATCCAAAGGCGGATCCAAAGGGGCGAGGGGAGGAGGGGGGAGGGGGGGGGGGACATGGTCCCCTGAGATTTTTTCGATGATAGGCTACTTTTTTCACCATGACCATGAGGTAATTCTTAGTCACGGTTTATGTAAACAAAAATCAATTTTCTGGAAAATTCATTGTTTGGAAAATCTTTTTACAATCTTTTTTAAAGCTTGAGGAAATTTTCTTTATTCTCGTGCAATTTTTAGGAAAATTTCTTCATTTTGTGGCAATTTTTCATCGATTTTTGAAAAAACTTTCTTCAAGTTTTGGTTAACTTCATTTAATGTTTGGGAAAATCTGTCAATTTAAGTCAAATTCCTCAATTCTCGTGCAGTTTTCTTCAATTTTCGGAAACATTTTGAGGTAACGATTTTTGGTAAATTTCCTCCATTATAGGAAATGATGGGAGTCTTGAAATGCCAATCCTAGCCGGTAATTCAATGTTTTAATTCGTGCAAAACTCGGGCTGCTGTTGGATGCCTCCGCACCCCCTAGCCTTCGCCCCTGCGTTATATATAAATCTAGGACACTTATTCGGTTCTCCGTAAACTTTCTTCAGTTTTCGAGAAATCCCTTTCAATGTTTGGGAAATCACTATCGTTCAATTTTCGGAAATTCCTTTCATTTAGGGACAATTTTTGTTCCGACTAGATTTTCGGTAAATTTTTTTCAATTTTTGGAAAATTTCCTTAATTTTAAGGGCAAAATATTTATCTTTTAATTAATTTTTCTTCAATTTTTGGAAAATTGCCTTCATTTTATAGCAATTTTTCTTTTTTAGGAAAATTTGTTCAGTGTTTGGGATATTTGTATTAATTTGGGGGAAAACTATTTTGTGCCATTTTCTACATTTTCTTCATTTTTGAGGTAATTTTCCTTCTAATTTCGGTAATTTTTTTATCAATTATCGGGAAATGTTGCCAAATTTTACTCAAATTGACAATGATTTTTTCAAAATTTCTTTCAATTTTTAAAAAAAATTCCCAATTATCCCAATCGAAAGAAAACCTTTCAGCTGTTTAGAGAGGACCTGTCTCTCTGCTTGGCCTATAAGACCATGCACCTTTGTCCCAACTGTCCAATATGTAGCAATAATCATGTCAAAGCTGCTCAGATACGTTATCACATCATTCCTGGTTTGGTTTGACTTGGTCTCCTGACTTTTTTTCCTGGCTCTGCCCCCTGCCTGCCTACCACATCGTCCAAATTACGCGTACACTTGCTCACCGAAATTGAGTTCCATTTTCCTGCAAATCTACCCTTCCCCACCCCCCTTCAAGGCTCAAACTCAAACCAGCCTACGCCCCTGTAACGTAATTTTGCCCCTCCACTTTTGGCCTAGTCAACGTTTGTAAGGAGTTTAAGGTGGGGAATAGGTAGTGGATGCAGTTTGGTGGAAGTTTGAACATTTTGAACACAATCCTCCACCCACTCCCTGCCGCACGCTCACAGTGCATGACTCTCAGCATGACAATATCTTAGCTCTTGGTCGAAAGTCTAATAGTTGCATGCAGACTTGATTGATGTACTGTACAGCGGCCATGTTAGGCTAAATCAATAAATCTACCGACGGAGAAAATTATCAAACAAATGGTAGGAAAAATTACCACACTTTTGAGGCATCATATTCATGTCATGATTAAGAATGACTAGACCTAACGATACTTTGTTTTTACAGTTACGAAAGTCGTAGGCTTCGAGATAAAGCTAAAAAGATAACAGTGCTTAGGCCTAGGTGATAGTGTGACTCAGTGACTCACTGACTGATGACAATTAGCCTAGTGCAGTTAGCTCTAGAGCTAGGCGGCATACCCTATGCACTCCAATGGCAAATTAAAATCACAGGTGTTCCTAGCGTTATGGCAACCTATAATTATTACATATAGGCCTAGGCCTACATATAACAAGGTCACCTCCTACCGCAACTTTGAACCGTAGGCCTAGGCCTAATGAAAATTCATTTTTTTGACCACTCGTGAATCTTAATTACAATATTTTTACTCAAGTTACATTTGCAGGAGACTCTCTTCGTTTATAAGCCACAGTATTTGTTATTTTTCAAAATGTAAATAAGATTCGTGAGGTTAAATGTTAAGTTAATATCTTGTTATTTTTTTTTATGGCATTTTTCATTTTCAACACTTTCAACAAATTTGAATATTTCGAGGAAATGCAAAACAAAAGAATCGATCAAGATTTCCAGGTCAAAAAAAGGAATTTTCATATACGGTTCGAAAGTCGCGGTCGAAGGTGATTTACTTTGTTACGGCGGAATTGCCCATTACATATATTAATGGGCAATTCTAGAAAATATGTGAAGAGGGGGTATCAGTGACAGGGAATGGGATTATGGGTAGGTAGGTGGGTAAAATGACCAAGATTGGGATTGGGATTAGGGGTAGGTAAAATGACCGGGATTAGGATTAGGGGTGGGTATGTGGGTAAAATGATCAGGATTAGGGGTGGGTGGGTGGGTAAAATGACCGGGATTGAGATTAGGGGTGGGTAAAATGACAGGGATTAGGGTTAGGGGAGGGTGTGTGGGTAAAATGACCGGGATTGGGATTAGGGGTGGGTGATTGGGTAAAATGACCAGGATTAGAGGTGGGTGGGTGGGTAAAATGACCGGGATTGGGATTAGTGGTGGGTGATTGGGTAAAATGACCAGGATTAGAGGTGGGTGGGTGGGTAAAATGACCGGGATTGGGATTAGGGATAGGTGGGTGGGTAAAATGACAGGGATTGGGATTAGGGGTAGGTAGGTGGATAAAATGATTGGGATTAGGGGTAGGTAGGTGGGTAAAAAGACCGGGAATGGGATTAGGGGTGGGTTGGTGGGTAAAATGACAGAGATTGGGATTAGGGGTGGGTGGTTAAAATGACCCGGTTTGGAATTAGGGGTGGGTGGTTAAAATGACCCGGTTTGGAATTAGGGGTAGGTAGGTGGGTAAAATGACCGGGATTTGATTGAGATTAGGGGTGGGTGATTGGGTAAAATGACCAGGATTAGAGGTGGGTGGGTGGGTAAAATGACCGGGATTGGGATTATGGGTAGGTGTGTGGGTAAAATGACTGGGTACGGCATTAGTGGTGGGTAGATGGGTAAAATGATCGTGATTTAAAAAAGGACTGGGTGGGTGGGTTAACTAGCTGGGATTAGAATTGGGGTGGGTAGGTGGGTTAGCACGCTGGGTTTGGGATCTGTGGGTGGGTTAGTTCACTGGGATTGGGGTGGGTTAACTCGCTGGGATTTGGGGTGGGTAGGTGGATTAGCTCATTAGGATTGGGGGTGAGTGGGTGGGTTAGCTTGCTGGGATTGGAATTGAAGGTGGGTGGGTGGGTCAGCTCACTGGGATGGGAATTAGGGGTGAGTGGGTGGGTACAAGTGGTATGTCACCCCCCCCCCTCCTCCCCATTTCACATATTTTCTGTAATTGCCTAATAAGTATATAGGTTGTCATAACGCTAGGAACACCTATGATTAAAATGGCCAAGTTGAACAGAACACTCAAATTTACAACACATTTATTCCGTGATAGGATAATGTATATCCTATCACGGAATAAATGTCAGTGTAGGCTTGGGCCTAGGCTCATGAAGGGAAGAAAAAATGTATTGCAAAGTGTGGTCTTGACCTACTGTAGCCTGTATTGTTTTGGTCCGTAGATGTGCCCAGACTGTATGTGGTGGTGGTGTCATGCATATTAATGAGTAGATGAGGCTTAATGTAAAAATCTTGAAATGCTCATATTTTAACAACCGCATATCTGTTTTATTTCATATTTAGTACAGTAATAATGTTTGCTTTGGTGGAAATAAATCATGCATATTAATGAGTAGGCGGGGTTTAATGTACATTTTTTGATTTTTTTTTTACTATCGAATATATGTTTTGTTTCATATTTGGTAGACTACAGTTATGATGTTTGCTAGTGTGTACAAGTTGAATTTCATTAATATGGGTAGTGGGCAGGGCTTAATATTATTTTGCTGAAAAGAGCTTGTAATCACGATATCTAAAGAACGATAAACTGGATTCAAGTCATATTGTACACCAAGGTTTGCACTAGTTTCTGATTTTTGGGCGGGATATTCCCTCCTTCGTGATAGCCCCCTCATATATCGCTTAGAACCTTCCAGAATTGAAATGACGATCCCGGATGAGGCTAAACCCGGAGGTTTTTAAACTGCTCAAGAAAATTTGATCCAATGCAGTCGAAGACTTAAGATTCTTTTGACAATGCAATTGGCGAAGAATATCATGTGACACGCGTGCAAATCAAAGAAGCTTACGGTGTATTCGAGGTATCTTTGGCTCAAAGAGATTTCAGGTCTATATTGCTAAGATTTATATCGTCAACTCGAGGCCTAATGTTATCACTGGATGCTTAGCGCAGATTTCAACACTTGTCTAAGCCGGTAGCTGTGTATTGCTGTTTTAGGATTGTGAGAACTGATTGTGCTGTTAATGCAAACCCTGTGGTACACAAATAGCTCATGTCCTGTGGATGTGCCTTTTTGATTTTGGTGGTGATACCATGCATACTAATGAGTAGGCAGGGCTTAATGTAAAATTCTTCAAATATAATACAAGAGCAACCGTATGTCTGTTTTGCATCCATGATAATGTTGTTGATTATTGTGCACTGCTGGTGTTGCCAATAGGTACTTTTAGTTTATTGATCTGTGTGGTGGGTGTGGCTTATGAATTAATATCATGGAACAATATATCATGATATGCAATGACTTGACAGTTAATACAAAACTTTACAAATCAATCAGCAAAAAGCATTGGAAGCACAAAACCTTTTGGTTCTGGTTTTGAAAAGTTGTCTGCAAGTTATTCTCCGTCTACCAGTACTGCTTTTCTACGGTGTATAAAATGACCAACTGCGTATTTGTGTTAATTCTAACGCTTACTGCACAAATATATATACACAATTACTGTGAATGGAAGGATCCACACACTTTGCATGGACAGTCACGGGATGGTCTATTGACAATGGGTGAAAATATTCCAAATTGAATCATGTGCAAAATTGATTTATAAACGGAATAGGCCTTATCAATTAATTTCTTTGTGACTCTTAAACGACTTGCCGCTTTCTCTATGCTAGTTTTCAAGATCTGGATGAATACTGCATAACACTCCTGGTGGAGTCAAACATGCAGGATATGTGTGTGCATGCGAAGTATATTTATCTTCTTGGCTTAGGAGGTGCTTGATGACAATATCTTTGAATTGCTTTGGATCTTCAATGGTAGTTACATTAAATGGTAGTGGGTTACAGTCTTTGACTGTTCTGGGTATGAAGGGCAATTCTCAGGGTTGCTGGTTATTAATAATGTTTTTTTAATTTTTATTATTATCATTTATTTATTTATTTTATTTTGTTTTTTATATTCATTAATTCGAACGTTAAAACTTATGAATGAAAAGCTGATGAGTAAAAGTAAAACTATTATGTTGATGATAAAAAGTTACCAAAGATAACAAAAACATATTGATTTAAATTATATATAAACTGCCCACTGCATGTTTATCACGATCACTGTCAGAAAAAATATTTGGCATAGGGCTGATTATGACAAATTGTGATCAGTAATCAGCAGAACCCATTACAGTGTAATCGTTGCAACACTGTATCAAAGATTAAGCGATAATCTTTATATCTCCAAAACAGGTGTGACAGAGCTGATTATGACAAATTGTGATCAGTAATCAGTAGAACCCATTACAGTGTAATCTGTATGAAAGATTGCAACACTGTATGAAAGATTAAGAGATAATCTTTTTATCTCCAAAACAGGTGTGACAGAGCTGATTATGACAAATTGTGATCAGTAATCAGTAGAACCCATTACAGTGTAATTGTTGCAACACTGTATGAAAGATTAAGAGATAATCTTTTTATCTCTAAAACAGGTGTGACAGAGCTGATTATGACAAATTGTGATCAGTAATCAGTAGAACCCATTACAGTGTAATCGTTGCAACACTGTATGAAAGATTAAGAGATAATCTTTTTATCTCTAAAACAGGTGTGACAGAGCTGATTATGACAAATTGTGATCAGTAATCAGTAGAACCCATTACAGTGTAATTGTTGCAACACTGTATGAAAGATAATCGTTTTATCTCCAAAACAGATAATCTTTTATCTCCAAAACAGGTGTAACAGAGCTGGTGTTGAAGTGCCTACAGTAACTCTTTAGAAAAAGAGGTGATGGGAACTGTAGCTTTTGATACAAGCTGAACCGTTTCATGATCATAATCATTATCATATTCTGTTCTAAATGTGTGGAATGTAAAGAGGAAGGCAATGGCAGAATCAAAGAAGAAAGCGTAAGTAATTAATTTGTAAAAAAATAAATAAAAAAATGTTTATATAGTATGCAACGGTATAGCAATTCTTTGGTAAACCCTTACTCTACCAGGGGTTTGAAAAATGCTAGCCCAATTTTTGTAACATTTTTTTCATATGCATTTTTGACAACTTTGCTTTCATTTTCTTTTATTACAAGTTTGGTTGGAATGGAAGCTAAGATATTGATCTTTAGATTAATCATAGCCAAATTAGGAAATAATTGACAAAATTATGCAAATTAAGCAATTTTTGGTTAAACTTGGTCAACAAATAGGTCAGTCTTTGCACGAGTATAATTTGTTGTGATTATTGAAAACAGAGATTTGTGTTTTATGTTTAGATTCTTTCTCAAATTTCTTTTCCAATGATGCTAATCTACGATTTTTAGCAAGAAGGGAAAAATGAAAAAACACAAAAAATTATAAGTGACCTTTGCAAACCGTGGCAGAAAAATTATAGTACATCAGTTTCAGTGGGATTTGAACTTGGTGCGCTCGCATGCTACAGTAGTTGCGTTCATATCCACTACACTACCTAATCATTGAAAATGCTGTGGTGAAATGGAATTATTATAGCAGTGGATCCAAATAGAGGCCTTTATTTATTTATCAACTAAAAGGAAATTGCAAGCACTTTGGAGGGTGGTTCAACAATGCATGTGCAATGTATGGTTTTGATACATAAAAAAAAAAAAAGGGTCAAAAATGGCGGAAATTAATGAAATTTTGAAGAAATTTCTCCAGAACAAAAACGATTGCAGGTAGGGATTATAAAGATTAGACCAGAAGCCAATACTATCATGTCTTAGGACTTGTGTGTTTGATTTTAAAGCAAAAATGTGATCTTGAAGTTATTGTAAGATAAAGAAAAAAAAATTGTCAATTTTTAGCAATTTTTTAGTTTTACCCATTTTCACGCTACATGTTCTCAAAAATCTGTAATATGACTACTATAAAAAAGTTACATTTTGTGAAAAAAATATTCCAGCACTATAAAATGATACCGAGATTACTCCTATAGGGCTTTGGTAAGGTCCATATTTTATTTTTAGGAAAAGTTGGTTTGAAAACGGCGTTAATATGGCGTGATAGAGGGTTAATATGAATATTCAAGTGACCTTTACCCTCATGTCGTGTGTGGGTTATGGAGGTATGAAGTTTGACGATCTGTTGTTGATATACCTGTGAAATTTAAAAAACAAGTGCCCTTACTTTTGGTCTAGCGCTCCTTTAGAGATGACATAAGTCTGACATAATCATTATTTCATATGATAGAATTAAAAATAATCTTCTGATGAAGTTTCATGACTCCAGAAGCAATCTAACACATTTTTTGTAATTATTAAAAACTTTAATACTACTACTTATTAGTACCATAGGAGCTGCCATTTTAATTTCAAAACACACAGATTATATGATATCATCAGCCCAGCAGGATGTTGGAATGCTTTGTAATTTTTGTAATCTACCTCAAGTTTTAGTAGAAATACCTCCCGAATACGGGCATGATTCCTTAAGCACTGAGCCACACCATCTCTCTAATTTAAAGGAGCACTAGATCAAAAACTGAAATTACAGTTTTCTAGAGACTAAACTATTCAGCAAAGCTACACAATATCTTTAGCATCAGTATTTGTACTCAGTAGTTACAGTAAGATTTATAGGCAATAACATAAAAACGTCAGCTCGCAAAACAGGTAAATGAATATTTGAAAAATTCACCAAAAAGACACTTATGGCTCTACAATCTTGGACAGAACTGTTGGAACAATTCAGCATTATGAGAAGTACTGTATATGTTATAGTGTTATGTTTCTTTAGTTTTTTTCTCTGAGAAACTCCCTACCCCTCTCTTCGATGTTAATTTATTTCTGTCTTAGCGTAATTTCAGGAAAAAAATAACAACAGCCAACATTAAATGAGGAGGGGGACAGGAGGGGAGGGCAGGTAATATAGTGAGGTAGGGGAGGAGGAAACCGGGGGCATCAATGAAATGATAACAATGTCCTTAAAATTCTAAAATATTGATTACAAATAAAAGAATAGGGATTGAAGAAGAAATCTAAAAAAATTCCAATAATTATGATTTCTAAATGTGAATAATTTACAATAGAAAAGTACGTTCATGAAAAGCATCACATATTTTCACTAAGTGTTTCAATGAGTTTTGTTCAAAATTGTAGTTCGACTTTAGAGGATTAGTTCAGTGGTCAAGCAAGTCCATCTTATATGAAAGAGGACCTAAAAGAAACAAAATGGTGAAGAAAGCATTCAAAAATCTTATTACATAAAGGTTTACTTTAGTGGTCAAGCATGTCTATCTTATATAAAAGAGGACTTCAAAAGAAACAAAATGGTGAAGAAAGCATTCAAAAATCTTATTTCATTAAAGAATTAGTTTAGTGGTCGATGAAGAGTGAATACACAATTTCAATGACTGGATTGTCACCTGCGTATTCAGTTATGATAGTAACAATGCTATCACGAAACGCTTAATACGACCCAGACAATAACACAGGCACGACGTACAGACAGACATAACACCGACAACCAAGTCAAATGTTAATGGCCTTTGATAACTGGTTGTAGTGCACCGTGGTCAAGCATGTCCATCTTATATGAAAGAAAACTTTAAAATAAACAAAATGGTGAAGAAAGCATTCAAAAATCTAATTCCATTAAAGGATTAGTTCAGTGGTCAAGCATGTCCATCTTATATGAAATAGGACTTCAAAATAAACAAATTAGTGAAAAAAGCATTCAAAAATCTTATTACGTTAAGGAGATATCCAAGTTTAAAGTTTGTGTAGAAACGACTGAAATCAAACTAGTTGTGATGTCATAGCCTCAGATCCTCAAATTCTTTATGTATTTTATTATTCTTATTCTTGTGATTTTATGGCCTAATAACCATTGAATATGTATGAAAAGTAGTAAAAGAAAATCTAGTAAGGATAATTATAATTTACCACCTGAAGAGAGTTTGAGGAAAAATAATTCAAATAGTAAAAAAAGGTTAAACAATTTTTTTTTTAAATACATTGATAATTGTTCAGAATGTGAGGATGAGGGTGCTGACCTTCCTAGTAGACTTACTACACCAGTCATTTCTACTCAGATAAGACAGAACTTTAAACTTGAATATCTCCTTAACAGAATAAGAATTTGGAATGCTTTCTTTACCATTTTGTTTCTTTAAAAGTCCTCTTTTATATAAGATGGACATGCTTGACCACTGAACTACCTTTAATGGAATACGATTTTTGATTGCTTTCTCCACCATTTTGTTTCTTTTGAAGTCCTCTTTCATATAAGATGGACATGCTTGACCACTGAACTAATCCTTTAATGGAATAAGATTTTTGAATGCTTTCTTTACCATTTTGTTTCTTTTGAAGTCCTCTTTCATATAAGATGGACTTGCTTGACCACTGAACTAATCCTTTATTGGAATAAGATTTTTGAATGCTTTCTTCACCATTTTGTTTCTTTTGAAGTTCTCTTTCATATAAGATGGAAGTGCTTGACCACTAAACTAATTCTTTAATGGAATAAGATTTTTGAATGCTTTTTCCACCATTTTGTTTCTTTTGAAGTCCTCTTTTATATAAGATGGACATGCTTGACCACTGAACTAATCTTAATATATTGCTCCTTTAGGTGTTTATCTTTATCCCTTCATTTTTCAGAGACATTAAAGTTGTCATTGTTGGAGATGCCTGCGTAGGAAAAACTACCTTCATCCGGAGATACATTGAGGGAACCTTCACTGAGAATGCTGAGGTAAGGATAATACCAACACGTTGACAAGTGTAAGCATGTGGAATTGAAGGTGGGAAGAAATTGGTGAGCTTAGGCTAAGCGGTAGTAGTAAGCTTGCACGGTTTTGGCCCGATGTTTTTCCCTCACAAAAACTGGTTTTAACCGGAAAAAGGTTTTTACCCGTAATGTAAACAAGGTTTAAACATTAAGTGCATTACAGTAACTATAAGTGCACTGTTATATGATAGCAGCTAACGTTGTTTGTATCACAGTATTTTCTGTAATTAATGTTGAAAATGATAATGAAGGCATTGATTTATAAAATTTAATAATAAGCTTTAATGTTGTTTGCGTGTAAATTGATTTTATTACCTTATTTGCCCCTCAAATGATGCCAATTTTACCCCTTTGTCAGTCTAGGTCCAAAAAGCATTAAACAGTTCCAGATGTCCCAAGCCAGTAACGTATAAAAGTTGTGAAAAAGGCAGTGTCAAGGAGGTTATAGTGAAGGTTGAAATGATGAGTTGGTTAAGAATATATTTGGTAGATGAGTGGATGGCAAAAGGTTGGTTGGGGTAGTAGGTGAATGGGGAATGTTAGGTGCATGGGGGATGGTAGGTGAATGGGGCATGTTGGGGAATTAGAGGATGGCAGATGAATGGGGATGGTAGGTGAATGGGGCATGTTGGGGAATTAGAGGATGGCAGGTGAATGGGGATGGTAGGTGAATGGGGCATGTTGGGGAATAGAGGATGGTAGGTGAATGGAGGATGGTACATGAACAGAGGATGGCAGGTGAAGGAGGATGGTGGGTGAATGGGGGATGCTAGGTGAAGGTGGATGGTAGGTGAATGGGACATGTTCAGTTGATAGAAGTGAGGGGATGGGAGTTAGAGAAAAGAATGTTGGGTGGAAGATGGTAGAATGATTGGTAGATGTAGGAATTGGGATGAAGGTGGGATGGCATGGGTGATAGGATGGGATGAAATGTGGGACAGGGTGGGTTGGTTGGCATGTGGGACAGGGTGGGTTGGCATGTGGGACAGAGTGACATGCAGGACAGGGATTGTGGAATGTGGGACAGGATGTTGTGGAATATAGGACAGGGTGGGAGAGCATGTGGGACAGGGCATCCTGACATGTGAAACAAAGTAGTGTCGTGGCATTTATGACAGGCTGGGATCTCATTTGGGACAAGGTGGGACGGCATGATGAACAGCGTGTGTCGGCATGTTAGACAGGGTGGGATGGTATGTGAGACAGTATGGATACATGTGGGACAAGGTGGACGGCATGATGGACAGGGTGTGCTGGCATGTTAGACAGGGTGGGACAGCATGTTGTATAGGGTGGCTTGCTACGGGGATGAGGCTAATGAGTGTTTTGGGGATGGTAGGGGAGATAAGGTGGGATGGCTTGTTGGATGGCATGTGCAGGACAGAAGGTATAACTTATGGGATTTAGGTTAGCATGGAGGGAGGGTTGTCACTGGTGTTTCTATTAAGATTTTCTTTCTGATTTGGTAGATAGATCAGCCCTATCTAGTTTATCAGGGGAAAAAGTTGAGCATGTTTTTATTGGGAGTGTCACGACATGGCTCTATTATGTATCAATTATTGTGGAGAAAAAATATTGCGATATTTTGTAGTATCGCGATATTTTTCAAGAAAACTGACTCATGACACAAATTGTTAATATCACTAAAGTTACATGTATATGATCATGGAGTTACAATTTACTCCATGCATGATATGATAAACGTAAGAACAAATGATTTGCAGATCTAGCAGATGACATGATCGCGTGACTATTACATGCATCATGCATCACGCACGTATTTGGTAATTCAGCTAACTGACCATGAATCATTGATCAATTTTTTTGTTCTTTTTGCCAATTTACATCGGCACCTGCCAGTGTGCGGTGACGGAGCATGATTTTTAATTAGTTATTTTTATGTTTCACGATTATTTCACACGTTTTAATGGTCTAAAGTTGACTTTTAGATTAAGTACCGTAACGTTAGAATTGTAACGTACGAAGTAGCCTAGCCTAGTTCCACGAAAATTTCTTAGTGTAGTATTAGTTTTTGGTATCGCGATATGTCGCGAGAGGCATATTTCATGTCGTGGGCAAATATTGTGATAATCTATGTCATGACAGCCCTTGTTTTTATTGGTAGTGTCAGATTTAAATAATAGGGAGAAGGAAGGGGGTTGGATCTGTGCTGCAATGGAGTAAGAATGTTGGGTGGAAGATGGTATAATGATTGGTAGATAAGGAATTGGGACTGAAGGTGGGTTGGCATAGAGGGCAGGATGGGATGAAATATGGGAGAGGGTGAGATGGCATGTGGGACATGGTGGCATTTGGGACAGGTTGCATGTGGGGCAGGGTGGCATGGGGGACAGGTTGGCATGTGGAACTGGGTTGCCAAGGAATGGGTGACAGGATGTCATTGCATTTAGGACAGGGTGGGATTGCATGTGGGACAGGGTGGCATGTGGGTCAGGGTAGCATGTGGGACAGGGTAGCATGTAGGACAGGTTGGCATGTAGAACTGGGTGCCCAGGAATGTGGGACAGGATGTCATGGCATTTATGGCAGGCTATGACGGTATGTGGAACAAGGTGGGATGGCATGGGGACAGGGTGGGATGACATGTGGCACAGGGTGGCATGGCATGAGGGAAAGAATAGCATGTAATGGAAGTCATCTGGAGTTCAGGTGGGATGGCATGTGGGACAGGGTGGGATAGAATAGAATGGCCTGTAGGACAGGATGGGATGGCCTGTGGGACAGGATGGGATGGCATGTGGGACAGGATGGGATGGCATGTGGGACAGGTTGGATAGCATGGACGGGTTGGAATGGCATGTGGTACAGGTAGGGATGGAATGTAGGACAGGGTGGCATGGTATATGGGACAGGGTGGAAAGTCATATGGTGGGATGTCATCCTGATTGCAGGTGATGACATATTGGTCATGTGGTAGAATGTCATCTGGATTTTCATGTATGAATTCCTATAGGCAGGGAAGTGGCATGGTATGGCATGTGGGACATGGTGGCATGTGGGACAGGGTGGCATGTGGGACAGGTTGGCATGTTGAACTGGGTCCCAAGGAATGTGGGACAGGATGTCATGGCATTTACGACATGCTGGGATGGCATTGAGGACAGCCTGGGATAGCATGTGGGATACAGTAGCTTAGAATAGCCTGTAAGACAGGGTGGGATGGCAGGTGTGACAAGAGGCTGGAAAGCATGTTATTATCAGCAAGGGGATTTGTATCATTTGCGATGCTGATTTATGAGATATTTTTAACTACATATTTTGAAAGAAATGTTAAGTATCAAGTGGGTGGGATCTGAACTGTAAGATTTTTCCCGCTGTATATGCAAATCAGCAACCCATTGTATTGTGTGTATGATCAAGAACTGTATATGATGGCTAGCATCGCATCATAAGATGGATGTATTTGGGGGCTTAATACATCTGTTTTACAACTATCTGACAAGTTTCTTTTCTTTGTACAATAGTGAGCAAATAAGGACATATAGATGGCCTGTTGACACAGCCATTTCACAACCTTTTTTATGTGACTGGCTTGGAACTTTGGGAACTATTTTATGACTTTGGAAACTGTTTTATGACTTTGGGAACTATTTTATGACTTTTGGACCTTGACTGACAAACAGGTAAAATCTGCATAATTTGAGGGCCAAGTGGGATAATAAAATCACTTTAAACAAAAACAACAATAAAGTTTTGTAATACATTTGATTTATTAATGCCTCTGTTATTATTTTCAGCATTAATATTATTTACAGAGAATACTGTGATACAAACAGATAGCTGCTATCATATAACAGTGCAGTTATACTTATGCACTTTGTTGTGTTCAAAGTTTTGTTTACATTACGAGTGAATAACCGGTTTTCCGGTTAAAACTGGTTTTTGTTTTGGAAACTGATCAGTTTCACGTCGTGGCAAAACCGTGCAAGCTTAGATAAGGTGAAAGGTGTAAATATGGAAGGATAGAGGCTGAGGGGGAGGGGGCAGTAGGAGGGGAAAAAAACAACATGAAAACATGATTAAATACCATACAAACATGATACTTGTGTGTGGGGAAGGGGGTGGGGGAAAGTGCCCCCTTTGCTCACTCTCAAATCCTGCCTATGGATAGAGGACAGGGCTACTGTAGGCATGCAACTGTAAGAAGGCAGGTGTAAAGATAGAAGGCTTAGAAGATGAATAGGCATGTAAAGAGTAAAAGGACAGGTGTAAGCAGGGAAGGAAAGAGAACAGGTGAAAGCAGGAAGGAAAGAGAACAGGTGTAAGAAGGGAAGAAAAGAGAACAGGTGTAAGCAGGAAAGGAAAGAGAAGAGGTGTAATGAACTGAGAAAGTATGGAAGTGAAAGAAACATGGATTTAAGTGTAAGACATAGAAAAAGCCACGTTATATCCTTTGGGAAAACGAAAGAATTTTTTAGTATATGGTCAATAGTAAGCATCAGTATATGTGGTAAAAGTTCAGGTTTGTCTACAATACATCAGGTTCATTGCTCTAAAAATGTCCCACACGTAATTGTGCGATGAATAGTACATTAAATTGCAAAAGAGGGAACATGTGTGGTAAAGTGTGAGTATATCAAGATGTATTGATTACATTAATATTATTTCTGTAACAATTTTTCTTTGGGAGATTTTGGTCTTTATTCAGAACTGGGAAATCATGTTTCACCACATTCTCCTTACTTGCCCCCCTGTACAATCTTCCCAGAGCTTCCCTCGCTCCCCACAACTCAATTGCCGAACCCTTCCAGAAAAACCCTCCAGATAAAATTATCTCCTTCCTTCATCATGTTTCCCTCTACAACCATATTTAGTCCTTCTCTCCCACCCCCCTCTCTCTACTTTGTTTTTTTCACCCTTGCACCTCCTCTCTCAATCCCAGCTTTCTGACTTTTAGTTCTCGTATTCTCTCATTCTTCCCGTTTTCTTTCCTTTCTACCTCTAGAATGATCTAACCTCTCAGGCACAATTTGACCCTCGTTGTTATGGTGCCGTTAAGCCCTCATCAAACAAACAAACAAACTGGGAAATTTTATAATTAATTCCCAACTCTGAAGCTGGAAAGAGTAGGCAATGAATTGTATGAGGACATTACTGCACAGAAGGTTGGGAGGTTAGTGACGGAAAGAGAAAAAAGTATGAATACTGGAGCTGTATATATGAGGAGGGCAAGGAAGTTTGAAGTGTTAGTGTCATCTTATCCACTTTGTGGGGTCCACTACCTTTCATGGTAGCCACTGTAGCTTTTCTTTTTGAATGAAACCCAGTCATTTTGTTTCTCATATATGTTCTTTCTATCTTACAGACTGTTGGCGCATGTTTCTTTCTAAAGCAATGGGGATCCCACAACATAGCCATATGGGTGAGTATAGATGAAGAGACATCGTTTAATGTCAGAAACATGTTAATGTCTAAAGTTCTTTTGAATTTTGCTCAGATATAAAGGTAATTATCTAAGTAGTAATTAGTAATGTTTTCGGATTTCCCACCAATGCTGGTCATTTTCCCTCAATTTTACTCTCCTGTTAAACTAGCCAGATTGCTCTGACGTAATGTACATTGAAGTATTCCAAACGTATAACAGCCCCTCATAATTCCTCTCCAAACTAAATGGCCTAAAATAATTAAAGGAAGAATAGCTCACAAAATGATCGTGAAATATACTTGTTGCGAGCTGCAAGGCCTTTGACTTACGTTTCAATCACCATGGTCAGATTCACTTCTACCACTCCCACCTACTTAATGGTTTCCCTAATCACTCTGCAATAATTGCCATCATCATTTGGCAGTCAAAGAGGTCTCTGAACTCCAGCACGGAGCTCCTCAGCAATAATTCTCCTCAATAATTCCTCTTCTTCCTGCGTCACATGAACAACAACATCTAAACTTGTCCTTTCCCTACTCAAGCCTTCATCACCTCACTAGTAGACTGATTGGTTGCCTCGAGTGGTAAAGCATCGGCCAAGAAGCTCGGGTTCAATCCTGGGTCGGGTCAAGCCAGAGACTTTACAAATGGGACCTGCTGCTTCTTCGTCTGGCACTCAGCATTTTTAGAGCAGGGTAATAATGTGGTTGGTGACATGTTGCGTCTTTAGTAATTGCAGCGGGGCCAAGTCCCACTGAGCATAGTTCTGGTTGGTGACATAGCACGTCTTAAGTGGTTGTACCAGGGTGAAGGCCCACCAAGCATAGTCCTGGCAATTTTAAAACAATCTTGGTTTGTATGGATGGTTGGTCACCTTACTTAATTGGTTGTACCAGGGCGAAATCCGCTGAGCATAGTCTTGTGGACTTGCAAACGGTCTTGGTTTGTGTGGATGGTTTACTTCTTTGTGAAGTACTTTGAGAAGCCAGTGCCCTAGAAAGTGCTATATAGGCACTGTGCAGTATTATCCCCTCGCTAATCAAGTTGGTGAAGAAAAAATAAAGCATCTTTTACATGATTATTTTTTGTCGTTTCTAGGATACCGCTGGAGAGGAGAGATTCTCAGGCCTGAATTCATTCTACTGTCGTGATGCGTCTGCAGCCATCGTTGCTTATGACATAACAACGCCAGAATCCTTTGAACGTTTACAGGAACATTACATTCCCTTGCTGGAGTCGGCTAAGGAAGACTGTCTCTTGTGTCTTACTGGAATGAAAATGGATCTCGTCGACAAAACAAAAAGAGAAAAAACGGTCTCAAGTGCAGAAGCGGAAGAATATTCACTAAGGTTGAATGCAAACAGATTTCGAAACAAACAGAATTTCAAGACGCCATTTTTCGAGACAAGTTCCATAACTGGAGAAAGCGTTGAAAATGTTTTTGAGTATATATTTGCCACCTTACTATCGTCAGAGCAACCAGTGTCTTCCCAGGGGAACATTACATTGGGGGAAACAAGAGCTCAGAATGAGAAGAAGCCATGCTGTTAGTCTTGCCATAATTGTATGCTTTTGTGCTATTTTATGGGGATGTGATTGTTTAAACAGTCAATACCAATGTAGGGTCAGTGGGTCTGGGTCAGCGAGAGTTCCATGTCAGGGTTGGAAAAACCACTTGGCTGTTCGCCATTGGCGAAAAAAAAAAATGTTGTGAGTGCATATATTATGAAATACTGTGGTACTCGCCACACTTGATTAAGCCTCGCCAAGTTTGGCGAGTGACTTTTTTTGCATTTTTCCAACCTTGCTCCATGTGAGTCATCTGTAATATGATGTTGTAAAGCCCGCTTAAAACATTATAACCGTAACCCAGTTGGAAAAGTGATGCAGGAGTGCAGGCTTCCTTCAAGCCAATTCATTTCAGCGATTTCTAATTCATTTCAGCAATTTCCAATTCATTTCAGCGATTTGCAGCTGTCCAGATCAAGGTCAGCCACATCAGTTGTAATTAATATGGAAAACTATAACACCTTTGTCTACACAGGTATTTTGTATTCACTTTTATCACAATAAAACACTTATTTGACTGATCCGAAAAAACCTATTCAATGGGAGTAATTTCTTTTTTATGGGCCTAATCATCTTACAAATGCATTGATAATGGGAGGGTTTGCCAGTCCCTGCCACATGCGATGACAGAACTCGTTTATCACCTGGATGATACAACACAACACTTCATAGCAGTACTTGATATTCTGTGTGTGCATCTGTGTGTACATCTGTGTGTACATCTGTGTGTACATCTGTGTGTACATGTGTGTGTGTGTGCATCTGTGTGTACATCTGTATGTGTGTTTGATGATATCTACTGTTCATATCATTATGTGAAAGGTGATAAGATAACTGAAAATTATAAAATTAACGTGTCTTGAGTTCGATGATTGACAGCTTTTTCAACCAATCTCCGCATGAATTTGCAACAAAATTCTGCGTAATTAAGTGGGGCAAACATCCTACGTGTGTACTGGTACAGTACAGCTAGCTATTGGTGCGTGCTTATGTAAGTCAATGCAATTACTGTACAAAACATATTTTTGCACACACAGACTGAGTGACGACAAAATGGTGAACAAAAATTGTGCTTACGGGCCTGCTGCGGGCTTGGTAAATCTGATTGCTGTTACCCAGAACACTTGGCAAAGCAATTTGTTTATCCCTTTTACTAAAAACTCTAAAGATCAGAGAAATGCTATAAATGGACCAAAGCTTGTGGCAGGCCTCGCGAACATCTAAATATCAATGCAGTGGCAATGCATTGATACGGATTTAAGATTGTTTGTCCCCACCTATTAACCGTGTTGCTATGGTGGGTGTGGCTTATTTCGTAACTAGAGACATTATTTGATTTCTAGGAAGCAGCATATCACTTGTTTGATGTATATATTTTGAAAATGATATATTAATTTTGGCCTTCTCTTCTCCCAATGCATTTCCAAAATACATTTTGTAAAGGGTTTAGTATTACCATCTTCATCTTTGTATGATGATCATATATCTTTGTATGATGATCATATATCTTTTTATGATAATCCTATATCTTTGTATGATGATCATATATCTTTGTATGATGATCATATATCTTTGTATGATTATCATATATCTTTGTATGATTATCATATATCTTTGTATGATTATCATATATCTTTGTATGATGATCATATATCTTTGTATGATAATCATATATCTTTGTATGATGATCATATATCTTGTATGATGATCATATATCTTTGTATGATGATCATATATCTTTGTATGATGATCATATATCTTTTATGATAATCATATATCTTTGTATGATGATCATATATCTTTGTATGATGATCATATATCTTTGTATGATTATCATATATCTTTGTATGATTATCATATATCTTTGTATGATTATCATATATCTTTGTATGATGATCATATATCTTTGTATGATGATCATATATCTTTGTATGATGATCATATATCTTTTATGATAATCATATATCTTTGTATGATGATCATATATCTTTGTATGATGATCATATATCTTTGTATGATGATCATATATCTTTGTATGATTATCATATATCTTTGATCATATATCTTTTTATGATAATCATATATCTTTGTATGATGATCATATATCTTTTATGATAATCATATATCTTTGTATGATGATCATATATCTTTGTATGATGATCATATATCTTTGTATGATTATCATATATCTTTGTATGATTATCATATATCTTTGTATGATTATCATATATCTTTGTCATATATCTTTGTATGATGATCATATATCTTTGTATGATAATCATATATCTTTGTATGATGATCATATATCTTGTATGATGATCATATATCTTTGTATGATGATCATATATCTTTGTATGATGATCATATATCTTTGATCATATATCTTTGTATGATGATCATATATCTTTTTATGATAATCATATATCTTTGTATGATGATCATATATCTTTGTATGATGATCATATATCTTTGTATGATGATCATATATCTTTGTATGATGATCATATATTTTTGTATGATGATCATATATTTTTGTATGATAATCATATATCTTTGTATGATGATCATATATCTTTGTATGATGATCATATATCTTTGTATGATGATCATATATCTTTGTATGATGATCATATATCTTTGTTTGATCATATATCTTTGTATGATGATCATATATCTTTGTATGATGATCATATATCTTTGTATGATGATTATATACCTATTATCTCTGCCGCTACTTTAATAATATCTTCAACTGGATATACGGAATGTAATTGTCTGAATAACAGTTTGTGATCAATGTTGGTTATTAGTTATTTGAACTTGTATCAGCACAAAGATTACACAACAAAATTTCAAAAGAGAGATGGAGAGTCTGGTAGTGGAAATCATGCTGGTTGTATTGCTGTTCAGCTTGATTAAAATATTAGTTTAAGAGTCAAGGAAGTCTATCTTATTTGAAAGAGGACTTCAAAAAACAAAACAGTGAAGAAACCATTCAAAAATCTTATTCCGTGAAGGAGATATATAAGTTTAAAGTTTGGTATCATTTTGTAGAAACGGCTGAAATCAGACTAGTTGTGATGTCAGTCTCAGATTCCTCAAAGTTGTTATGTATTCAATCAAAATTTGTTCTGCAATTTTGAGGCTTAAAAACCATGAGATATGCCAGAAAAGTAGTAAAACTGAATCTAGTATTCATAATATACAACCTGAAGAAAGTTTGAAGAAAAGTAATTTAAATAGTAAAAAATGACAGCTAAAAACAAAATACTTTTTCTTTTTTTAAATTTAAAAACTTTCTTTAAAATACATTAACAATTGTTTAGAATGAGATGATAAGGATGCCAACTTTTCATAGTAGACTTAGTACACCAGTCATTTCTACACAGCTTTAAACTTGAATATCTTCTTAACGGAATAACAATTTTGTTTCTTTTGTAGTCCTTTCATATAAAATACTTATATAACTTTTTTGACCCCTGAACTAATCCTTTTAGGAACACTATTATTGATGGGAGTCAAGACAGATAAGTAACCCACCGCATGGAGCCAGATGCATCATGGGAGAGCATCTTCCTCATAGTTTGCAATGATGTGGTATAAACCAGGGAGCAAACATGTATGTTACCTGTAAGGACTAACTATCATATCAGTCACTAGTGTGTTGCAGTGAAAAATGCAAAAAATATGCAGTTTTACAAAGCTGTGATGAAAAAACAAGAGCTTCCGAAAAGAATTCATGCTGGAAATAATGATCGCATATAAAAATTGAACAATGTCAAATACAAGCTTGTATTGTGTGTGCTGAATGTACATTACGGTTATTGAATCTTATGTGTGTAGGCCAAATGTTTAAAGCATCATTGTGTAAACTTTGTTAGGCAGGGGTAGACAGGTTATCATAATGTGGTTATGTATCAGATAGGGGCTTGAGACAGTGCACAGACGACGACGATGACGAGTGAACACACAATTACAATGACGGGGTCGTCACCTGCGTAATCGGTTATGATAGAAACAATGCTATCACGAAACGCTTAATACGACCCGGACGAGAACACAGGTACGACGTACGGACAGACATAACATCAACAATCAATTCAATGTCCACGGCCTTTGATAACCAGTTGTGGTGCACTGGCGTGTCTACCCAACCCAGGCTTGAACCCAGGACCTCGTGGTCTGTAGACATGTATGATAACCGTTACACCACAGTAGGTAGATAACAGTGCACAGAAAAGATGGTTTGGCTTATAACTAGCCAAACATCACACTAATTATCATTGCAGGGCAATATTTGTCTATTTTCAATTTTTTTATTTTGTCATTTTTTGTGATGGTTGTTTGAATCACGTGCATGAATTAGTAGTTTAGTGTATGGTTACAATGTATCAAAAGAGTCAATTTGTTAATATAATGAAATGGCCATGGACATTTCTAAATATAACCCTGGCTGTTAAAACTAGTTTAAAATGCCATTTTACCCACCCTAACTTAAATGATGTACTTTATGCCAGATGTCGCCGGTGATGTTGTAGTGCGCAAATCTGCTTAGAAAAACCCCAAAATAAACAAGCATTTTGGGATTTTTATCTCATTGATTTGTTTTTTCATTCAGATTTGTTTTCCCAGGCCACCTATTAAGAATTACCGGTATAAATCATGGGATTTTTACCGATCTCATTCAGACGACTATTGTTCGTGGGCCAGAGTGGGCTGGGCCAGAGTGGATTGTTTAGTGGTCCAGATTTGCTGTTTGGTACAGTACATATCCTAATTGTCCACAGATGAATGTTCATTTGTGTAAGTTCTTTCAGGCCTAAATGATATCCCTCGAAAAATTTATTCTATTACTCTCTTCATTTGTTTGATGAAAACATGGCTGTAATTTTCCTTCAGAAAATGTGTGTGGGGTGGGGGTGGGGGGGTAGTTTGCCTGCTCCTTGGCAATTACAGTCTGAAAGAACATAATTACTGTTAATAAGTTTTTTGCATAAGTAAAATTAAACTATAAAGCTTCAGTTGAGCTTAATACTAGTCCAGAAGGATGATTTCAAGTTTAGTGTAATCTTTACTTCTTTCTCTGCTACTTCCAGAATTTTTAATGCCTGTCTTAACAAGATGAAAACTATACGACACCAATTTCTCTTTCAGGAAATGCTACATGCAATAATGGCTATAACATGCAAAACAGGTATTTTCAGTATAATTTTCTCAGGGGCACTCGAAAAGTCAGGTTGAGCAATTTCTTCCATTCTCGTCTGCGAAAAAACATTCCCCTATAAATTAAATGTTTTTTTGTTTTTTTGTGGAGTGGAATTTAAATATCAGGTCCGTGCAAATATTATTGACTTTTTAATGAATATTCATGAATTCATGCAAATGAACAGTACTGCATAATTTACAATACAGTGAAAGATTTTAAAAATTGATTAATCTATTATGTGTCATTAACTATAAACAAATAGTTTTGTTTTTACTCCTAATTTGATGTATGCTCTCTGTAAAACTTTGTGCATAGTCTTGTCATTTAGCTCTTTTTTCTTTTTTGGTAATGTATTTAAAGGTCTATGGACAGGTAGCAACAACTTAAGCTTAATTGGAAGAAAATATGCTATAAACCAAGGGTTCTTTAATAATTTTTTCCAAGGGCCATCATTTCACAACAGCCTTAGGCCATGGGCTAATCACATGACAAAACCAGCGTCACGTGACAAGCAAAATCGTCAAAACAATCCCTGAATACAAACAAGCTGAGAGCGTGTGCGATAAGAATGATGTATGCCAGATGTCGCCGGCAATGTTATAGTGCGCAGATCTGCCTAGGAAAACCCAAAATAAACAAGTATTTTGGGATTTTTACCGATCTCATCCAGATTTTTTTTCTCGCTACGACTATTGTTTGCGGGCCAGAGTGGATTATTTGCTGGGCCAGATTTGGCTCGCGGGCCGCCTATTAAGAATCGCCGGTCGGTATAAACCATGAAAAAGCAAAAAGTTTGATCAAAATCGATTAAAATGTGACCATTTTCCACATTCAATTTTAAGGCCTTGTAATCAATTATGCAAATGTTCATTTAAATCTGTAACATCGGAGGAGAAATTTGTTGTAATCCTACATTGTTTGAATGGGAGCAGTTAAGCATGGCCAAGGAGTGTGGAATCTCCGTCATAACCTCCGTATCAAAATCTAGAAGGAGGAAAGTCCAGAGAATTTTCACTGACTGAAATTTGGGACAGAATTGTCAACAATTACCTGAAAGATTTTGTAAGCTGTTATCTTTTAGGTACTGTACATCACAATTTTTGTTCGTGAAGTGTTGATTGTAATGGAAATATTTTATATGTTGAAATGTTTTAATGAATATTCATGACAATCATACAAATAATGAACAGTACTTCATTTACTATTCAGTCTTATACAAATGTATCATTGTGTCAGTGACTGTTGTACCAAATAGTTATCTGTATTCTCTACTTTGGTGTATTCTTTCTGTTTAATCTTTGGCTGGTAGTCCTAAAATAACATTGATAAACTCTCTGCTTTTTACTTACTCTTCTTTTTTTTTTTTTTTTTTTAGTAATGGGTGTAAATTAGATAAAGGACTAGTTTAGGAGCCAAGCAAATTCATTATATATGAAAGAGTAAAATAAAATAGCTGAAAGAGACTACATGAGTATCTTATTCTGTTAAGGAGATATTCTGCCTCATTAGTGTAGAAATGACTTGTTGAAATAAGTCTAACTGTAGCACGTTGGAGCCCTCTGTAACTTGCGTAACAATTATTAATGCATTGAAGAAAACAAATTCTTCATACTTTCCAGGTAGTTACGGTACCTTACCAGGGGTGTAGCCAGTCGGGACCAACGTCCTCCTGCACAGTCACAACTGCAGGGAGCACGTTGTTATCACCCACATCCACACCTTTCCCCCCTACTTTCCAACTCCCCTGCTCCTCTCTGCCCTACATGCAATACCGATTTCTCAATTAAGCATATCCTCTTAACCTGTCCCTTATACCTGAAGTCCAGATCACACCTCTCCCCCTCACATCTAAATTTCCAATCTTTAAAAAAAAAATCCTACCTCTTAACTTCATCACCTTTCTCCACAACAGCAATTTATTCCACCTGATCTAAACCTCTTTCATTCCCTTCTCTTTCTGCCTTACCTTCCCCACCTTCTTCCTTTTATTACCTTAACTTCTTTCCTGTATCCACCTTCTCTCCCTTCTTCCTTCTATCCCACCTTCCCTCTATCCCACCTCTTTCTCCACCTTCCCTCTATCCCATCTCTTTCCTCTCTGTCCTAACTTAAGTAACTTAGTTTTTAACACCCCCTGGCACATTTGACTCTTGACTGTCCTGATGCTGTTAAACATCAACAAACCAAACCATTTTCGGAGTCGAACAACCCAGACGACGCCCCTGCCTACACCCATGCTTACTAGTTTCTGTTTTACAACTTTCTTAACATATCCAGTAGTGCTTGAGCCACCAAGTCTCAGGAAATAAAATGCATAGATACTTATATGAATATGAGGATGCGATGTCAGAACTGGTATAATTTCAGTCCTTGCTAGACAAATGAGACGGAACTTGAAACTTGAAATATCTCCTTAATGCTTTCCTCATCATTTTCTGTCCTCGTTAATATACGATGAACTTCCTTGACCACTTTAAATCTGTCAAAAATTTACTCTTATTTAAGTTTCTTGAATAAAATTTTGAAGCATTTTTTTTTAAATTTTAATTTGTATGCGCATGTGTGATGTATGACTAGTAATTTGTTAAAATCATAACATTCTGAAAAATGTATTAAATAATCATATTGAAAAGAGACTTGTTTTAATTACTGAAATTTAGGGTAGGATTTTAATACAGGATCAAAATGACAGTTGTTTATTTGTCGTCCTATTACACATCTCATGTTTTACATTTAAATATTCAAATTTTGGTCTGCCCTAACTCAGAAACTAAATTATTCTGCTTTTGAATTTTAAAGAGAGATCATTCTCAGAATTGACAGACCTATCTCAGAATTGACAGATCTATCTCAGAATTGACAGATCTTATTTCAGAATTGATAGATCTATCTCAGAATTGACAGATCTATCTCAGAATTGACAGATGTATCTCAGAATTGACAGATCTATCTCAGAATTGACAGATGTATCTCAGAATTGACAGATGTATCTCAGAATTGACAGATGTATCTCAGAATTGACAGATCTATCTAAGAATTGACAGATCTTTCTCAGAATTGACAGATCTATCTAAGAATTGACAGATCTATCTCAGAATTGACAGATGTATCTCAGAATTGACAGATGTATCTCAGAATTGACAGATCTATCTCAGAATTGACAGATCTATCTCAGAATTGACCGATCTATCTCAGAATGTACAGATCTATCTCAGAATGTACAGATTCATCTCAGAATTGACAGATCTTTCTCAGAATTGACAGATCTCAGAATTGACAGATCTATCTCAGAATTGACAGATGTATCTCAGAATTGACAGATCTATCTCAGAATTGACAGATCTATCTCAGAATTGACAGATCTATCTCAGAATTGACAGATCTATCTCAGAATTGACAGATCTATCTCAGAATTGATAGATTTATCTCAGAATTGACAGATCTATCTCAGAATTTGAAGCTCTATCTCAGAATTTGAAGCTCTATCTCAAAATTTGAAGCTGTTTTAATAGGTTATTAATGTGTAGATGCTTAAAATCAATAATGCCCATGGGGTTTTGACTTGATCTTTATGTACTAATTAGAGGGTAAAACCCATGAAATAATGGTATTGGCAGGTGTTTTAAAGGATTAGTTCAGCATGTTCATCTTATATGACAGAGGACTTCAAAAGAAACAAATTGGTAAAGTAAGCATTCAAAAATCTTATTCCGTTAAGGAGATAAAGTTTAAAGTTTGGTATCATTTGTGTAGAAACGACTGAAATCAGACTACTTGTGATGTCATAGCCTCAGATTCCTCAAATTCTTTATGTATTCTACCATACTTTGTTCTACGATTTTGTGGCTTAAAAAGCATGGGTTATGTCGAAAAAGTAGTCAAAACTGAATCTAGGAAAGGTATTTATAATATACATGTACCACCTGAAAAAAGTTTGAGGAAAAATAATTCAAATAGTGAAAAAATTCAATAAACTTTTGATAAAATACATAAAGACTTTGAGGAATCTGAGGCTGTGACATTGCAACTAGTCTGATTTCAGTTGTTTCTACATAAATTATACCAAACTTTAAACTTGAATATCTCCTTAACGGAATAAGATTGCTTTAACAATGCTTTCTTCACTATTTTGTTTCTTTTGAAGTCATCTTTCATATAAGATGGACATGCTTGACCACTGAGCTAATCATCCTTTAAGCCTTACTCTACCTCGCGGCAATATTATCGCCGTTTTGGGTGCCCCATCTTTGGCACCGCCTCCCGAGCGCATTTTCAAAAGAGTGCTGGTAGAGTAAGGGTTAATCAAGCCGTGACAAATGCGCCAACTCGAAAATACAGGCAGCATGGTCCCGGTGGGCGGCCCAGCGGGTCCCGGTGGGCGGCCCAGCGGGTCCTGGTGGGCGGCCCAGCGGGTCCCGGTGGGCGGCCCAGCGGGTCCCGGAAGCGGAACGGGCCCAACTGCTGCCTGGAAGACAGAAGACCCTTCAATAATCACGCCTTGATTAACTCGACTCTACCACGCGGCGATATTATTGCCGTTTTGGGTGCCCCATCTTTGGCCCCCCCCCCCTCCCTCCCGAGCGCATTTTCAAAAAAGTGCTGGTAGAGTATGGGTTAAGGGCTGTGAAGATAAATTATCAAGACAGAAATATATTTTGTATTTTAACTTCGAACATATTGTTTTGAGAGTGGTACCAGTTGATAGGAAAGTGCATTGCTTCAGTGGTTACTGTATTTCTTAATGCACAGTACTGGGTTTGAAACAGAAAGTGATATATTGCCCAACAAAGAGGGAGGTTTTTAAATTAAACTCTAAACTTAAAGCTTTAAGGTTATGTTTCAAAACCTCCCTGTGTGGTGCGCAATTAATAATTTTCCATTTGACTGTCTTCTGCATGGTAAACTGCAGATCTCTTATCGTGGGGGCACTTCATACTATAAGTGGTAGGTGTGCAGCCTACCAACCAGAAAACATACCCGCAGTATGACAGATTTTTTGGTAACTGCAGTATGAAATTATACAATATTGATACCAGCAGTATGAAGTCAATTTTGATACCTGCAGTATAAAGTCAATTTTGATACCAGCAGTATAAAGTCAATTTTGATACCTGCAGTATACAAGTATTTAACAAAGATATTGTAAAAATGAACCAGCAGTACAAAATGTACACAGTAAACCCTAATTTTTGGGACCTGCACTACATAAATGGAACCTGCTCGGGTGGCACATATATACCTCACATATGAGTCCCCCTCACCCCCGATCCCTTATTCTACTTCTTTTGTTTGATTCAATTGTGGTAGCCAGTGCTGCTTCTACTTAAGGTTCTAGAAGTCTACCTGAATGCACTGTTGGATATGTCCCCAATAGAGGAAGAGGGAGGGGGGGAGGAGGGGCAGTTTCTATCCCATTTCAAGCTGGCTTAATGAATAACTGTATGGGCTACTGAGTTTCACTTATTGCCAATTATCTGAAAAATTTGGTTACTTTCCTGAAAAATTCTGCCTAGGTTCCGAAAAGTAATGTTAATTTTTTAAAGAATCATAGAATTTCTTGTGACATCCTGTCCCAATGAATTTCATACTGGGTATATGAATATCAAATAGATGAATATACATGAGAACATTTTAAAGGTTTTGTAAATAATTTGAATTATACAGGCTTCGCCTCTTATATGTAATGCAATATTTGAATCGTCTTTCTTACCTGATAGATGGTCTGTAAATTCTAATTGAAGTATTATTTGCAAAATATGGTTACTTGGATTGTTGATGCGTATGTATCTTGGTATCTAAAGGGTTGTATCTTGGTATCTAAGGGTAGGGGTGTAGGACACTTGAAAAGTGAGGGGCACTTTCCAAGTCATATATATATATATATATATGTATGTGTGTGTGTGCGTGCATGCGCGCATGCATGCATGCATACATATAATGTTAATTGTATGCAAGTCTTATCCAAACTAAAACACTGGATGCAGCTGAATAAGCTCAAAATGAATGACAAGAAAACTGAGGCCATATTCTTTAGTTCACTTTATTACAGGCGTAGAATTGTGACAGACTCGATTCAAGTCGGTACTGATTCTATAAAACCATCCAGCTGCATTAAATTACTAGGTGTTTTTTACTTGATACTAACTTAAATATGTAATTACATATCAAGGAAAAGTGCCTTGTATTCAGTCGCAACTTAGATATGATTCGTCTAATCAGGAAACACTTGACCACTGAAAGTTGTAGGCTACTGGTTCAAAGCTTGGTTATCTCACACCTCGACTATTGCAATGCTGTGTTTGCTGGGCTGCCCACTTCTAATTTATTACCAATGCAATCAATTCAGAACCAGGCAGCTAAAGTTGTTTTGCAAAAACGCAAATTCGATAGTGCTTCAAGCTGCCTAAAGGAACTGCATTGGCTTCCTATTGTTAACATATCCAATTTAAAGTTCTGTGTCTTGTTTTTAAATGTATTCATAATCAGGCACCAGCCTACCTCAAACAGCTAATTTAGTTCCGTAAATCCACATATAATACACGCAGCTTATGTAATCCTCCTGTTTCTCTACCCCGTACTCATACTTCGTTTGGCCTTCGTGCATTTTGTTCCATCGGTCCCAAACTATGGAATGACCTGCCTGATTCAGTAAAGTCTAATTTATCGTTTATCTCATTCAAACTTAACCTAAAAACTCACCTTTTCAAGCTGGCCTTTAATTTATATTTATTTTTATTCTTCTTTGGTTCTTTTGGCAGTTTCTCAGTGTGTTTGATTATTTTACATTTTGATTGAAAAGCGCGATAGAATATCTTTTTAGTAATGGCGCTGTATAAGTACTTTATTATTATTATTATTACATATATATATATATATATATATATATATATTTATGCTCTACTGCTCTTAACCCTTGTCAGACTGAAACCCAGATCTCTCCCTTAAGGGTGCAATGTGAAAAAGAATATTACTACAGTATTAACCCTTTCAGACTGAAATTGAGTGAGGTGCAGGTCCCTGTTCCAGGCATGATCCGACCAAAGGTTAATTGTGCTTACACATAATGTTGTTGACATGGTCTCTGTGTGATAAAGACCAAAATAATTGTAAAAAATTGAGTTCTTGTTTTCTTGTCTGCAATTAGAGATTTACAATCATGCCAATAAATTGGATTGTTGTTGTGAGTTGCACTGATAAAGTTGTAGACATGGTTCTGTGTAGTGAAAACCAAGAAGATTGTAATGATGGGCATTCTTCACATTAGAAATCATATAATTTTTCCTTTTTGAGTTTCTGTGCATGAAATGTTTCCTATTTATAGAAGTGAAATAAAACATGAATTAAGAATTAATGCAATTTTGATTTTGTTTTGATATTGCAAGTGATGGCGCTCCAAAGAGGGAGGTTTTAAATTAAACCCTAAACTTTAATATTCCCATCAATTTTCATTTATGTGATCGAGGACAATTGAAACAATTTGGTGTAAAAATCATGGTTATATGTTATTCCATTTAAGATATCGTATTCCATTTAGGATTTGGAACCTGTAAGGAGGGTTTGGCCTTATAGCATACACATAACCATGATTAGAGTGCCCGTGTTTCACGTTCGAGCCCCCGTGTTTCACGTTCGAGCCCCCGTGTTTCACGTTCGAGCCCCCGTGTTTCACGTTCCAGCCCCCGTGTTTCACGCCCAGCCCCCCGTGTTTCACGTTCCAGCCCCCGTGTTTCACGTTCAAACCCCCGTGTTTCACGTTCAAGCCCCCGTGTTTCACGATCAAACCCATGTTTCACATTCAAGCTCCCATGTTTCACGTTCAAGCCCCCGTGTTTCATTTCTCCTAGTAAGAAAAGACATTATTTTAACACTCCTCCCACTTGATGCAAACTGATATGCTCATAGATATCTTATCTTTCCCCTGCATGCAGTTGAGTTCCTTCAAATATTTGTGGTTCTTCGTCCATTCTTGGAGGCAAGACAAAGATTATCTACATCAAAATAGTCTCTCTGTAGGGTGTTAACTGATTGTTCATTATGTATGCGCAGTAACTCCCCTCACCGAAAGCGGATTACATAGGGGAAAATGGGGCCATTTGACTTCGGCCATCCAAAAATTTGGCGAAAAAGAAAACTAAGAAGCTTTTTGTTGTTTTCACCCAAGTTGGACTTTCATCATCAATTTTGTCTGGTTTCGTCATTTTCTTTTGCTATGCATGGGGCACTTTTGCTATGCATGGGGCATATCCCTTGCTAAATCCAGTCTGCGTATGTGATTTTTAAGCAATTGCCTTTAGTGTTGTAAGCACCTTAGATATTCAAAGGAAGCAAAACATTCCTCACTCCAGATAACTTTGCTCTGCTGCTCCAGATTGATGTAGAGACCGGCCCCACATCATTTTGTCCCTCTGCCTTAACCAGGCTTTTTCCGGTCCTGTCCCTCCCATTGTCCAGGCTCCAGACTGTAATCTGTAGATTTAAAACAGTTTTTCATGCAATGCCTACTAAGGGCTGTTTTGGTCAAAATTTAAAATAAATGTTATGAATTAGGGGAAAAATTATAGGAAAAACTTGTTTTTTGGCAGCCATCTTGGATTTTGCTGAAAACTAACACTTTTGTTGGGTCTGTTCAGAATTCCACCATTCTTTTTTAAACATTCAGTTTCCTTTTTCGTCTAATTATTGGAGGGGTGAGGTCAAATGGCCCCATTTCCCCCCTGTGTAATCCGCTTTCGGTTGGGGGAGTTGATTATAAATGCAAAATTGAGGGGAACAAACAGTGTAAAGTAAAAACAAATTTAAGGACTTGGACAACCATATACACAACGTGTACACTTTGTATAAAATAACGATAACACATACTAAGGACATATAAACTTAATACAAAACAAGTTTAGACAAAAGTTCACGATTGTGTTGATTTATTTGAATACATGTACAAAAAGTTTGTAACTGGCACCACACATCGTACAATACAGATGTGCATAGCAATAAATTAACACAGTAGCATATCACTACTTTCATTCCACGATGTAGTAGGTAGATATGTCATAAAATTAATATAAAGTACAACATTTGTTAACAATAATTCTCAGTAAATAATAAATCTCAGTAAAAACCAATATTTTGGTGCTTTTTAAAGCTGCAATTCATTACATGTTTCCATCGCTCACACAAACAACTTATCACAGGCTATCGCTAAAAGTTCAAACTATCGCTAAAAGTTTAAACTATCACTAAAAGTTCACTCTTTCTGTACCGGTTGATATATAAATCCCAGCACAACAGCTGTTTGCACAAAAATACAATAATATATGATACTGCTATTAAATGGAGTAATTACTGTAATTTAAAATAATAATACTAATAATACTACTATTAATAATAATGATAAAAATAAGAATAATACAAAAATAGTAATAATAGTAATAATAATACTATTAATAGTAATAGTAATAATAAATAATTAATAATAAATAAAAATAAAAATACAAAAAATAAAAATAAAAATAATAATAATAAAAATAAAAATAAAAATAAAAATAAAAATACTACTACTACTACTACTACTACTACTAATAATAAAACTACTATTGATAATAATAATAATAAAAATAATATTTAAAAAATAATAATAATAAAAAAATGCCTGGTACAGCAGTGGGTGCACAAATATTTTGAAGGATTTTAAATCTTTAGTGCTACGAGAGGGACGCTTGAGGATCTCTGAAGAATATTGGAAAATAATGTCCTTTTACAGTTATCTTTTAAGGAAATATCAAATGTTTTGAAGACTTTTTAAGGAAACTAGTCTTCAATCTGTCTTAAGTGTCTCTGAAAAACTTTAACATTTTGTAAGGAAATTCTAACCCTCCATAAGGGTATATGTAAGAAAACTTGTATCATTTTCTGAAGAATTCTAAAAAAGGTTTTAACCTTTCTGAGGAAATCTCAGGAAAAAGTGTGGACGGCCAGACGAAATTGCCATACATAGGTTCGCATTATGCTTCGCATGCTCACCAGCAAAACTAGTATACCTATATGCGTTTATCTCATACCTACAAAGTTTTCTAAATCAAGTACCCAATCCATTCAAGATAGGACGGCCAAAATTCTCTTGACTACGATAATATATATGACATACCATACTGACGCCAGGGCACTGAGAACGCACTATAAACTAGGTATTGCTATCAGTTAGCAAAAGTCAGCCTATATATATTTATCTGTGAATTACTTAATTGTTTAGAAAGTGTCATACTTGTATCATTAACTATATATTTCAGGTCAGTATTTCAACCCTATTTGACATGTTACATAAACAATGGAAACACCCTGTTACATAATTTCAAGTTTTTCGACACAAGCCATACCTTTCTGCACAAATAGAATCACCCCCTCCCTCTACTATGCAAAATCCACTGTATTTTATCTTGCTGAATTCAAAATAAAACAAGAAAATACAGCAACGACATTGGTCATTTGCACTGCCCACGAAATGCTGCAGGACTTCAATACTTTAAAAAGTCATAAAACAAGCATTTAAAAAAAAAAAAAAAAAAAAGACTTTATGAAGGAAGACAATGTTTCTGATCTGGCAAACATTAAAAAATTTCACAATCAAATTTAAAAGTTACTTAGTCCATGAAAATATCCAATTGAATAACAATTAAGCTGCTGGCATTTTCTATAAATTGATAACAGAAGTGAAAACAGCTTTCATAACAATTTCACAATATGAACAACCAATCAGTTCCAAAATCTACATTTTCCCATTACTGACCTATAATTACTGATAAAACAAATTAACTCAAAAATAATTCACTTCACATCAAACAAACACACCCATGCCTGTATGCCATACATATCCAAGGACCTTGGAAAAAATTTATACAAAATCTTTAAAAAAATTCCAATAAAGACCCTTAGTTTATATAAAGTCAGAATCTCCATGTGAAGTTTCTGATACATTTGCATGTAAATTCTACCGAGGACCCAATTCAAAGTCCTCGGTCGGTTTTCAAGTACTCTGGTCTGTTTTCAAGGTAGCTTAGTAATACCAACACACACACACACACATATTCGAAAATTCAAAATGCATGTGAGGACTTAATTAGAAACTTGTGTTACCACCATCACACAGATTCAGATATGTTGAATAAGGACCTTTTTTTTCAATTATGCTAGATCCCTAACTGATGTTTCTAATGCATTTGCATGCAAATCATTCTTGCATGCAAATCCTTTTAAGGACCTGCATTCGAGTCCTCGGTCAAAAATTTGAGTCCTCGGTCGGAAATTTAAGTCCTCGGTTGTTTGAGGTGAAACAGGTCCAGGTCCTGAGAAATGTATCAAACACACATGACAGTGTAACACTCTGGTCTTATTTGTTAAAACAGTCTAATCTACTCGTTACCAAACTTACTTTGCATCACAAAGGGTTAATCATTTTATTTTATATAACTCTTTCTTCATAACCTTTTGCATACAATAGCTACTGCTTTCATTGTTCTAGGACAAAAAAAAAAAAAAAAATGTCCACTCCACATGAAAATGACATCACAAAAAACTTGAAACTATAAAATTCTACAAGAGGTACAGTACATCATTAATATCATCTTCAGTACTCCATACTCACAAAAATAAATATTACAGCAAGATTTCCGTACTCCATACTCATGAAAATAAATATTACAGCAAGATTTCTAGCTATATAGAAAGCAAAGATACCTTATAATAATAATAATATAATTCAATAATACGAAAATAACATCACTTGAACAATAATATACCACCCCAGCAACTAAACCAAGCCAACTGCTACATGCTTACGACTAACCGTACGTCTATTTGAAAAACAATCTGGCAGCCATTTTGAATAATGACAAAACAGCTTATCCTTCATCGCAAGAACTATTGATATAAAGAGGGCGCTCTTTAGGTTGCAAATCAATTTCAATGCTAACGTCACATCTGTAGGTAGTACCTCGTTTTCAGTGACAGGAACAAATTTAGAGTGGCAGCATCATTTTAACGAGTCAGCTCAACCCTTAAAAAATTTGCATTTAAAATGACTCTGCTTAAAACCAGGAACACTTCGACCAGCCCTTATAAAGAGCAGGGCCTGTTGAAATAAAAGTTATCTTTTTCTTTAATTCCCAAAACCACAAAACTGTGATCTGTTCAACACTCCATAGCTGTTCAATGAACCATGTGCTTGATTTCCACCCAACACAAAGGACTTTTTATTCAGAGAAGCAGCATCTCCCAAGGAGTATGAAATGTTCTTGAAGCAAAGTTATTCTTGTGGAATGATGCGTAAATTTCTAGTCTAAAATATGCACAACAAGTTTTTAAGCAGTGTCCATACTAATGGTGTCTTACAATTGACCAAAAAGAGTCTCTTTTAACTGATGAATTTAAAATTTTGGTCTGTCGTACATGAGTGTTCAGGCCTATCTTGATTTTTTGACTGACTTGACATACTATTATGAAGAAAAATTGCTATGAGTCACGATTCTTATATCCAGCAGAGTTGGGAATGATTTTAGATGTACAGTATCTCTACTATAAACAGTATATCATATATTTTCAATCTCAGCCTGACTATACGAAGAAAAATTGCTACGAGTCACGATTCTAATATCCAGCCGAGTTCAGCATGATTTCAGATGTATCTCTACAGTATGTTATATATCTTATATCTCTGCCTGACTAAGATTGGTTCCTAAAAGATTATCAATTCAGCATCTTGCTGAGTCAGGTCCCTGCTATCTAGCCGAGTCAAACATGATTAAAATAAATCAACCACAATTTCACATCCCTGTTGAGTAAGATCGGTGCCCGACCAACTGGTACAGTTGCATCAAACATTTGCAATGTTTCCAACCTTACAATCATTCAACCCCCTCAGACATCAACAAATACAAATTATAAAATAATCAAAAATTAAAGAGAAATTCTGACATAAAACTGAAAATTAATTCAAAATATTTTAAAGGTTAAAATGGAAGACAAAAATCAAACGTAACTGCTCGTCATAAATCCACACCTAGTTTTTCTGCATACAAACGATGTCACACAGGAATTCAGAACAGCTATTAAAAGAAAAAAAAGAAAAAAAAATCCCCCACAATCTATATTATAACTTTACACATCCTATAAGACAATCGATCTACAAACCATATTAATCAAACCTCACTTACGACGTATACAATTGTTTTTAATCTTATGATATAGAAAATTATCAATTCTTCGTTTTATACATGTATAAAAATATCAGGACACATAAAAATATTGTCCAACATTGCTTTCGATGAAAAGTGCTGAACAGTTAAACCATTGCAGATCGTTTAACCATTGTAGATCGTTTAACCATTGCAGACCGCTTACCCATTGCAGACCGTTTACCCATTGCAGACCATTTAACCATTGCAGACCGTTTAACCATCGCAGGTATTAAACGAAAGCCCCTTAGGTTGGTAACATGTTTTTCAATGTATTAAAAACTTTCATTTTTCATACTAAAAGAAAACAACATTTTTTTTTCATTTCAGGAAAAACAGTTTTTCTATCATTTCATATCACCTAGTAATGAATATCATAATTTAAACCGTATGAAAAATTGTAAAGATACAAATCAAAAAAGAAAAAAAACCTAATCAATTTAAAAATGGCAAATCTAACGATGATTTTGAAGGTATACGAATGGACAGGCGATTTTGAAGGTATATGGATGGACAGGCAGAGATTTGATGTTCCACAGAAAATGTTGCGCTAAATAATCTACAAATTATGTCAAAAGCACTTCTAGTGTCCGAGTTACGGTTCATCCAAATTTTACGAATAGATAATGTATGGATGGAAGGTTGTGATGAATGAAAGCGAGGAGAGCTCAAACCTTATCATTCTTGTATTATAATTCTTTAAATTTCTGTCCTAAATTTCAGTCACTGAAAATCACCAGATTGTATTCTCCTGCTAAATATTGGATAGAGATTTAAAATTCAAAATGCTGTAAAATGAGTCAATTCTGAACTGATTTTGATTTGATATTTTGCTATTTCATGGTTTATAGCCTATTTCCATGTTTATAGCCTTTTTCCATGGTTTTTAGCCTACTTCCATAGTTTATAGCCCATTTCCAAGATTTTTAGCCTACTTCCATGGTTTTTAGCCTACTTCTATGGTTTATAGGCCTACTTCCATGGTTTATAGCCCACTTCCATGGTTTATTGCCTATTTCCATGGTTTATAGCTGATTTCCATGGTTTGTAGCCTATTTCCATGGTCATAGCCTATTTCTCATGGTTCATAGCCTATTTTCTTCCAATAAGGTCAACTTAGTTAGTTTGTACCTGTCCACAGATCTTGAATTTTAATATCTAATCATAAAATCATACAATTCCTACATTTTCGTAAAATTTGCATATTTATAACCTAATACAGGTGATTTACATCTCCGGTTTTGTTCATGCATATACTTATTCTCACATCAATACTGACAGGTTGGCTCTGAGGTAGAGCCAGGAATGAAAATCTTGCCACAAACATGATGTATTAATTAGGTACCTCTCTTCCCTCTGCTGTTTATAAAGCTTATGACAAAAGGGAAACAAGGTTGATTGTGAAACAAGGAGCCCTTAATGGTTGTGCTTTGCCAGAAAGGGATATTTTGACTTATTTGTAATCAACCTCTTTGATCAGGATGTACTTATTGGTTGTTTGTGAAACAAGGAGCCCTTAATGGTTGTGCTTTGCCAGAAAGGGACATTTTTACTTATTTATTTGTAATCAACCTCTTTGATCAGGATATACTTATTGGTTGTTTGTGAAACAAGGAGCCCTTAATGGCTGTGCTTTGCTAGAAAGGGACATTTTTACTTATTTGTAATCAACCTCTTTGATCAGGATGTACTTATTGGTTGTTTGTGAAACAAGGAGCCCTTAATGGCTGTGCTTTGCCAGAAAGGGACATTTTTACTTGTTTGTAATCAACCTCTTTGATCAGGATGTACTTATTGGTTGTTTGTGAAACAAGGAGTCTTTAATGGCTGTGCTTTGCCAGAAAGGGACAATTCTTACTTATTTGTAATCAACCTCTTTGATCAGGATGTACTTATTGGTTGTTTGTGAAACAAGGAGCCCTTAATGGCTGTGCTTTGCCAGAAAGGGACATTTTTACTTATTTTTAATCAACCTCTTTGATCAGGATGCACTTATTTTCTTTCCTTGAGTTACTTATTTCCCACAAACCAGATTTGTAATTTTGACAGCAAATCAAAGTTCAATTAAAATCAAGGATGAAATGTCCTCTCTTGCTTACTGGTATACCATTAAGTTAGAAAAGGCTCACAATTCCAACTGCCCAGACATGGCCAGTGATGTCATGCTTTAGTGCATATATACACAAATGTGCATAGTATATATGCACTTCAGTATATATGCACTGAAGCATATTATCACTGACCATGTCTGGGCAGTTGCAACTGTGAACCTCCCCTTATAAAAAAAACTTCTTAGAGAAAACTCAAGAAGTTATAACCATGTAATGCTAAAATTCAATGACAATTCTCACCGCATCCATACAACCAGAAAAATTGGTAATAATGCTCCCATTTTGAACACCGCTTTTCTACGCGAGTATGCATATTCCAAGTGCTTTACAATAAAAACTTTAGATTGTAGCTACAGCAACACACGGCGCACAAGCCTGAAGTATTATCATGCTCCGATCCTTTATGCTGAGCACCAAGTTATGACCCGACAGGGTTAACTGACTACATGACAGAAATATTCATGACTTAAAAAATACTTGCATTGTTCTTGTAGATAACTGATAAGAATTAGCTCAACAACGATCTAAAAACTGGCACGCAAGTCTGCTTAAAGGTTGTAAATACTATGTGAAAATGCGGTTATTCACTTTAAAAATATTTTTGAATCACAGTATCTTCAAGAAAACAAAATACCTGATTTTAAAAGCATAAGGAAGGTGATACATTATGGCTGAGTTTAAAGATGCTTAGTATTCAACATTAATCTGTAAGTTAATTCTGCAATGTCCTTCAAACTCAACAGAACTCTGAAGATTGTACCTGGCAGATGCTAATGCTGATAGTACAAATGCAGAGATAGATGTCCTATAGAGTCCCACCCATACAGAAGCCACACCCCACACAGAGGCCACACCCCACACAGAGGCCACACCCCACACAGAGGCCACACCCCACACAGAGGCCACACCCCACACAGAGGCCACACCCCACAGTCCCGAACCAATGCAGAGGCCCCACCCCTAAAACTGACCTTGGGAAAAGAAGAATCAAGCTTCAATACGTCAGATAAGCAAATAATCAGCAAAATTTGGCAGTAGCTTGATAAACCAGTTGTGAAGCACTGGAGAATGAAGACCCCAACAGGAGATTAAAAACCCCAACGAGGGGTTGCCCCCGGGAGCACTAGCTTGCAAAACCATGACCTACACTTACATCTACAAGAAAGCAGTGAACACACATCACATCACGCTCCGTGCTTTACATTACATCAGTTTCGTTGCTCTGCAATTATTTACAAGTGACTGATGTAGGAGAATACCTCTTACTTTATGAACCACATATGGATACAAACATCCCATTAAATTGAATTTGCAAATACAGGAGCACGAGAGAAAACAGGTATATCATCTGATTAAATGACCATTCAGCCAAAATAAAAAAGTGTATTTTTCTCAAGTCTCTAGAATATTTGAATACGGTTCCTGCGCATGATCTTACTAATGACCTTTGACAAGAATGTTGAATAATTAGTTTGTTTGTTTGTTTGTTTGATGAGGTCTTAACGGCACCACGACAACGAAGGTCAAATTGTGCCTGAGAGGTCAGATCATTTTAGAGGTAGTAAGGAAAGAGACCAGGGGGAGAATGAGAGAAATTAAAGTAAGGAATACTTCAATCATTTTTCAATGACACCTGTATTAACCGGAACGCAACTTTGCATTAAGGTTCTGATGCTAGTAAAACAGCAAGCTATCTTGAATATATGGGAGACTCCCTTGCTTTTCGACTGAGAGCTACATTTATTTGAAATGGTGCAATAACTGTACAAGTTCCTTGGTCCAATCCTGCAAGAACCACAAGCACCACTATCCTCTATTGCAATGAAGGGATAGATCTGAACACGATGGGAGGACAACCACCAAAACTACAGTAACCCACCACCAGCACACAGTAATGTATTACACCAAATGGTAGCTGGGGTAACCACTATTCTCTTAATTACAATAAACTACTACCATCACACAGGAATTTATCATACCAAATGGTAGCTGGGGTAACCACTGTTCAGTTAATTACAATAAACCACTACCATCACACAGTAACTATTCATACCAAATGGTAGCGGGGGTAATCACTGTTTAGTTAATTACAATAAACTATTACCATCACACAGAAGCTTATCATACAAAATGGTAGCTGGGGTAAAAATTGTTTGGTTAATTACAGTAACCTACTACCATCACACAGTACTATTCAAACAAAATTGTAGCATTTATTCAATATGAACAAGTATTCAGTTAATTACAGTAACCTCCTACTACCATCACACAGTAACTATTCATACCAAGCGGTAGCCAAGGTAACAACTGTTACCTAGTACCATCACAAAATAACTTACCATACCAAATGGTAGCTGAAGTAACAACTGTTTAATTCAGTGCAGTACACCACTACCATCACTCAGTAACTATACATACCAAATGGTAGGTAGCTGGCATAACAACTGTTTGGTTAATACTTACATAGTTATTTTGAACCTATGCGCCAAAAACCTCTTTAAATATGGGGTCAAAAAATATCAGGGCACCGGTCAAACTGTCTGTCCCAGTAGCCACCCTTGTAGAGCCAGTCCATCTCTCCCGTGTGCGGATTCTGTTCTTCCTTGAACCACAGCGGTTCCCACCCAGATCTGTTCCGGTTGCGTAGTTTGCGGGATGCCCGTTGTTTCTCTTCAAGACGGTGTTTCTCGCTGGAAGCTTTGTCTGAAAAAGTTTAGAGATGAAATAAATTGACTGATGGGACTTGTTGGCAGTGATTGGTGAATAGTGCCGGAGAGGTTATAATGGCTAAATAGTGCTGGAGAGGTTAGAATGGTTCAATAGTGCCGGAGAGGTTAGAATGGTTCAATAGTGGTGGAGAGGTTAGAATGGCTAAATAGTGCTGGCGAATTTAAAATGGCTAAATAGTGCCAGAGAGGTTAGAATGGCCAAATAGTGCTGGAGAGGTTAGAATGGTTAAATAGTGCCAGTGAGGTTAGAATGGCTAAATAGTGCTGGAAAGGTTAGGATGGTTAAATAGTGCCGGAGAGGTTAGAATGACTAAATAGTGCTGGAGAGGTTAGAATGGCTAAATAGTGCCGAGAGGTTAGAATGGCTAAATAGTGCTGGAGAGGTTAAAATGGTTCAATAGTGCCGGAGAGGTTAGAATGGTTCAATAGAGTTAGAGAGGTTAGAATACATCAAAATAACCTGACATCACAAACGATACAAATCCCCACGCTGCTAATAACATGCTTTCCAGCCTCTGTCACACCTGCCATCCTACTCTCATGTTTCACATGCCATACCATACTACTTCCCTCCCTACTGGAAATTATACATGGAAATCCAGATGCCATTCCACCACATGACCCATATGTCATCACACCTGCAACCAAGATGACATCCTACCATATGACTCACCACCCTGTCCCATATACCATGCCATCCTGTCCCACATGCTATCCCTCCCTGTACCACGGTGCCATCCCACCATGTCCTGTCCCATAAGCTATCCCTCCTTGTCCAAATGCCGTCCCGCCCTGTCCCAGACCATTCCATGCTATCCAACATGCTATCCCACCCTGTGCCACATGCCATCCCACCTGAAATCCAGATGACTTGCATTACATGCCATCCTTTCCCACATGCCATGACACTCTGTCCCACATGTCATCCCAACATACCATAACATCCTGTCCCACATTCCTTGGCACCTTGTTCCACATGCCAACCTATCCCACATGCCACCCTGTCCCACATGCCATCTCACCCTGTCCCATATTTCCTCCCATCCTGTCCCCCATGCCATCCCACCTTCATTCAATTCCTACATCTACCAATCATTCTACTATCTTCCACCCAACATTCTTTTCTCTAACTCCCATCCCCTCACTTCTATCAACCCAACATTCCCCATTCACCAACCATCCCCCTTTACCTGCCATCCTCCATTTATCTACCATCCTCCATTCACCTACCATTCCCTATTCCCCAACATGCGCCATTCACCTACCATCCCCCATTCACCTACCATCATCCATTCATCTACTACCCCAACCCACCTTTTGCCATCCACTCATCTACCAATATACTCTTATAGTTTTAACCAACTCATCATTCCAACCTTCACTATAACCTCCCTGATCTATCTACCACATCAGGATGAAAATTCAGTACAGATTAATTTGCAGATTATCATGTCTATTATGTGTCCACTCTATTCAAGCAAAGACCTTTTTTTTTTTTTGCTATTCATTCGCAAGACACTTTATTATAAATTCCATTCAGTCGTCAGATCTACAATTCAACTTTGTTATTCAGTCGCAAGACACTTTATCATAAATCTTATTCAGTCGTCACATCTATTAGTCAACTTTTTTCTTTCCAGAACAATTCCTTTAATGCATTTGTTCTCCTTTATATAAATTTCTTTTCATAAAAATAGTTGGAAACCTTTTCCTTTCAATCTTTTGTTCCATAGTAGCTGAACAATGCATGAGGCCGGACAGACAATATATGTGCACGGATGGACGGACAGACAAACGGACTATGTGCACAGATGGACAGACAGACAGACAAACAGACGGATGGATGGACGAACGTTTAAGATGCTATTATATCCCCTCTTCACCAACTTTGTTGGTGAGGGTATAATAAATGGCGCATTTTAACAGCCGGAGCTGGAAAAAACTGCGAGAAAACTGGGAATTCACGGGAAGAAGGAAAAAAAAGATTTCTTTAGTAATTCCAACAGCACTGCATGGTGTCTTTAAGCAAGACACTTTACTTGTTCAAGTTCACTCAGCTATCAAATGAGTACCAGCACTGCTGGTGAGTTCACGTGATAAGACTGGCATCCTATCCAGGTGGGGTTATGAACGCTCATTTCAAAAAATAGAAACTAGGTATGGGCCTTACTGGCTGGAGTATGGATATTTCAACATTAATTGGAGGTAAACTTAAAGAGATATGAAGGTATAGCAGGTTGGAGGAGAATTAGTAAGGTGTAGGAGTGGTCAGTTTAAGAGGCAATAGGTATCAAAATTTGTAATTCAGATCACTGTTTTGGTATTCAAAATTTTTGTAATTATAGATATATATATATATATATATATATGTATATGTATATATATATATATATATATATATATATATATATATATATATATATATATGTATATGTATATATATATATATATTATATATACTGTTATTTATATATATATATATAAAAAAAAATATATATATTCATATTCCTTAGAATTTTCATTTTCATTTATATATATATAATATACACATATATACATATATATATATCGCTGAAATGATCAGTGATATCATATCTCTAAAGTATGAATGAAACGTTTCATACCAATATTGCCATTTTCTAGTTCCCTGACATCTGGCCTCAGTCGTGTGTCTGTTCTAGGAAGGTATGTCTTCATCTCTTCCGAGAGCTCGTTGAGTTGCATGGTGAAGTTTGTGAAAGAATAGTACTGTTGAGAACAAAATGGCCATTACTAGATAATACACCTATTTCAATGTTTGGAATATGTTCAGTGAAAATATTAGTTGGTCAAAACAGGAGGCATAATTTTCTGGGATCTCAAGAAAATCTTATTCTGGAAAAATATTAGTATAGGGGGAAATTGCTCTACAGTTTAATTAAGTCTATTACACGTTTCTCAGTTTATTACAGTTGTTTTAATTCTTGGACTAAAATTTCATTTTTAACAAAAGTGCATCAAAAATATTGTCAGTATTAATATTAAACAAAATTGATAAAATCATCAAAAATTCTTAAAATGTTTAGTTATGTTAATAATGGAAAAAGGTATATAACAATCTTTCCAGTTATATTTATATATTGAAACAAAATAAAATATAAATACAAATCTAAAAAAAAAAATCTTGAATTTTTTAGTTAGTTTAATGGTTTTGGTTTGTTAATGTTTAACAGCACCGCGACAGTCAGAGTCAAATGTGCCAAAATGTTTTGTTGGTTTAATAACTGAATAAAGGTATATTGCAAGAAATTCATCTTGCCAAAATTGTAGTGCTGTAAGTGTGATTAACTTCTTTAACTAGTATCAATGTTCAAAATCATGTGTAAAGTGCCATTATCCACAACTGAGCTATGTTCAGTAAGGGCTATGAAGAAAATGCTTTGAGCCTTCATTTAAAAACATTGACATTGGAAGCAAATTTATCTTTGTAAATCATTTTTCCATGTAAAAAGCTATTACAAAAAGTTGGGCAAATGTTACTCAGATAAAATGGTTGAATCTGCATGAATTTTCAGTAGATTGGCTGTTTTTATGAATATTCAGTGGATTGGCTCTGTTTGAATGAATGTTCAGTGGATTGGCTCTGTTTTTATGAATGTTCAGTGGATTGGCTGTTTTTATGAATGTTCAGTGGATTGGCTGTTTTATGAATGTTCACTGGATTGGCTCTGTTTTTATGAATGTTTAATGGATTGGCTCTGTTATTTATGAGTGTTTAGTGGATTGGCTGTTTTTATGAATGTTCCGTGGATTGGCTCTGTTTGTTATGAATGTTCAGTGGATTGGCTGTTTTTATGAATGTTTAGTGGATTGGCTCGGTTTTTTTATGAATGTTCAGTAGATTGGCTCTGTTTGTATGAATGTTTAGTGGATTGGCTGTTTTTATGAATGTTCACTGGATAGGCTGTCTTTATGAATGTTCAGTGGATTGGCTCTGTTTTTATGAATGTTCAGTAAATTAGCTGTTTTTATGAATGTTCAGTGGATTGGCTGTTTTATGAATGTTCACTGGATTGGCTCTGTTTTTATGAATGTTTAATGGATTGGCTCTGTTTTTATGAGTGTTTAGTGGATTGGCTGTTTTTATGAATGTTCCGTGGATTGGCTCCGTTTGTTATGAATGTTCAGTGGATTGGCTGTTTTTATGAATGTTTAGTGGATTGGCTCAGTTTTTTTTATGAATGTTCAGTAAATTGGCTCTGTTTGTATGAATGTTTAGTGGATTGGCTGTTTTTATGAATGTTTAATGGATTGGCTCTGTTTTTTATAAGTGTTCAGTGGATTAGCTCTGTTTGTATGAATGTTTAATGGATTGGCTCTGTTTTTACCAATGTTCACTGGATTGGCTGTTTTTATGAATGCTCAGTGGATTGGCTCTGTTTTTATGAATGTTAAGTGAATTGGCTGTTTTTATGAATCTTCACTGGTTTGGCTCTGTTTGTATGAATGTTTAGTGAATTGGCTGTTTTTATGAATGTTCAGTGGATTGGCTCTGTTTTGATGTTTACTGGATTGGCTGTTTTAATGAATATTCAGTGGATTGGCTGTTTTTATGAAAGTTCAGTGGATTGGCTCTCTTTGTATGAATTGTTCAGTGGATTGGCTGTTTTATGAATGTTAACTGGATTGGTTCTATTTTTATAAATGTTCACTGGATTGGTTCTGTTTGTATGAATGTTCACTGGATTGGCTGTTTTTACATCACAGCAACAACGGCACCCAAAGTGTTATTTTCTGGTACATTCAGAGATATCCAACTCAGTACACTCTTCTTTTGTGGCAATAATGGAAGGATTAAGTCTCATTGGCAAAAAATCAAAATCCTCTTAAACCAAAAAATTGTTTAATTTTATGCCGCTAATATTTCTTACTCTAAAGTCAGAAATTGCAGACAAACACGCAAACGTGCCAGGTGATATGAACTCGTAACATTTTTGCAGCCATAACGTAAGAATGTCACACGTGATACAAGATAAAAAAGTGCTGAAAGCTTTAACGGTATATGGACAAGCAGATTTTTTTTATTCAGATAAAGGAGCATAATACTCTGACCAGATAACTAATTGAATAGCTCAAATATCATTTTCAGTTTTTAAATTACGACAAATCAAATATTAAAAACTTTTCAGCTTCTGCAAATATTATGATGTATGGACAAGAACACAGCTCTAAATCTTTAATGTAATCCTTTATATTTCTCTCCTAGATTTCAGGCACTGCAGATGATCAAACTGCATTTACTGCTAATATGGCTATAGCAACATTCCATTTCTTTGCATTATACTCAACTGCTTCCTCTCATACAATTTTAGGAAAGGGTTGAAAAACATAGGCTATGATTATGGTGTTTTTTGTTTTGATGTCACAAAGTATTGTGCAATTGATGTTAATTTGGTATCAAAATGCTGTAAAATGGTCAATTGAACCAATTTGAATGGGATTATTTGCTATTTTCATGATCTTTAGTAATAGGGTGTTTTAGCTGACGTCATAAGGTCATGTGACTTTGTTTACATCGCTATTTTGTTGGTTAAAACCACTGTCGTCTACTGTACACTTAATTAGACTTGCACATCTTTGCATGTTGTTATATAAGATTATTTTTGTAAAAGATAATTATGCTGGAATCTTGCTGTGCCATTGGTTGTACTAATATATGTGTGCAGGGGAATAAAAGACATTTTCTCAATTTCCATCTGATCCTGATCAACATTGGAAGTGGGTTTCTGCTGTATGACGCAACAGCTTTCAACCTACGATAGTCTCCTTACACACTAGGATTTGCAACAAGCACTTTATATGTAGGCATGTAGGCTTTGTCTGAGCATACTGAACAAAGTTGCTCTTCCAACACCCGGTGAAAATATAATTTACTTAAAGAAATATGAAGAAAAATCGGAAGCGAGCAAAAAACTGCAATCAGTAAAATTTGCTAAACTGGTAGGTTAGCATATAGTATGTTTGTTGTACGTGTGATGTGACTGAGCTGTGAAGAGGCGTGAAATGCACAACAATGCCACTGCCCTGCAAAATGGAGTCCAGTTGAGTTAGAGCCACGTGATGAAATCCTTCTACATGTCAAGCTATTTTAAGCCATGTTGCTGCTACCTGTCAATATACCTTTAATAAACTTCCATATTTTGCATAAAAAGAATGTTATATCATACCTCATCTGCATAGTCTGGTTTAGCCTTGTTTTTCCACACTAGTTCAGCCTGGTCTATCCTGCCTTCTGGTATAAACTCCGACGAACTACTTTGATGCTAAAAAACACACAAAAAAAAAAAAAAAATATGGGGTAAGTTCAGTGGTTAAACATATTTACTGTATTTGATGTAATAAGCATCCCTGCTCCATTAAGCACCAACCCAAGATTTGAATGATAACATATCTAACATCAATAGATAATAAATGCTGTTTACATATCTTTAATAAGGTCCATGTATTTTTTGATATGTGAAGCTGAATCCTGTTAATGTGGGGAGTGGAAATTACAGTAATTACTTACATGATAAAATAACCATCCTTACGAGGAATGGTCCATCAATCGTTCATGGGTTTTGCACAAAGTTCTCCCAAGCATATAATGTATATTTATATTTAGGCTCCACCAAGGATTAATCTGATTTGCATCACTGAACAGCAGTTATGTGGCTTGAGCCCAAGATAAATGACCTATTGTGTACAGTGTAACAGTAGCTGGTTGCTAACAAGTGAACTGTGACTAGACTATGAAGATGCTGTCAGTTAAGAAAGTATAGATTACCCGTGTTGTGTATGGTGTGAGAATAGCTGGTTGCTAGTCAATGAATGGTGAAGAGTCTTTCGGGTTAAATGGTGTGGATTACCCCTGATTTTGAGAAAATCGGGGGTATAGGGTTGAGGGGTCTAAGGGCTAAAAATTCTTAATGTATGAATGGGTGATATCTTTCCCTTTGATTCACAAAATTTGGAGCTACTTTTAATACACAGTAATGTGCAGTAGGTCTGACTTGATAATGCTGTATTATTGATTCATAAAGGGAGCAGTGTCTAAGTGGTTAAGGATTCATGCTCGTATTCGAAAAGTTTTGGGTTCGATTCCCGCCGCGAGCACTGCAATGTGTCCTTGAGCAAGGTACTTTTCTTGCTTCAGTCCACTCAGCTGTAAAAAATGAGTACTGGCAGTGCTGGGGAGTCAACCTGCAATAGACTGGCGTCCCGTCTAAAGGGGTTATGTACTCTCATCCGCTTTACAATGGAAACTGGGGATAAGTACCGGCCCTGTGAGCCTAATGGTTTGGATGGATTTAGCTTTACATTAATGGTTGATGAAACTCAGCACATTGAAAGCACCGATCATCTAAATCTAATGCCAGAGAATTTTGAAAATATCAATATTAGATTGGTCGAAAAATTGACCTCTCTGAGTTAGTTCATTGACAGCTTTTTCAACCAATCACCGCACAAATTTTCCTAGCACCAAAATCTACACAACTAAGTGAGGCAAAAATCCTACGCATTACTAGTACAGTCAGAGCAAGATTTTCAGCAAAATCACATTAAGCCCCGCCCACTATGCATGTTAATAAAATTTAACGTTTTTACATCATAAACATGTACACACCAGCTAACATAATAAATAAACGAAATATGAAATGAAACAGAGGTGCAGTTGTTAAAATACAAACATTTCAAGATTTTTACTTTAAGCCCCGCCTACTCATCAATATGCATGACATCATCATTAAAAACAATAGGGCACATCTATGGACCATGGGCAATCTGTGTACCACATATAACATGAATCTAGTTTATCGTTGTTGAATATCGTGTTTTCGAACTGGCTGTCACAATCATACACACACATACATATACGCACACACGCTATTACGACCGCATAGGTTTCAGATGCGAAAGATCGGAAGAAGTGCCATAAATGGATCAAAGCTTGTGGCAGGCCTCGCGAACATCTAAATTTCAATGTACTAGTCACGCATGATTGCAGATTTGAGATTTGTTTGCCCCACTTAGTTACCGTGTTGCTATGGTGGGTGTGGCTTATTTTTAACTCAGAACTAGTATCCTTGAATAATGTTTCCACGTGAAAGATTTTACAAAAAGTTGGGTCAATGTTGCTCAAGGAAATGGTTGAATCCTCATGATTATTCAGTGAAATGGCTCTCTTTGTTTTCACATCACAGCAACAAGCAGTAAGGCTTTTGTCTGACTTAACATTAGGCCAAAACCTGTTAAAGAAGCTGCAAAACTGACCAAGAAATACACTTGACAAAAAGCTTGCATTGTTATGTTAACCACAAATAACTGCAAAGATTACCTGAGTCAATTATTTTGAGGAAAAAAAAAAAAAAGGAAAACATGAAATAAAGGAAACAAATGTTTCAAAGGTGTTGAGATTTCAGCGTGCTTCGCAAAGATTGCAGCCATTTTGCAGAGGGTTGCTATACAAAAGTTTTTCTGGGTTTCTGGTGCCGCATTTTAAAATATGTAGGGTGCAGTACAAGCAACTTGTCTTATAAATTTTAGGAAAACTGTTAAAAATGGTGTTCAGATCATGGATTGCTATTTTTGATCAGTTTTAATGGGTAATTTGTAGACTTAAAATAGTCACTTTTTGTTACATTCTTTGCTAATTTTGGTTCGCTCACGATGGTTGTTGTATGTGGTATAGAACCAGTCCTCGTAGATATGTACAGTGCTAGGCAGTAAAAGTGGTACAATTTTATTCTATAAGTGCCCTGGGTGCTTATTACGTTCATCGTTAATAATCCTTCAAACAATACCACAAGTGCTTACAAGCGTATAGCACAAAGGCCAACAAGAACACACACACACTAACCTTGTCAACAGGTGAAGAGCTGCTGGTTCCAATAAAGAATGACCCCCAGCCCTCACGCTCCTCCCTCTGGCTTTCTGTCTGCTCATTAACTGGCACACAATAGAAATACTCTGGCCACTTGCCGAACACTCGCCTCAGCTTCTTACCACTGTTAAAAAAGATTAAGAGGATAAATGTAGCCCAGAGAAAATTGTAATCTTTCAAGAGCTGGTTGATTTAAACATGCAGAGCAGATCGGGCATGGATGGAAAGAGGGCCCTATATAACAGTAACACTAATATTAAACATATCAGTAACACTAATATTAAACATAACAGTGACACTAATATTAAACACGGAGTCAACATTAGCTAAAATGCTTTAAAATCTATATACAAAAAATCACCATAGTAGCAAACAATTTTATGAAATTCTGTTACACATTGGCCATTTTACATCATTTTAAAATCTCAGGCATCATTTTGCATATTTTATGTAAATTTTGTAATGTATTAAAAATGTCTATCATAATTCTTTGAAGTGGTGCAGCAATTTAATATATATAAATATATATGTATATATATATATATATAATATATATATATATATTTGTATATATATATATATATATATATAACATATATATATATATGTAGTTTTAACAATAACAATAATAATAATAATAATAGTCATTTGATCTTCCATCATTTTCAGTGACTAGGGTTTATTAGGAAAGACATTTAAACTCAAAACCAACAGTATTTTTTTTTCTCTTTAAAATTCTAAATCAGGTCTGCTCAGATTTTAATATATAGAAACATCCACAAACCATTAAAGCACATAGCAGATAGCCCATACTCCAGCACTTTTTACAATGCAAACTTTTGCGGTCCAAAACTGCAGCCGAATAAACAAGCCTGTTTGTTTGTTTGTTTGATGAGGTCTTTGACAACGAAGGGTCTGAGAGGTCAAAACTGAAAGAGACCAGGGAAGAATAAATTCAAGAACAAAAGCCCTGTGCTTATTCACTTGGTTGGAAATGTGACTTGAGGTCATCAGACCGCATAGCAACCATGCGCATTCATCCGCATTGGAGTGAAAACAAAGCAATCAGCTGTGTTTGTTTACATGCCATACATACCACACACAGTAAACGCATATGGACTTTCCATGTGTATCACGCAAAGGTTTGTTTTCACTTTAACAAATGACGAAAGGGGGAGGAGAATTGATGAAACCTATCCCAACAAGTTTTGTCTCACAACTTTCACACAGATTTTCTGTGGATGGGTGGAAGGGGATGGGGGGGGGAGGGGGTTGCCTAAGGAGTTTTGCCCAATTCTACAAACCTATCCCAACACATTATTTCCAAAATTGTGGACACACAGACTTTCAGAAATCTGTCACTTACTTTTTGTCTTCAATATAACCTTCTACTTTGTGTAAATCCCTGCCGAACCATCCCGCTGGTTTAAATGTTAGCACACACTTATGACCTGTTTTGTGGTTGTTGATCTCACACTGACCAAAGAGCTCCACCCACAGTTTGCCCACAATGATGTTGTGCACCGCGGTATCCACACTGTGCCATGTGTAGGACTCTCCATATCTATAATGGGGAAGAGAAAGGGGCAATTATTAAAAACCTGTCACATGACAAATCACCCCCAGACAACCAAAAACTTTGTCAAGACAACCATAAAATTTGCAAGCTTTGCGCTGTGGACAACCTATTTTTAAAAAGAAAATGTATACATATACACAGAGCAACCTTATTTTCTTCCAGGACAACAAATAATTTAGGTAAAAGTTGATTTGGATCCCTCCTTGTCACACCTTGTGGTAAAATAATAGTAATTAATAGTAATAATTTTATATAGCGCCCTTTCTATACAAGTATATTCAAGAGCGCTTTACAAACGTCGGAGCTTTAGTATAGCGGAGAGCTGCCCAAACGGTGCATCATCCATCCATTAGCTCAGGGAAGTGAATGAACACCCATTTTCACGCTTCTCTTCTCGAATAGTGTTCAGAGAACCAGGTAGGGGGACTGTCCTACCATCGGGACCGGGACCGATGGTTTAACGTCCCCTGCAAAGGACAGCGAGCGCCATTCAACCATTGCCACTTCTCTCAAGAGCTGAATAGGAAGGAGGGGGTGGGGAGCAGGAGCTGCAAACAGCGTACTTCCGCTTTGATGATCGGTGTATGTGTCTGCATAGCTGTGGAGAAACAGGTTAGACCTAATCGAGGACACTGGGTAAAATAAGGGACATTGCTGTCAAATTTATTGGGACATCACCATTTGTAAATCTTCAAGCCTTTAAGGCAATTGAATACCAAACGCAGTGCAGCAAGCAATTAATTCTAAAAAACATATATTAGAAAATGCTTTGATTTCTTGCTTACACATGATTAAGTTTACAATTAATTAATGATACTTTCTGCTGATACTGCAAAATTTGCTAGAAATGCTATTTTGTTCAAACTAGAGAAATTTGTTTTTGCAAGGCACAATTTTCTTTCCTAGGCGAATTTGCCAATAGTCGTAGAAATACCCCTGAATCAATTTTCATCTAAAACACCATACAGTGTCGTCTTAACTACGAAAAACCAGGTCAAAATGTTTCTTTGTGTTATCAAATTTGATTACAAAAATTTGCTCGCTGCGCTGTGTTCAGCATACATCAGCCTAAACAATTGTCAATAAATGTCCAAATTTGTCATGCTATCCATTCAAAAGGGCAGCCATTTTTAGTTGAGCTATTTGGAACGGATGATTTATTTTGTTGAAATTTGTTGAGAACCATGTTCAAGACCATTTCTATTGAAACTTATCGTTTGCAAAAAGAAATGAAATCTGCTATACGGGAAGTCAATAGAGCTCTTGTGCATAGACATACCATATAGATAGACTGAGAACTAAGGAGCCTGCAAAATTTGTGGTTTACCAGAAAGGAACATTTGTGACCACTTGAATCATTATTATGCAATCATTTCCCTATGAGATTGTAATCACCCCCTCCCAGCAATTTTGGGAAGTTTGCAAGGTCACCAAACCTTGATTCTGAGTGTCTTCAATCATTATCACTTGAACAACTCGGAACAAACCACTTTCATGCTCTTATACAAACAGCATATGATTTAAGCGAAAATCCACAGAATACAAGTTTACAAACAGGAAATTTTGTATCTCTTAGATCACTTTTATCTGACTCAATATGTCAAAACGGTCAGACTGAAAAGCAAAGTGTCTTTCTAGTAACTTTAAGACCAGGGAAAAGACACAAACAAAACAGTTGAGAGTAATATCAGGAATTATTATCAGCACAGCATGATATATCTCAATCAAAATCATATAAGAACAAAAAATTATTCATCTTTCACATCTTTTTTCTTAGTTTTTAGAATATATCTAATTAAAGGTTAAGTTATGTCCCATGTTCATTAATGAGATTCGGTGATGTGACTTGGTAAAGTGCCACATTTTCTGAGCCACAACATGATGAGGTAGGGAGGCCAGTTCCATTCTTCACTGCCTCTTACCATTTCCCAGCTAGTGTCACACTTCCTGAGCTACAACATGAGGTAGGGTGTCCAGTTGTATTCCTCACTGCCTATTACTTTCCCCAGCTAGTGTCACACTTCCTGAGCCACAGCATGATGAGGTAGGGAGGCCAGTTCCTTTCTTCTCTGTCTGTTACCATTCCCCAGCTAGTGTCACACTTCCTGAGCCACAACATGATGAGGTAAGGTGGCCAGTTCCTTTTTTCTCTGCCTGTTACCTTCCCCAGCTAGTGTCACACTTCCTGAGCCACACCATGAGGTAGGGTGGCCAGTTTATTTCTCACTGCCTATTACTTTCCCCAGCTAGTGTCACACTTCCTGAGCCACAGCATGATGAGGTAAGGTGGCCAGTTCCTTTTTTCTCTGCCTGTTACCTTCCCCAGCTAGTGTCACACTTCCTGAGCCACAACATGATGAGGTAAGGTGGCCAGTTCCTTTTTTCTCTGCCTGTTACCTTCCCCAGCTAGTGTCACACTTCCTGAGCTACAACATGAGGTAGGGTGTCCAGTTGTATTCCTCACTGCCTATTACTTTCCCCAGCTAGTGTCACACTTCCTGAGCTACAACATGAGGTAGGGAGGCCAGTTCCTTTCTTCTCTGCCTGTTACCATTCCCCAGCTAGTGTCACACTTCCTGAGCTACAACATGAGGTAGGGTGTCCAGTTGTATTCCTCACTGCCTATTACTTTCCCCAGCTAGTGTCACACTTCCTGAGCCACAGCATGATGAGGTAGGGAGGCCAGTTCCTTTCTTCACTGCCTCTTACCATTCCCCAGCTAGTGTCACACTTCCTGAGCTACAACATGAGGTAGGGTGTCCAGTTGTATTCCTCACTGCCTATTACTTTCCCCAGCTAGTGTCACACTTCCTGAGCCACAACATGAGGTAGGGTGGCCAGTTCCATTCTTCACTGCCTCTTACCATTTCCCAGCTAGTGTCACACTTCCTGAGCCACAGCATGATGAGGTAGGGAGGCCAGTTCCTTTCTTCACTGCCTGTTACCTTCCCCAGCTAGTGTCACACTTCCTGAGCCACAACATGATGAGGTAGGGAGGCCAGTTTCTTTCTTTACTGCCTGTTACCGTCCCCAGCTAGTGTCACACTTCCTAAGCCACAACATGAGGTAGGGTGGCCAGTTCCTTTCTTTACTGCCTGTTACCTTCCCCAGCTAGTGTCACACTTCCTGAGCCACAACATGAGGTAGGGTGGCCAGTTCCTTTCTTCTCTGCCTGTTACCTTTGCCAGCTAGTGTCACACTTCCTGAGCCATTACATGTTGAGGTAGAGTGGCCAGTTTCTTTCTTTACTGCCTGTTACCGTCCCCAGCTAGTGTCACACTTCCTAAGCCACAGCATGATGAGGTAGGGTGGCCAGTTTCTTTCTTCTCTGCCTGTTACCTTCCCCAGCTAGTGTCACACTTCCCGAGCCACAGCATGATGAGGTAGGGTGGCCAGTTTCTTTCTTTACTGCCTGTTACCTTCCCCAGCTAGTGTCACACTTCCTGAGCCACACCATGATAAGGTAGGGTGGCCAGTTCTTCTCCTCGCTGCCAATAACCTTCCCTAGCTAATGCCAGGTTCCCATTTTACCGATATGTACACAGCATTCAAACCAAGGCTCGAACTAGGGACCATCAGCATGGCAGTCCAATTCTTTACCAACTGAGCTATATTGCCTCCTAAAGTCTAAGTATTGCTCAGTAACATGAAACGTCAGTGGACTGGCTCTGTGTTTGACATCATTGCAAACCTATTGTCCTGGCTTTAGGATTTTGAGTTGACCCGACTCTGGTTTTCCCATTAATTCATGTAAATTCATGTACTGCTGAATATTCAAAGCAAAGTTGGTAGATTTTGAATAGAACCAAGCAAAACAGACACGTTTCAGAAAAATTCATGATGGCTGCCAACAGTTTCACAAAGACAATGTTTACGTAAAAAAAATAAAATAATGTTTTGCCTTTCCCTTTACTATTTGTTCAAGAAATATCTTTGTTGCAATTTGGCTGTTATCTGTATATTGAACACAGAATTCCTTAAAATGATTTGAAAATACTTGACAATCTACTTACCATTCCCATCCCATGTTCGCACCCCTCTTTCCCCAATCCCATCTCCAGTTAAAACTCCCCTTCTTTACCAAATTTATCTGCTTCCTAATTGCTACCACCTTTTCCAATCCCTACCTCCTTTTCCAATCCCTACCTCCTTTTCCAATCCCTACCACATTTTCTAATCCCTATCACCTTTTCCAATCCTTACCACCTTTTCCAATCCTTACCACCTTTTCCAATCCCTACCACCTTTTCCAATCCTTACCACCTTTTCCAATCCTTACCACCTTTTCCAATCCCTACCACCTTTTCCAATCCCTACCACCTTTTCCAATCCTTACCACCTTTTCCAATCGCTACCACCTTTTCCAATCCTTACCACCTTTTCCAATCCCTACCACCTTTTCCAATCCTTACCACCTTTTCCAATCCTTACCACCTTTTCCAATCCTTACCACCTTTTCCAATCCTTACCACCTTTTCCAATCCTTACCACCTTTTCCAATCTCTACCCCCTTTTCCAATCCCTACCACCTTTTCCAATCCTTACCACCTTTTCCAATCCCTACCACCTTTTCCAATCCCTACCACCTTTTCCAATCCCTACCACCTTTTCCAATCCCTACCACCTTTTCCAATCCTTACCACCTTTTCCAATCCCTACCACTTTTTCCAATCCTTACCACCTTTTCCAATCCTTACCACCTTTTCCAATCCTTACCACCTTTTCCAATCTCTACCCCCTTTTCCAATCCCTACCACCTTTTCCAATCCTTACCACCTTTTCCAATCCCTACCACCTTTTCTAATCCTTACCACCTTTTCCAAACCCTATCACCTTTTCCAATCCCTACCTCCTTTCCCAATTGCTACCACCTTTTCCAATCCCTACCTCCTTTTCCAATCCCTATCTCCTTTTCCAATCCCTACCACCTTTTCCAATCCCTACCACCTTTCCCAATCCCTACCATCTTTTCCAATCCCTACCACCTTTTCCAATCCCTACTCTTTTTCCAAACCCTACCACCTTTTCCAATCCCTACCTCCTTTTCCAATCACTACCCTCTTTTCCAATCCCTACCCTCTTTTCCAATCCCTACCCCTTTTCCAATCTCTACCCCCTTTTTCAATCCCTACCACCTTTTCCGATCCCTACCACCTTTTCCAATCCCTACCACCTTCTCCAATCCCTACCACCTTTTCCAATCCCTACCTCCTTTTCCAATCCCTACCCTTTTTCTAAATCTCCAACCCATTTCAGATCTCTTCCTCCATGTTCTGTTTCTTCCCTCTGAAGAAATATTTTCCTTCTCAAACATTTACACTATCTTGTCAAAACTTAAAATATTAACAACTAACTTTGGAAGATCTACAGTAAGCACTCCTTTAGACTGAAGCTCAACATTCTTGCCCCAGAACTTGAGTTTGGGATAGACAGAGCCGTGGTACCGGTAGTGAGGTGAGGTAGTGTGGAAGGCACTGACGGGAGGGTGATGGCTGACCTGTTCCAGGATCATCTTCACCTGAAGGTCCTCCCTAATTAGAGCAAACAAATTAATAAAATTTATTAACTAAGTGATAAACAGAATCATATATCATGGATGATGGCGGATGATGCATGATACAGAAATTGAAAATAAAGCAAGCAGGAAAAAACATTTCAAATACAAAGCTTAAGGTTGGTTGGTTGGTGAGGATTAACGGATATACCGTCTTTTTTCTTCTGTCAATCCAGGTACTGTAACTAATCATTTCAGTTTTTAAGTCACAATAAATGTGAGTTACTGAGTGCTAGCGCGTGTTTTAGATCGAGTCTGTTTGCTTTACGTGTGATGTGACTGAACCGAGTGACAATCAGATGCACGAAATACTCAATGCGCAATGCTCTTCCCTACAAAATGGCTCCCAGTTGAGTTAGAGTCTCTGATGAAATCCCTCTATAAGAAACATTTCACAACTATGAAGAAAATTGGTATGATGTCACTTTAACAAAACAGACATCTCTACACCAGTCATTTCCACTCAAACTAAGCTTGTGACTTTTTAAAAATGTGGTATTTCCTAAACAAAAAACAAATATTAAAAAATGTATTTTTAGTTCTCTTTGTCATTTTGTCCTCTACAACACAAAATACACATTTCACACATTCTTTGAATACTTGTCATTGTCAGTAACAGCAGGATAGAGTGCACTGGGTTCTTTATATTGTGATTGGTTAAGCAAACAGGTGCTCTTTGTCTATTTGTACAAATAGGATGATTGAGTTGTTAATTTTGCTTTGCCATGTGCAACCTTCATATCAAGGTCATGGAGAATTTCATAAATGTATGCATAACAGAATGAGTTATGTCTATGGGACAGATGTTTCAAACACAGTAAAAGATAATACAAACCATGATAATGTACAATCATGCTCAAAGCTAAACTTTGATTTAATCAAAATCTACAGTGATTCAACTTTTTGAATAAGTCAACATTGCATCAGTGTGTTTACCAGTCTAACGCTACATTAGAAACAGAGTTAGGACTCTCAACCAGTCTAACGCTACATTAGAAACAGAGTTAGGACTCTAACATTAGAAACACAGTTTACCAGTCTAAAGCTACATTAGAAACACAGTTTACCAGTCTAATGCTACATTAGAAACACAGTTTACCAGTCTAACGCTACATTAGAAACAGAATTAGGACTCTCAATTTTCAAAATTTCAGTTAGGACTCTCAACCAGTCTAACGCTACATTAGAAACAGAGTTCAAACCCCTGCACTAAAATAATGCAACTGCAATTAGTCTGACAATCCACAGTATCAAAACCATGCTTTTTTTTTTTGACTGTCTTCTTGTCAAAATAAAAAGAAGAAAAACAAGCCTCACCTTTCTTGTTCGTATGTTTCTCCCAGCAGTGGATTAAAAGGCTTGCTCGTCCTGTCAACATTGGAAGCAGGTGAACCTGCTACGAATGCTGCAACATACTGTGTGAAAAAGGAACCAGAGATATATCATCACAGTCATCTTATTTAAGAATTCTTTAATTAAAGACATTAAAACTTTTAATGAAATTTTTGTCTTACAATGCATATAAAAAACACTACAAAGACGGAAAAATGAGAAAAGTTTACATATATTTATCAAAAAAATACCCGTTTTAAAAATGGAATAAACCAAATAATCATGGTCTATAAGCACATGTGATCCCAATTAATCATCAAATTACCAAAATTGAATTTGAAATTTTGAATTTCATACCACATGTCACACCAAGCAATGCCACATCAAGCAATGTCACACCAAGCAATGTCACACCAAGCAATGTCACACCAAGCAATGTCACACCAAGCAATGTCACACCAAGCAATGTCACACCAAGCAATGTCACACCACTCATAGTAAACCATACACTGGAGGGACCAAAATCACCAGGACCAGGATCCAGGATTTTCTGACAGGTAGGGTCCAAGCCTTGGAATCCAAGGTCAAGTCATGAAATTGTATGGCTTTAGTGTTAGAAGTGGATTTCCACAAGGGGGCTCCAAACCCTCCCTGGATCCACCCTTGATGACATCATATACATTGCTGCCAAGAGAGGTAGGGGGGGGGGTGCTTGGAGCCTGACTTACAGAGGAGGGTGGTATTAGAATGTCAGCCAATAATTACCAACAGTGGCGCGGCAATAATTACAAAAGATGACAGAATCTATGTAAAATAACTACTGTCTAGGCTAGGTTTGAAGAGTATCAATCAATTTAACCCTTCTCTTTTTGAAAATGCACTCGGGAGGCAGAGTCAAAGATGGGGAACCCAAAACGGCAATAGTATTGCCGCTTGGTAGAGTATAGGTTAATCAAGGGCTGATTATTGAGGGGTCCTCTGTCTTCCAAACAGCAGAGTCGGGCTCGTTCTGCTTCAGTGACCTGGTGGGCCGCCCACCAGGATCATGCTGCATATATTTTAGAGTTGGCGCACTTGTCATGGGGTTCATTAACCCTTGCTCTATCAGCACTTTTTTGAAAATGCGCTTGGGAGGCGGAGTCAAAGATGGGGAATCCAAAACTGCAATAATATCGCTGTGTGGTAGAGTAAGGGTTAAGGGTCATAGAAAATAAAATAATGATACATAAATAACAACAAAATATTTCTTTTGACCACTAAGCTGGTCACTCACCTTCATCCTATCAACAGGGTCATCAGTTTGACCCGCAAGTGTTAAAAGCTCTGCCTGTTCTGTGTACTCGCTACACCTCTGCAGAAAGCTAAGTGGTTCATTGAGAACTACTGGCATGGTGATTTTGGACAGGTCTTTACCGACGCTCTGCTTCAGGATCGTCCATACTGAAATATGACCTCTTTCTGATGATGATGATGGAAGCTTTTTCCTACAAAAATACAAAAGTTACATTCTTATGGTTAGTTTCGATTGCAAATGATGCACATTGAATTATCTATCTCAAATATTCAGGGATATTCTTTTCATTATTATATCACATAAACTAGAACGGTAAATACCGCTATGGTTCACATGCCCATGTAAATTAAGACCTATATCACATGACCTGCCCAATTATGAAAATGGCATCTGATATTATGTCCCACATGGCATCCTATGTCCCACATGACATCCTATGTCCCACATGGAATCCAATGTCCCAAATAGCATCACATGTCCCCAGGGCACGCCACGCCCCACATGGCATTCCACCATATGTCCACATGGCATCCCACCCTGTCCCACATGGCACCCCATCCTATGTACCACATGGCATCCCTCCCTATGTCTCACATGGCATCCCACCCTGTCTCACATGGCATCCCTCCCTATGTCCCACATGGCATCCCTCCCTATGTCTCACATGGCATCCCTCCCTGTCTCACATGGCACCCCATCCTATATCCCACATAGCATCCCTCCCTATGTCTCACATGGCATCCCTCCCTATGTCTCACATGGCATCCCTCCCTATGTCTCACATGGCATCCCTCCCTGTCTCACATCGCATCCTTCCCCATGTCTCACATGGCATCCCTCCGTATGCCTCACATGGCATCCCTCCATGTCTGCATGGCATCCCACTTAATGTCCCGCATCAGGTCACCTGATGTCCCACATGGCATGCCACATTATGCCCCACATTGGATCCCACCATGTCCCACATGGCATCTCTCCCCCATGTCTCAATATCCCATATTATGTCCTTCATGGCATCACATTCTATGTCCCACATGACTTCCTACATATTTCACACATGGTATCCCACCCTATGTCACGTGTGGTATCCCATTCTGTGTAATATGTGGTATCCCACCCTATGTACCACATTGCTCTCGCCTTATGTCCTACATGATATGCCATTCGATATCCCACATGGCATCTCACCCCATATCCCACATTACATCCCATCCGATGTCCCACATAGCCTCCCACCCTATGCCACATGTGGTTTCCCACCGTGTCACCTATGGCAATCCATCCTATGTCATATGTGGCATTCCACTGCATGCCCAACCCCATATCCCACATAGCATCCCATCCAGTGTACCACATGGCATCCTACCCTATATCCGTAGACTCCATAAGCAGTCTCATCCTACTGTAGCAATCAGTCCTTGACTGAGCATACTACGTATGAACGTATAAGAAGTCTTGTCATTTTATAAACGTACGCAAATGGAACTATTGAATAAGAAGATGATTGTCAGTTCATAAACTGTAGCAACTTCATGTATATGAACACAATAATAAAGGCAGAGTTTTATAATCATGCCTGATACAGCAGTTGATACAAAAATATTTTGAAGAAATTTAAGGATTTTAAAACCCAAGTGTTACAGTATAACAGACATTTTGAAGATCTCTGAAGAATAATGGAAAAGTATATCAACTCACAGTTATGTTTTAAGGAAATATCAAATGATTTAGAGAATTTGTATTTATTTATGGAAACTAGTCTTTAACCTGTATATGGGTCTCTAAAAAACTTTCAAGAAATTTGATTATTTCCTGAGGAATTCTGAAGAAACTTTTTATCTTAAAGTCAAGTTTAGGTCATAAAAAGCATGCAAAATAATCGTAAAACATAAAAACAACTAAATAAAAATCGTGCTCCGTCACCACACACTGGCACGCACCGATGTATGTTGGCAAAAAGAATAAAAATTGGTCCAGAATGTGCTATTTTGATAACTTTTTTAGACACAATGCAGCACTCACGACGGGCATCTATCTCCGTACCTCTCGAATACCAGCATAACTTCTTAACCACCGAGCCACAGCATCTCTTAAAGCTAATTCCACAACGTCCGTAACTCTTTTATTAGGCCACGTGTACTACACACATTAATAATTCAATGTGCAGAACACATTCTTCCTGAATATTTAGGCAAAATCCTCTTCAAACTGTACTCAGCCAAACATAAGAATGCTCAACGTTGTCTAAAACCAAAGACTATTCTACTTATTTAGTTTCAAAACTGGTTTAAAAACATTCCTTTTTAAAAAACTTTCTTGTTAATGTTGTACTATTATGTTTATTCCAGCCTGGGATGAGTTTGAACTGTTTTACTGGCTTGTTTTTTGCAAAGTGCCATGAGCGCCTTTTGGCAGATACCAGCGCTTTATCAAGTAAACATTATTATTATCATTGTTTGGCATCTCATATTTGGCGTCTCATTTTGTTTGTTTGATGGAAGGCTCAACGGTACCACGACAGCGAGGGTCTAATTGTGCCTGAGAGGTTAGATCATTCCAAAGTAAGAAGAAAACAAAATAAGACGAGTCTGAGAGTCTCATGATATTGAACTAATCCTTTAAGCTCTTAAAAACAATAAGGATCTGCAATTTATATAAGAACTTCTAGATTCCGTCCCATTTTAATTTGCGCTTTCTGTACTAACTGAAACAGGATGTTGGTTGAAGTTTAATGACACCAACTTTTTTGAGCAAAGAATTTAAAAGTTTTGATTGAATCTTGATTTGATTCATGCTATTTGTACAAAGTGAAACAGGAAATTGTCAATCAATTGATGATAGAATTTAGCGCCAGCCACAAAAAAAACTTCCTCAGTTTCATTGTATTATATATCTGAAACTGACAGTCAATACTGTAGTATTACAGGAAATTGTTATACAATTCTTCTAAATATATACGATAATTAGCTTAGCATTTCCTTACAGTTATAAGGACAGGTGGAGATTTTATCTTTATCAGAAAGAGCTTGAAATTCTGAACAAACAGTACATGTAGTAGTCTTGAAATTATGTCACAAGCACCCGCAGTTTCCGAGTTTATGGCTAATCAGTTTGGAAAAGCTGTGATGTACACATGCATAAAAGGACAGCTCAAAGTCTTGAATGTTATTCTTTAATTTCACTTCCAAATTTCAGTCACTAAATCTCCTGCTAAATACTTTGTGGTTTCTGAGTTAAATACTTTGTGGTTTCTGAGTTGTGGCTAATTAAAAGTTTGACGAAATTGTAATGTATGTAAAAGTTACTATGTATGAAAGAGAGGACTGCTCAAAATCTTTGTGATTCTTGAAATTTCTGTCCTAAATTTCAGTTATTGCAAACCACCAGTATTTTTTCTCCTGCTTCACAACCTCATTGTCACAATCAAAATTTATTATAGTAATGCCTAAAAATTCAAAATGCTATGTGGTTAATTTTTAACAGATTTTGATTTTTAATGGGTTTATAGCCTACTTTCTTCGAATTTAGATCAAGTTGTACACATGAGGTGCAGTAGCTTAGTGCTTACGTCTTGCTCGTATTCACTTTTAATTCCCTCATCAGCATTGCATTGTGTTCTTGAGCAAGACACTTTACTTGCTCTAGTCCACTCGGATGTAAAATGAGTACCAGCACTGCTTGGGATTTAATCTGGTAAGGACTGGTGTCCCATCCAGGGGAGTCACATACTCTCATCCACCTGCACCCTTGAAACCGCGAAGCACCAGAGCAGAGCGCTCCATTCACCGGAGCGCTCCATTCACCGGAGCGCTCCATTCACCGGAGCGCTCCATTCACCGGAGCGCTCCATTCACCGGAGCGCTCCATTCACCGGAGCGCTCCATTCACCGGAGCGCTCCATTCACCGAGCGCTCCATTCACCGGAGCGCTCCATTCACCGAGCGCTCCATTCACCGGAGCGCTCCATTCACCGGAGCGCTCCATTCACCGGAGCGCTCCATTCACTGAGCGCTCCATTCACGGGCGCTCCATTCACCGGAGCGCTCCATTCACCGGAGCGCTCCATTCACCGGAGCGCTCCATTCACCGGAGCGCTCCATTCACCGAGCGCATTCACGGAGCGCTCCATTCACCGGAGCGCTCCATTCACCGGAGCGCTCCATTCACCGGAGCGCTCCATTCACCGGAGCGCTCCATTCACCGGAGCGCTCCATTCACCGGAGCGCTCCATTCACCGGAGCGCTCCATTCACCGGAGCGCTCCATTCACCGGAGCGCTCCATTCACCGGAGCGCTCCATTCACCGGAGCGCTCCATTCACCATTCACCGGAGCGCTCCATTCACCGGAGCGCTCCATTCACCGGAGCGCTCCATTCACCGGAGCGCTCCATTCACCGGAGCGCTCCATTCACCGGAGCGCTCCATTCACCGGAGCGCTCCATTCACCGGAGCGCTCCATTCACCGGAGCGCTCCATTCACCGGAGCGCTCCATTCACCGGAGCGCTCCATTCACCAAACACTCCATTCACCAAACGCTCCATTCACCGGAGCGCTCCATTCACCAGGGCGCTCCATTCACCAGAGCGCTCCATTCACCAGAGCGCTCCATGAGCCTGGTGGCTCCATGAGCCTGGTGGCTCCATGAGCCTGGTGGCTCCATGAGCCTGGTGGCTCCACGGGCCCGATGGCTCCACAGGCCTGATGGCTTTGATGGGCCTGATGGTTTTAGCTTAAGCTGTTGCAAATTATCCATAGCTAATTCCTTTGAGCCTTTAGGCTGCTTATCTCCTGTTTCCATGGTGCAAGCGCATGAGAGTACATGAATCCCCCTAGACGGGATGCCAGTCCATCGCAGATTAACTCCCCAACAGTACTGGCATCATTTTCACAGCACTCTCGACGGGCATCAAACTCGGTACCTCTCGAATACGAGCATGACTTCTTAACCACCGAGCCACAGCACCTCTTAAAGCTAATTCCACAATGTCCGTAACTCTTTATATTAAGCCACGTGTACTACACACATTAACAATTCAATGTGCAGAACACATTCTTCCTAAATATTTATGCAAAATCCTCTTCAAACTGTACTCAGCCAAACATAAGAATGCTCAACATTGTCTAAAATTAAATACTATTCTACTTATTTGGCATCTCATATTTGGCGTCTCATTTTGTTTGTTTGATGGAAGGCTCAACGGTACCACGACAGCGAGGGTCTAATTGTGCCTGAGAGGTTAGATCATTCCAGAGGTTGGAAGAAAAGAAAATAGGATGAGTCTGACAGTCTCATGAATTGAACTAATCCTTTAAGCTCATACAAACAATAAGAATCTGCAATTTGTATAATAACTTATCGATTCCCTCCCATTTTGATTTGCGCTTTTTGTACAAACTGAAACAGGATGTTGGTCAAACTTAATGACACCAACAAGAGAAACTTCCTCAGTTTCATATAATTACTGTATTACTGTGTAAAGGCTTGCATTTGGAGATCTGAGATAGTAAATATTAATATGGGAAATTGTTTGAAACATTTATTTGATGGAAGTTAAAACTCTGAAGCAATACAGTCTGTGGTGTTTAATTAAGCTTGTCCCTAAGCCCAGAGGTTAATGAGTCTTGCTTGTTTACGAAAGGTACAGTGCCTGATTTAATTCCTGCCCGGTGCGCTGTATTGTGTCCTTGAGCAAGACACTTTACTCTACTTGTTCCAGTCCACTCAGCTGTAAATGAGTACCAGCACTGCTGGGGAGTTGACCTGCGATGGACTGGTGTCCTGTCCAGATGGGGTCATGTGGTCTCATCTGCTTACGCCAAGGAAATCGAGGATAAGCACTAAGCCCATGGGCCTAACTGCTTGAATGGATTAAGCTTTAGCTAAGCCCAATACTATACACCTTGTCGATTCACTGTGTAACAATTTTTTCTTTCTTTTTTCAGTTCATCTGTAAAATGTTTATCTTACTTCTGTAAGTGTTCTTTTAATATCTCTTTTAGTATCTATTTGTTTTAATATGATTATTAAATATTCTACTTTTGTGTAAAGTATGCTAGAGTTACATTTAAGTCAATTATACTTTAATTTCAATATTTTTGCATAGTGCTAATGATTATTCATAGATTTGGTCATTCATCAATCTTAACCTTATTCATATATGATAACATACTTTTCTCTTGTGCATGCAAAGTCATACTAAATAAATAAAGTTACAACACATTTTGCCCTGGCCTACTCTAAGAGGCTTCACACACTGTGTAGTAGAAACTAGAGGCTATTATTTCACATGAAAAGCTTTTTTGCATACTAGAAACCTACAGTAATTAAATCAATTTGTTTGTTGTTTGTTTGTTTAATGAGGGCTTAACGGCACCACAACAACAAGGGTCACATTGTGCCTGAGAGGTTAGATCATTCTAGTGGTAGAAAGGAAAGAAAAACAGGGGGAGAATGAGAGAAATACAAAAACTAGCAATGCCTTAACGGCACTACGACAACAAGGGTCAAATTGTGCCTGAGTGGTTAGATCATTTTAGAGGTAGGAAGGAAAGAAAACAGGGGAAGATTGAGAGAAATACGAGAACTGAAAGTCATAAAGCTGGGATCAAGAGAGGGGGTGCATGGGTGAAACAAAAACAAAGTAGAGAGAAGGGGTGGGAGAGGAGAATTAAATATGGTTGTAGGGGGAAGCATGATGAAGGAAGGAAATAATTTTATCCGGAGGGTTTTTCTGGAAGTTTGTTTGTTTGTTTGATGAGGTCTTAACGGCACCACGACAACGAAGGTCAAATTGTGCCTGAGAGGTCAGATCATTTTAGAGGTAGTAAGGAAAGAGACCAGGGGAAGAATGAGAGAAATTCAAGAACAAAAGCCAGAAAGCTGTGATCGAGAGAGGAGGTGCATGGGTAAAACTAAAAACAAAGTAGAGAGGGGGTGGAAGAGGAGGATTAAATATGGTTGTAGAGGGATGCATGCTGAAGGAAGGAGACTATTTTATCTGGAGGATTTTTTTGGAAGAACTCAGCAATTGAGTTGTGGGAGCGAGAGAAGCTCTGGGAAGGTTGTACAGGGGGCAAGCAAGGAGAACGTGTTGGATTGTAAGGATGCAGTGGCAATTGTTACAGAGGGGTTGGGGGAACCAATAAGGAGGTGGGAGTGAGTGAGGTGGGTGTGACCAATTCTAAGACGGGTAATATGAACGTTGTCGATACAAGAAAGGTTGTTGATGGTGGATTTGATCGGGATTGTGGGCTGGATAACATGGAGTTTGTTATCAATTTGGAAGTTCCATAAGGTTTGCCAGCGGTCACGAACAAGAGAAGCGATAAGCGGTTTGATGTCAGAGAGGGTTTTGGGAAAAGGGGAAGGGAGGAGGTTAAGGGCAAGCTTAGCGGCTGTATCAGCCCTGTCATTGCCAGGGATGCCAACATGGCTGGGTATCCAGAAGAAAAGAACACTTTTCCTGCAGAGGGTGGGAGAAAAGAGTTTCCGGAGGAGGAGGTGGCAGGTGAGGTTATCCCATTTAAGATTGAGTAATGAAGTAAGAACAGCCTTTGAGTCAGAGAAAATGGCAAAGTGACTAAGAGGAGAGTACTCAATAAAGTTGAGGGCGAGGAGAATGGCCTTAGCCTCGGCTGAAAAGATGGATGAGTGGTCAGGAAGTCTGCTACTGAGGGTGATGTCTTGGATGATGGCAGCAGCAGCTGTCTTGTTGCCTTCCTTGGAGCCATCAGTATAGATGGAGGTGTAATTTGAGAGTTGGTCTTTGATTTGGTTGTGAGATTGATGAAGAGATTAGGGTGAGTTTGAGTTTTGTTATAAGTGGAGAGGTCTAGGTGGACAGAAGGAAGGGGGTGGCCCAAGGCGGAAAAGTGGGCCAGGAATAGGTGCCGAGAGTGGCGGGGTTGATGCTAAGTTGAAAGAGGTCTGATTTAATGCGTAAGCTGAAGGGGCGATAGGGTTTTAGTCCTATCAAAGAGGGAGGAAAATTGGGGTACCTAATGAGGTTGTAAACAGGGTTCTGGGTGTTGGTGAGGACTCTAAAAGCATAGGAGAGGCTAAGCTTTTACATCTAAGTAGAAAGGGGGTTGGCTTCAACATGAAGGCTAGTGATTGGGGAGGTCCTGTAGGCTCTAGACAAAGCCTGAGGGCTTCATTTTGGATGGTGTTAATGTGGTTGAGGTATGAGTTGCACAGTAAACAATATTGCCATAGTCAAGCTTGGCACGAATGGTGAGCCTGAAAATTTTGAGGAGAGCATAGCGGTTCGCTCCCCAAGTAGTGTTGGAGAGCAGTCGGAGGAGGTTGAGGGAGCTATTGCATTTTAGTTTCAGGTTGGTGATGTGTGGCTTGTAGGTGAGCTTGGGGTCTAGAGTTAGACCAAGGAACTTTGTGTTTTCAACTTTAGGGATGCGATTCCCATTGAGCACAAAGTTCGGGTTGGGGTGGAGGTTGTTGAAATGACAAAAGTGCATGCAGACTGTCTTGTCTTTGGAGAATCTAAAACCGTTATTGTTGCTCCAGACTTGCAGCTGATTGAGGCTGGTTTGAAGCCTATTTTCAACAATAGGAAAGCTAGGGAAGAGTAGAAGATGGTGAAGTCATCCACGTAGAGGGTACGTTTGATGCTGGGGCCAAGGTCATTCCCGATGTCATTAATGCTCAGGTTGAAGAGAGTGGGGGAGAGGATGCTGCCTTGGGGGACGCCCTCTTCTTGGGGGTACGGCTTGGAGAGGGTGTGGCCAATCTGAACTTGGAACTGCCTGGGTGAGAGGAAGTTTTGAATAAAGATGGGGGAGGTGGCCTCTGAGGCCAATGGTGTGAAGTTTCGGGTAATGCCGTATTTCCAAGTAGTGTCGAAAGCTTTCTTGAGGTCAAAAATATGGCAATAAGGTGTTCCTTTTTGCAAAGGATTCCCGGATAGCGGTGTCGAGCGTAATTAACTGGTCTAGGGTATTGCGACGTTTTGGAAGCCGCTTTGGTGAGGAGAGAGGATTCTGTTGGGTCTCGAGGAACCAGTTTAGTCTCTGATTAATGATCTTTTCCATAATTTTACAGAGACAGCAAGTAAGGGCGATGGGTCGGTAGCTGGTGGGGTCGGTGCTATCCTTCCCGGTTTAAGGACGGGATGACAATAGCTGTCCTCCAGATAGGGGAAAGGAGTGTGAGGACCAAATGTGGTTGAAGATGGTGAGTAGGGTAGTGGTGGCTTTGATGGGGAGGTGTTTCAGAAACTGATAGGGGATGTTATCTGGGCCCTTGGAGGTGCAGCCAGCGTTGCTGATGGCTTGGTTTAATTCAGAAAGGGTGAGAGGGGTGTTGTAGCTTGGAGTTGTCAGAGGGAAAAGTGATTCTCCGGGCTTCATCCAAGCTTTTTGATTTTGAAAGCATTGGAGTAGTTGGTCGAGGCCGAGATGTTGCTGAAAGAGGCGGCGAGGTGGTCAACGATGTCTTTTTGCGGTGAGAAGGTCTCCATTCCAAGAGAGATGGGAGATGGAAGATTTGCCTACTCTGCCGTGGAAGCTGTTAACCATTCTCCAAATCTTCTTAGTGGGGGTGTTGGTGGTGAGAGAAGAGATAAAGTTGTTCCAAGTGTTGGTTTTACTGTCCTTGATAGTGCGTCTGGCCTTGCACGGCTGATGCGAAAGAGGTTAAGGTTATGGGTGGTCGGGTTAGTTTTAAAGTTCCTGAGGGCTCTTTTCCTGTTCTTGATGGCGGTTTGCAGTCATCTGAGAACCAGGGTTGGGGGATGATTTGGGGGTTTGGAGGTTTTGGGAATTGAGCAGGTGGCGATGTTGATAAGGATATTACTGAAGTTAGACATGGGATCCTCATCCTCGAGAAGATGGGGGGGAGAGGTGTGAGTCACAGAGGGTTTCAAAAAGGGACCAGTCAGCCTTGTCGAGGTTCCAGTTGGGGGTGTGCTCAGTGGGGATTTGAAGATTGGAGTGTATAAGAAGAGGGTACTGATCACTACCACAGAGGTCAGCAGTGACTCTCCAACTAAAGTCAGGGAAGAACTCAGCAATTGAGTTGTAGGGCAGCGAGGGAAGCTCTGGGAAGGTTGTACAGGGAAGCAAGCAAGGAGAATGCAATGGTGCAATGGCAATTGTTGCAGAGGGGTTGAGGGGAGACAATAAGGAGGTGGGAGTGAGTGAGGTGGGTGTGACCTATTCTAAGACGGGTAATATGAACATTGTCGACTTGAGAGACGTTGTGGATAGTGGGTTTGATCGGAATGGTGGGTTGGATGACGTGAAGTTTGTTATCAATTTGGGAGTCCCATGAGGTTTGCCAGCGGTCACGAACAAGGGAAGCGATAAGCGGTTTGATGTCAGAAAGGGTTTTGGGAAATGGGGTAAGCGGGAGGTTGAGGGCAAGCTTAGCGGCTGCATCAGCCCTGTCATTGCCAGGGATGCCAACATGGCTGGGTATCCAGAAAGAAAAAAACTTTTCCTGCAGAGGGTGGGTGAAAGGGGTTTACGGAGGAGGTGGAATTATCCCATTTAAGATCGAGTAAAGAAGGACAGTAAGCTAAGAGTTTTAATTCCAGTCGAATAATTTCTCCATAGTTCAATTTTGCATTGTAAGTGATCTACAGTAGTTAGAGAAACATAATCTACATTTACTCCATGATATATTTTTTCTCTCCATGATCCAAATTTTTTCCGAAATCATGATCACCAACAATTTAAACAGACTTTTTTGGGGGGGAATTTTCAAAACATACACGAAAGATTGTCAAAACAATTTGGACCCACATTTCTTAAAATTAAAGTGTTTTGGAAAAATGAATCTAAATTTTTTGAATAACCAATAATTAAAAAACTTCTGTTTGGCCAAACTTTTCAAAGGGCCCAACGAAAGTTCGTCAAATATATTCGGACCCATGTTTCTTGAAAGGTAACACATTAAAAAAACTATCTGGTCAGAAAGAAAATAAGCCCCTCACCCATCAACTATGCCACTATTCTATACTCACCTGGAACATCCACGTAACACAAAGTCGGGTTTGTTTCCGTTGCTTCCATTTGAAAGTTTATGATTGCCACTTATATTTTGCACACTGTTAGTACTCATTGTTCTAATCTCATTCTCATTTTCCTTATGTGAATGCATTTCATTTATATGTGATTGTTGGAGAGCCACGGTGGTGGCGCTTACTCCAGCCTCCATCACTCCCTCCTCCTTGGACACTTCCTCCCCTTTCACCTCCAGTCTCTTGTCGTCGACGACAACTCGACTCCCTTCCTCGTTCCACACTATCTCCTCGTTCTCACTGGATTCCAGACTGTTAAAGCTCACGTTGGAAGAATCCTCGGAATCTGAGTCGCCTACGCTGAAGTATTCATCTCCGCTAGCGCTGGATCTTACGCTCGCTGTTCGTCCCCTGAACGAATCTGGCAAAAGGTTTACGGCAAAGGGAATACCTTCAGATGATATACTATCTGTCGGACTAAAGTACTCTGGACTGGCTGACGACAAACAACCCTCTAATTGATGATGTTCATGAGCCAAACATGTTAGGGCTTGTTCTAATGCTCCTGAACGATCCTTCTCCTGTTTGAGTTGAGTTTCAAGCAACTACCAAAAAAAAGAGAGGAAAACAATTGATCTAAGATGAAAAATAAACAAATAATTTACAAATAATCTGCTAAAAAAAATATTTTATGAAAACAATTTATTTAAAAAAAATTCACCTTAAGAAAGATTCTATTAATCTGATAATTTATTTAAATTATAAGAAAACCTTTGCAACCATAGACAAACCTAATTAATCTTTAATGGTGGAAGATGGTAGGTACAGCAGATTAGGTATTTACATCACATTTTCAACAGTTACAGTTAGGTATACAGCGGCAATTTTTACTGAGGCGGCCCGCAGGCCAAATCTGGCCGGCCAGACAATCCACCCTGGCCCGTGAACAATAGTAGCAGCGGAAACAAAAATCTGAATGAGATCGGTAAAAATCCCAAAATACTTGTTTATTTTGGGTTTTTCCAGGCAGATCTAAGCACTATAACACCGCAGCTTATCAAGCAAAATGTTATCTTTAGTTCCATTATAAAAATGGGCAGATTCGGAGCTTATCAAAGGAAGGCTGATAAGAGAACCGGCAACATCTGGCATACATTCTTCTTATCGCGCGCGCTCTCGGATTGTTTGTATTCAGGGATTGTTTTGACGGGTTGTGTTTGTCACGTGACGCAGGTTTTGTCATGCGATTGGCGCACGGCCTGAGGCTTTTGTGAAATGATGGCCCTTGGAAAAAATTAATTAAGAACCCTTGGTATACAGAAATGGCCATGCCCGTTTGTTAAACAACTTGGGAAGCTTCAGCTCCTCAAGCATGCTTAAGCTCATTTTTGCATCACAACCTTGTAAGTTCCAGTTTCAACCTGTTTCAAAATCATGTTTTTGTAAACGTTCAAATTATGAGCTACATGATAGTGTATGCACAGGAGCTACAGTACCTTCGGTTTTGGTTTCTAAAAGAAAGAAAATTGATTATTGAAATCCTTGTCTATCTTGAAGAAAGATACACCAGGGAAGAACGCCTTCCGGGCGTTTAATGTACATAACAAAATGAATAATAAAAAACATGAAAAATTATTCCCAGATTCCATGTGAAAAAAAAAGTAAAAAAAAGTTCTCCCAAGGAGAAATTTCTGTCGCATGAAAATGATGGTGGTATTAATTTGTTAAATTCCACCAACCCACACACAGAATCCATTCTCTCTGCCTGTAATTCATGTATTTTTTATTTACACTGTCACTGCATACAGCCATTTCTTCTATCCTAAACAGTATGTCTGTGCTAATAAACATCAATAACTTAGAATATATTCTCAGTCAAAAACATCAAGTCCATATGATACATGGATACTGAGAAACCATGGATAACCACACAAACTGCAAATAAAAAATTCATTCAAAGACTGTTAGTATACTTCATTTCTGAAGTAGAGCATAACAATTACAGTGTTTACACAAACTTACTGAATGTTAAAATAGCTAAATCATATCTGATGAACAAGTTTTAACGGCATACAAAGCATCCAGTATTGACCAAAAATTACAAGCTATTTGAATAGAGTATAATTAGGAGAGAAATAAATAAATAATAAAAAATAATAATAATTTGTTTGAAAATGTGTTTAGAATATTGTATGTTGACAATGACTGACAATAATTACAATTATGTACAAAGTCTCTCTAAAGAACTTAAACACTTCAGAAAATCCTGTTTTTTGTTGTAAATTGATCAAATTAGAGTAAAGTAAATGTGGTGAATTTACATCTTTTCGTTTAGTACGTTTAGTAAGTAGGTATTTTAAATGGATCCCTTTCTCCACAGCTAATAAGGTAAGATGTCAACTGCCATTCCTTAAACCAAATGTGACACGCTGGTGAATGAAGACCCACCGGGAATTGAACCCAGGAAGTCTAGCTTGCCAAGCTGATGCTCTAAATGGTAGACCACCTAGGTCTTCTTTTTTCTAAGTTACAGTACCATGTAGAAGTCAATCAACTGAGAATACCTAACACTTTGAACACAATGACATCTAAAAAGTTGTCCTATACGTTTGTTTGATGAGGGCTTAACGGCACCATGACAATGAGGGTCAAATTGTGCCTAAGAGGTTAGATCATTCTAGAGGTAGGAAGGAAAGAAAACAGGGAGAGAATGAGATAAATACAAGAACTAAAAGTCAGAAAGCTGGGATCGAGAGAGGAGGTGCATGGGTGAAAAAAGAAAAGAAAAAAAAAGTAAGAGGGGGTGGGAGAGGAGGACTTAATATGATTGTAGAGGGAAGCATGATGAAGGAGATAAGTTTATCTGGATGGTTTTACAGTTTCTGAAAGCTTACCAACAACCTCAATTCACATGAGAGGCCCAGTAGAACCAAGATGGTGGAGGGGAGAGACAGGTGACAGAGCTAGGGAGAGAAGAAATTACCCCCTCATGATATCACTTTGCCACCCCAATCACCCCACAAAAGTTTGTACGGGTGACAAGTTTTGTCCGAAACTAAACACTTGTAATGAATTTGGTGAAAAGATTGATTAGTTTTTAATCTACATGACTGATAAATTCAGATGCAACTTATCATTCAAAAAAGAAAAAAACAAGCAAATTTGCTGTTCACTTTCACAGCCGTGAGTTGTTATTTCAAGGCTAAATACCGTGTTAACGTGGATACCGTGCAGATCAGAAATACAATATACTCTTAACGTTTCTGATTGGTTAAAATGTTTGTGCAATTACTGACCTTGTACCGACAAGCCAATTAATTACTGACACGGAAGTGACGGAAGTGACATTACTACTATGATCAGATTTATTGGTGAAGGTCCAGTAATTTTCTCGAGACGCGATTAACATTTGTGCTTAACTAGCACACACTGTAATGATTACATAACATGCTGCTTCAGACCCCTAGTTTTATTTATAAAGGCTGAAAGGAGAGGAGTGCTAGACTTTTTGAGGGGCACATTAATGCACACGCGAGCATCTTTCCGGCGTGGAGTCCAGGGGCCCCTTAAGGCTGAAGCCCCTGGTGAAGAAGCTCTGGAATTTTAGCTACATAATCATACCTCAGAATAAAGATATTCTGATTGTAAGGACCATTCAATCAGGACAATTGCTTACTATGCTATCAATCTGTGTTCTATATCCATGTAAGGTATTTCATTTATGAAATTAATTCAGATTATCAAGTAAAAAAACCCTAAAAAAGCAACAAAAAAACATTTTTTTTTCTGGGGGCAGGGCAGGTCCACACAAAGCTACAATAGGGGTCTGTGCTTAAACTACAAATTTCACAGGGTAAGGTAAGATCATTTGGTTATGGTCATAACTTCATAAGAATTTGGACCATAAGCTTATTATACTGTATATATTATACTTATTATACGTATTATACTGTATTATATTATCATCATATTATATTATATTATTATTATACTGTAAGACTAGGCTTGGGCAGTATATCAATACTCACATAAGTACGGTAACAAAGTACCGGTACTCACGATTACCAAAAGTCAAAAAGTTTTTTGCTACTACTGGTACTGCTAAGAAGTACCATTTTTGCAACTCTAAAATATAAATACTATTAACCTAAAAGCCTTTTCAATACCCAAGTCATGTAAATTACCTCGTAAGAGGCTTGTATTTAATCCATTTATCAAAACACCACCGATAAAAACCCTCCGTAAATTATTCCCAAAGCTGCTAACAATCTCACACACACATACCGTATTTTCTCTAATAAACGTCCCCCCTCTAATAAACGCCCCGTCATTTTTTTACTTTCAGGATGTAACAACGTACGTTTAATTACGTTTATTAATAATCCATGCACAATAATGCTAAAAAACAAAAATCGCTTGAAGAAACTAATACCATAGGCCTTAAAGGAATTGCCGTTCTTTTGTAAGTTACATTTTTTTCTTCATACTTGACCCTCTAATAAACGCCCCCTTGTTTTCCAAATGCAACGCCCCAGGGGCGTTTCTTAGAGAAAATACAGTGATCAAATTATTACCAGCAATCCATATACGTTGAAAGAAATTGGCATTCCCCACCTGCCGCTAGCGCAGACCGTTCCTGGGCCTACGCAAAATACGTGCCATTATTTTGCAGTCTGGCAATGGTCATAACTTCATAAAATTTGAGAAAAACCTTTTGGTTATGGTCATAACTTCATAAGAATCTGAACCATAAGCTTCTTATACTGTAGACAAGAGTAGGCTTGGGCGGTATACCAGTACTCACATAAGTACCGGTACCAAAGTACCGGTACTCGCGAATACCAGAAGTCAAAAGGTTATGACCATAAACAAACAGTTTTTCTTAAAGAAACTATTTCAGTCCTGCCCATTTTTTACTGTACAAGCCTACAAGGCCCAGCTAACACTACTTTAAGTACTGTATATGATTGGTACATACAGTGTACATCACGATAATCACGTAACGTTGTGATGCACATTGCATTTTTGAGGCCTTGCAACCATTCATGCGCACATGTTCAGAACTTGCAACTTGTTTTTTTGATCCTGGAAATTTTAAAATGTAAATTTGCGGTCCTACACAGCCCTTGCAACAATTTTGCTGTAACAAAATAAAGATGGAACTCCCATTTTTACCAATTACTGTACTATTGACTAAAGGTATTTTAAAAGTATTTTGGAAGGTATTTCATATCATGTTAATCATTGGACCTGGGGCGTGAGTGAATACCATCGTGAGTTTCAAAGTTAGTTCATGAATGACCAAGTGATAACTATCTTTATGTGTGCTTGCCAAATGCTAAAATTTACTTGCAATTTGTTAGAATAAGTTGTTTTTAGTATAAATTATTAGGAAAGACAACAAAATAATGATTTATTGACATTTATCCACCTATTTTTCTTTCCAAAAAAACTGGATATACAACAGTTTTTATCACCCCCGATAGAGGAGGCAGGCCTAATAATAAATATTTCCCTCCCTGATACATCCCGCCGTTACTCTATGAATATGCTCGCAATCATTTATAATGATGTTATCACTGTATACATGTATCTATAATGTTATATGTTAGTGTGATACTATGGCGAATATTCCAGGCACACAATCATAGTTTTTTTTTTTTTATTTCGAATATAAGAAGAACCGGTACTATAAATAGTACCGGTACTGTCGTAACGAAAGTACCGATACCGAGTTTTCGTGGTACCGCCCAAGCCTAAACAAGAGAAACAATATGCCAGTGGACGATGGGACACACATGCTATCTACATGTATAATATCCCGAGTTCACTCACCCTTGGAGACTTAGACATAAATAAACCAAACCTAACCTACAACTTAACTTACAGCAGGAATTCCTGCATACAGTAGGTCTATACAAAAGCTGTTACAAACTGTAAATAGCAAGTTTATGTCTGGACCAAAACTAAGAAAATCACAATTTTGTTGGCATCTCTGGTCAAAGGAATGTGTCCTTGTACTTCCTGGTGGATGCACCTCTCTGATTTTAAGGTCTGTAGACATATGGCCATTTCTAAAAGCATCTTTGAGTTACGAAATAAGCCACACCCACCATAGCAACGCGGTAAGTAGGTGGGGCAAACAAACCTCAAATCCACAATCATGCATTATCAATGCATTGACATTTGGATGTTCGCGAGGCTTGCAACAAGCTTTGATCCATTTATGGCACTTCTCCGGATCTTTAGAGTTTTTAGCAAAAGGGGGAAACAAAATTGAGTTTGCTAAGTGTTTTTGGTAACAGCAATCAGATTTACAAAGCCTGTAAGAGCAATTTTTGTTCACCATTTTGCCGCCACTCAGTCTGTGTGTGTAGAAATTTGTTTTGTACAGTAAAATTGACTATGGCACTACATGAGCTAGTTGCTGTACCAGTACTGTACCAGTACTGTACCAGTACTGTACCAGTACTGTACCAGTACTGTACCAGTACCGTACCAGTACCGTACCAGTACCACGTAGGATGTTTGCCCCACTTAGTTATGCAGATTTTGTTACTAGGCAAATTCATGCGGTGATTGGTTGAAAAAGCTGTCAATTATCTAACTCTGACAGGTTCATTATGTTTGGAAAAAGTTAGAGGAATAATAAATATATATGCAAAATTTGTGAGGAATGGCTGGGCAGATACATGTAGCTCTTATTGTATTCCTTACATATCTTTTATAGATGTAAATCTCAGTCCCTGAGAAAGATGAGAAAGTGTACATGCTAACTAGGATTTAATTTGGAGTAGTTCTGATTATTGTAGACCAGACAGGACTGGGGGAGGGGGTTCTGATTATTGTATACCAGACGGGACTGGGGTGGGGGTTCTGATTATTGTATACCAGACAGGACTGGGGGAGGATGGTTCTGATTATTGTATACCAGACGGGACTGGGGGAGGATGGTTCTGATTATTGTATACCAGACGGGACTGGGGGAGGATGGTTCTGATTATTGTATACCAGACGGGACTGGGGGGGGGTCTGATTATTGTATACCAGACGGGACTGGGGAGGGGGTCTGATTATTGTATACCAGACGGGACTGGGGAGGGGGGTCTGATTATTGTATACCAGACGGGACTGGGGAGGGGGTCTGATTATTGTATACCAGGACGGGACGGGGAGGGGGTCTGATTATTGTATACCAGACGGGACGGGGGTCTGAATATTGTATACCAGACGGGACTGGGGGGAGGAGAGGGGACTGATTATTGTATACCAGACGGGACTGGGGAGGGGGTCTGATTATTGTATACCAGACGGGACTGGGGAGGGGGTCTGATTATTGTATACCAGACGGGACTGGGGGGGGGTCTGATTATTGTATACCAGACGGGACTGGGGAGGGGGTCTGATTATTGTATACCAGACGGGACGGGAAGGGGGTCTGATTATTGTATACCAGACGGGACGGGGTCTGAATATTGTATACCAGACGGGACTGGGGGAGGGAGAGGGGTCTGATTATTGTATACCAGATGGGACTGGGGGGGGAGGGGTTCTCATGTGGGTGTTATCATGGACAAAAAAAACTTCATGGACATAAGATTTGATTAAAAAGTCACATTATCACAGCATGAGAATGTCCACTTAAAAAACCAAGCTTTGAGAATTTGACACCAAATATTACCAGCAAAAAAAACTTGATGGACAAGTTGCTTCAAGTTCGATTTATCCAACCTGATACCCATGCAGTGCCCTTTTGGCCCACCCCACCCTTCATCAGAAAAAAATAAAAAATCTTTTAATGTAGTGTCAACTTTTTTAAAAACTTGATAATTCTTAACCTCATAAGTGAAACACCTTACATAGATACAGAACACAGAATGATAGCATAGTTAGGAATCATCGCGTTTGGCTCATGAATGATCCTTAATCATTCATAATAGTGTCCAATCTAAAGTAGGATTATAGCTAAAATCTTGGAGCTTCACCAGGGGCTCAAGCCTTACGACTTTAGTGGGCCCTTGAACCCCACACCGCAAAGGTGCAGGGCTTGGCACGTATTGATGTGTCCCTCAACAAATCTAGCACCCTGCCCCTTTTTAAATCAATCAAATCTAACGTGGTCAAGTAAAAATCTGTATTGGAAGACGAACTGAACACATACTGAGTATGCACGTCAAGTATTATAGAGTACTTTAGAATTTGTATGCACTGTATGGGACTATGCACTACTGCGGGATTGAAGGCAAAAGAGTGAAAATGGGGGAAAAAAGCAAAAGAAATTGCAACTGCCCGACAACTATTGCTAGGATTCAACAACGAGTAAACACACAATTACAATGACGGGGTCGTCGCTAGGGATGTACCGGATATCCGGTCCGGCCGGATTATCCGGCCGGATTTGGGGAAAAATCCGGTTCCGGTTCCAGCCGGATTTTTTTCCAAATCCGGCCGGAACCGGATTTTTGGCAATTTTAACAATTGAAGATTTACATTATGAGACTGTGGTACATTACAACTATATGAAATATAAAACAAACATGAATATCTGGATTTTTCTCGGTATAGATAATGTATTTTCTTCTTGAAAACACTGAACAAATTGGCTTATGTTACGCGTATGATGATCATTTAAAACGGAATAAAGACATGTAGCTGTTTGAAATCAATAGAAATTTTGAAACAGATTGGGCTGTAACAGATAATAAATAAAACCACACCAGTTGTAAACAATTTTACAGTTAGAGACATTAATGAAATTTGTAGATAAAAGTACATGTACATGTAGGTTGACTGAATTTGTTTTCCACAATTTTTCATTGCTTAGATTCTCCTGCTATTGAAAAAGAGAAAATGTTTTTTCCCCGCACTTATCTAAGCGAACTGTTTTACAAGTAATTCAGGGTACCAAGGTGTTTTAATGAAATAACACAAAAATAATTCAGAGAATAATTACTTTCCAATGTAAAACATGAAAGAATTCGTATCCATTTCTATTACCTTGTTACTGTCCTTAATCATTTTAGTTTAGTTTTTACACAATTTGCACATACATGCACTTCAATACATGTTAAGGTTAGATAAATGACCCTTTCCTCCCTCCATAGTGTCATTTGACTTTTGACTTCCTCAGTAAGAACACATGTATGACAGTCTCAAGTTTTATAATATTAAAGATGTTAGGATTAATCCAGAACTTTCACTGATTTTGATTTGATTTCATCACAATATGCCCAATAATTATTATTTTCTAAAAATGTTGGGTTGCTAGCCATTAGTAGCCAACTTGACAATCCCCTGCCCCCACCCCTTTCCCTTTGTTTCTTCAGATTATGAGAATTGTTGTAAGCAATGAAAAATCCGGTTCGGCCGGATTTTATCCGCCGATTTCAACCTGATCCGCAAAATGGTTCGCCGGATCCAAAAATTTGATCCGTACATCCCTAGTCGCCTGTGTATTCAGTTATGATAGTAACAATACTATCACGAAACGCTTAATACGACCCGGACGAGAACACAGGTTCAACGTATGGACAGACATAACATCGACAACCAAGTCAATGTCCATGGCCTTTGATAACCAGTTGTAGTACACTGGCGTGTCTACCCAACCCAGGCTTAAACCCAGGGCCTCGTGGTCTGTAGATATGTATGAAAACTGCTACACCACAGTAGGTAGACAAACTAGGAATCAAGCATACAAGCCCACTTTTCAACACACTGGTGAAATCTTTGAAGGGCAATCAATCATGAACTAAATAAGAATAATCAACATGTTTAATTGTACTTTATTTTCATATATTATGAAAATAAACATTTGCGGGAACATCCTTTAATATCCAACCTAATGGATTACATCACCTGCAAGAGAGCCACACTGGTTACTGTATCTTACAAGAGAAACAGCCTGCTAATTAAGGAGGCAGTTGGACAACTAGTGTCTTGAGGCACATAGAAATTAGACACTCCCCCACCCCTCCCCCCTCCTGGTCAGGCTGATGGGGTTTGCCTACCATCTTGTTGCACCCTGATTGCACAATCATTTTTATTTTAGTCAGATCTGTTATATATTTGTTTCTATGCAATACATGTATTTAGTAAACAATTGTTTTGTTATTGCAAGCAAAGCAAGTACATAAATATGGGTTATAAATACTGTAAATATCCTACTTGGGTTGCATATAAAAAGCAAAGCTGGAAGAAAATGCTTCTTAAAAAAACAGCAAGACCCAAATACTGTACAAAGCAAGCAAACCTTGAAATATTATTCAGCTAAATTCAAACTTCAGGAAATTCCACCCTGAAAGGGTGATGAACGAAAAAAAAACACTTTAAATTTTAAACAAATCCCAAAAATAGTTGTATAGGACATTAAAGTTGTGTAAACTGCTTTTTGTCTGGAAATAACCTTTCTTTTGTACAAAATATAGGATTTTAAATATCGTCAACATTTTCTCCCTTAAATTAACAATTATTTTTAAAGAAAGCATGCAGACTGTTTACTTTCATTACTTTATTCTATTTTCTGTATCCATTGCTCTTTTGATGTGAATGCATCGTGCTTTAGAATGCTAAGATATCAGAATGCATCAAAGAAAATCATTTAAGTTGATATATCCATCCATCCATCCAATTTAGGTTCAAAGTAGTGAATGCTGCCCCAAAGTTCAGTAAGTAATATCATGATTAAAAAGAAAAGTCTTGAGACGTGTTTTGAACTGTCCAGTGAACTGGCATGGCGAATGTGTGAAGGCAAAAAAATATGAAAAAGCCCTAGAACCATTTTAATCAGGAACAGCAAACAATCTACAGGTGATTGAATCAGACAATATAAAATGCGTTGTCACAAAAATTTCATTTTTAATATTTTAATTGAACCCAGTGCTGTCCTTTTTAATTCCCCTTCTACATCAGTGGACCAATTTACCAGGCATATTAAACTTTTTTGACAAATATCTCAGCTATATATGATAGGTGCGTAAAAATGGTAACGTCAGTCACATCTAAACTAGTGCTGTCATGATACATCCATTATCGCAATATTGCGATTCCCACGACATGAATTATGCCTCGCGACATATCACGAAACCTAAAAATAATACTCAACTAAGAAATTTTCGCGCAACTAGGCTAGGCTACTTCGTACGTTAACAGTTCTAACATTTTGGTACTAAATCTAAGTCAAGTTTGGGCCATTAAAAATGTGCAAAATAATCTTGAAACATAAAAACAGCTACTTAAAAATTGTACTTAGTCACCATACACTGGCACGCACCGATTTAAGTTGGCAAAAATAATAGAAAATTGATCCAGAATGTGCCACTCAGGCTCTCATTTCGATGATTCATGGTCACGTTGGCTGAATTATCAAACATGTGCGTGATGAATAATAGCCATGCGATCATGTCGTTTGCTAGATCTGCAAATCATTTTTTCTTGCGTTCATGGAGTAAATTGTAACTCCATGATCATATAACGTTAGTAATATTAACAATGTGTTGCAAGTCAGTTTTCTTGAAAAGTATCGCGATATACAATATATCAATATTTTTTTCCATGGTAATCGATACGTAATACAGCCATGTCGTGACAGCACTACATGTAACATCAGTCACGCAGATTAAGGGATATGTAACGTTAGTCACGTCAGATAGAAAGGTACCAGACCGGTATGGTTAGTATATTAACAAGTACAAAAGAGGTGAAAACATCAATTCAGATCTGGACATGTCATACTGTACTTAAAGTGATTTATAGTAAATAAATTTTAGATTAAAATTTTATAGAAAATAGTAATATCCTACAGTTCATGAAACACTTCTCAGAGAACTTTTAAAGCCACATTACTGTATCTGTGTACTAAATAATGTAAGAGTGCTTGCTGGTGTAACACTGGTGCATAATTTACAAAGCATCATCAAGAGATTTTTTCATGCACATTTTTTTTTTTTCCCTAGAACTAGCGTTATTGGACATTTTCCTTTTCTATACAATCAAGTCCTTGCGCATTATACACTAGACACAAGGCTATAGCATGATTTTAATTTTAGCATAACATTATGATGAGCAAAAATGTGCATGTATATCATTTGTTTAGTATCTGTTTTGGGGTCCCTTCACTGGTTGCCAGTCAAACAAAGAATTGATTATAAAATTATTTTACAAGTTTGCAAGTACATTAAAGGCCTTGCTCAAAAAAATGTATGTGAAATGGTAGTTGAAAAACCATCCCGCTATGACTTTCATTTCAAGTCCCTATTTGTTCCCCGTATTAAGCATAAAACTCTTGGCGAAAGGGCCTTTGCTTATAAAGGTCCTTGGTTGTGAAATTCACTCCCAACTAAACTCAAATGTATTGATAATGTATCCTAACCTCCTTCAAAACTAAGCTTAAAACCTTTTTGTTTGAAAAGACATTATTCTAATGTGCAGCTTGATCCATTGTATTTCTATTAATGTTGTCATTTTTGTAATCTTATTTTTGTTTTCGTATCTAATTTCCTTGTCTGTAAAGCACTTTTGAATGTTTTACAAAATTAGTGCTATATAAATTTATGTATTATTATCATTATTATTATTACCAAGAAAATACATGTGGTCAATATTTGTTATTCATTTCTTCATCCAGTGGTTAAGTGTTCCAGTAATACAAAAAAAATTAAAGAGCTGAATCGAGTTTATATGAATGACACATTTGCAATCAGTTAAAGGATTAGTTCAGTTGTCAAACAAGGCCATCTTATATTAGAGAGGACTTTACAAGACCAAATGGTGAAGAAAGGCATTCAAAAATCTTATATCGTTAAGGAGATATTTAAGTTTAATGTTTGATATCATTTGTGTAGAAACGACTGAAATCAGACTACTTGTGATGTCATAGCCTCCAATTCCTCACTCTTTATGTATTCTATCATATTTTGTCATGCAATTTTGTGGCTTAAAAACCATGGGATACATATATGTCAAAAAAAGTAGTAAAACTGAATCTAGGAAGGGTATTTATAATATACCACCTGAAGAAAGTTTGGGGAAAAATAATCTAAATAGTAAAAAAAATGAAATAAAATTTCTTTAAAATATCTAATGACTTTGAGAAATCTGAGGCTGTGACATCACAACTAGTCTAATTTCAGTCCTTTCTAAAGATATGATATCAAATTTTAAACTTGAATATCTCCTTAATGGAACAAGATTTTGTAATGCTTTCTTCACCATTTTGTTTCTTTTGAAGTCTTCTTTCATATATCATCTCTGCTTGACTACTGACATATTGTATTCTCTTTGCTTGACCACTAAACTAATCTTTTAAATTGTTAATCATCCTGTGTAGAGCTATAGTAAAACATGTGAAATCACTATTAAACAATGTGAAATACTGGTGTGGTGCAAAGTGGAAGCGGTGCTGATATCCAGGTCTGAATTGATTATTTTGAGAGTGGGGTTACTTGGCCATATCCTAACACGTTATGTAGACATATCCTTATTGTTATATAGGAATTGTTTGCAATGCCAATCAATGGAATTACATCAAAACCTTCATTCTTTCCCAAGTGTAATAGAACAATGATTGGAATACATGCCGTTTGTATAGTGACCATCTAGTTGTTATTTTGTTCAGCCTTTTTTTCTGGACTGACATCAGGTCATATAGGATGACCTAAAATTGGTTCAAATTGGAAATTGTCATTCTTATTTCCTGATCTGGAACAAGAAATGAAAAGTTTACAAACTTGAATGGTTTTAAATACAAAAATCACTAAGATCTATTTGATTTTGCTCCTTTTCAGATTAAAGGAGACATAGTCTGACATAATCCTTAATTTCATAAGATAGAATTTATAAGAACAAATCTTTGGACCAAGTTTCATACCTCCCAAAGCAATCTAGCACATTAATTGTAATTTTTAAAAACTTTAATGCTACTACTAAATATTACCATGGGAGCTGCCATTTTGATTTTAAAACATGCAGATTATGATATCATCAGCCCAGCAGGATGTTGGAATGCTTTGTATTTCTTTATAATCTACCTAAAGTTTTCTAGCTCATGATTTGTTTGATTTGATGAGGTCTTAACGGCACCACGACAACGAAGGTCAAATTGTGCCTGAGAGGTCAGATCATTTTAGAGGTAGTAAGGAAAGAGACCAGGGGAAGAATGAGAGAAATTCAAGAACAAAAGCCAGAAAGCTGTGATCGAGAGAGGAGGTGCATGGGTAAAACTAAAAACAAAGTAGAGAGGGGGTGGAAGAGGAGGATTAAATATGGTTGTAGAGGGATGCATGCTGAAGGAAGGAGACTATTTTATCTGGAGGATTTTTTGGAAGAACTCAGCAATTGAGTTGTGGGGAGCGATAGAAGCTCTGGGAAGGTTGTACAGGGGGCAAGCAAGGAGAACGTGTTGGATTGTAAGGATGCAGTGGCAATTGTTACAGAGGGGTTGGGGGAACCAATAAGGAGGTGGGAGGAGTGAGGTGGGTGTGACCAATTCTAAGACGGTAATATGAACGTTGTCGATCACGAAAGGTTGTTGATGGTGGATTTGATCGGGATTGTGGGCTGGATAACATGGAGTTTGTTATCAATTTAGAAGTTCCATAAGGTTTGCCAGCGGTCACGAACAAGAGAAGCGATAAGCGGTTTGATGTCAGAGAGGGTTTTGGGAAAAGGGAAGGGAGGAGGTTAAGGGCAAGCTTTAGCGGCTGTATCAGCCCTGTCATTGCCAGGGATGCCAACATGGCTGGGTATCCAGAAGAAAAGAACACTTTTCCTGCAGAGGGTGGGAGAAAGAGTTTCCGGAGGAGGAGGTGGCAGGTGAGGTTATCCCATTTAAGATTGAGTAATGAAGTAAGAACAGCCTTTGAGTCAGAGAAAATGGCAAAGTGACTAAGAGGAGAGTACTCAATAAAGTAGTTGAGGGCGAGGAGAATGGCCTTAGCCTCGGCTGAAAAGATGGATGAGTGGTCAGGAAGTCTGCTACTGAGGGTGATGTCTTGATGATGGCAGCAGCAGCTGTCTTGTTGCCTTCCTTGGAGCCATCAGTATAGATGGAGGTGTAATTTGAGAGTTGGTCTTTGATTTGGTTGTGAGATTGATGAAGAGATTAGGTGAGTTTGAGTTTTGTTATAAGTGGAGAGGTCTAGGTGAACAGAAGGAAGGGGGTGGCCCAAGGCGGAAAAGTGGGCTAGGAATAGGTGCCGAGAGTGGCGGGTTGATGCCAAGTTGAAAGAGGTCTGATTTAATGCGTAAGCTGAAGGGGGACGATAGGGTTTTAGTCCTATCAAAGAGGGAGGAGAAATTGGGGTACCTGATGAGGTTGTAAACAGGGTTCTGGGTGTTGGTGAGGACTCTAAAAGCATAGGAGAGGCTAAGCTTTTACATCTAAGTAGAAAGGGGGTTCGTTGGCTTCAACATGAAGGCTAGTGATTGGGGGAGGTCCTGTAGGCTCTAGACAAAGCCTGAGGGCTTCATTTTGATGGTGTTAATGTGGTTGAGGTATGAGTTGTGAGCGACACAGTAAACAATATTGCCATAGTCAAGCTTGGCACTAATGGTGAGCCTGAAAATTTTGAGGAGAGCATGCCGTTCGCTCCCCAAGTAGTGTTGGAGAGCAGACGGAGGAGGTTGAGGGAGCTATTGCATTTAAGTTTCAGGTTGGTGATGTGTGGCTTGTAGGTGAGCTTGGGGTCTAGAGTTAGACCAAGGAACCTTGTGTTTTCAACTTTAGGGATGCGATTCCCATTGAGCACAAAGTTCGGGTTGGGGTGGAGGTTGTTAAAATGACAAAAGTGCATGCAGACTGTCTTGTCTTTGGAGAATCTAAAACCGTTATTGTTGCTCCAGACTTGCAGCTGATTGAGGCTGGTTTGGAGCCTATTTTCAACAATAGGAAAGCTAGGGAGGAGTAGAAGATGGTGAAGTCATCACGTAGAGGGTACGTTTGATGCTGGGGCCAAGGTCATTCCCGATGTCATTAATGCTCAGGTTGAAGAGAGTGGGGAGAGGATGCTGCCTTGGGGACGCCCTCTTCTTGGGGGTACAGCTTGAGAGGGTGTGGCCAATCTGAACTTGAACTGCCTGGGTGAGAGGAAGTTTTGAATAAAGATGGGGAGGTGGCCTCTGAGGCCAATGGTGTGAAGTTTCCGGTAATGCCGTATTTCCAAGTAGTGTCGAAAGCTTTCGAGGTCAAAAATATGGCAATGAGGTGTTCCTTTTTTGCAAAAGGATTCCCGGATAGCGTGTCGGCGTAATTAACTGGTCTAGGGTATTGCGACGCGTTTTGAAGCCGCTTTGGTGAGGAGAGAGGATTCTGTTGGTCTCGAGGAACCAGTTTAGTCTCTGATTAATGATCTTTTCCATAATTTTACAGAGACAGCAAGTAAGGGCGATGGGTCGGTAGCTGGTGGGTCGGTGCTATCCTTCCCGGTTTAAGGACGGGATGACAATAGCTGTCCTCCAGATAGGGGGAAAGGAGTGTGAGGACCAAATGTGGTTGAAGATGGTGAGTAGGGTAGTGGTGGCTTTGATGGGGAGGTGTTTCAGAAAAAAATTGTTATTCTTATGTAAGGGTCAAGGACATTTGCTTTCGGAGTTGTCAGAGGGAAAAGTGACACATGAGATTAACAAACATGCTGAAAGAGGCGGCGAGGTGATGAAAAATTGAAATTTTTAAAACATTTTTGTGCACACATGAAATTATTTGTGCCACATCATTTTGGAATAGAAACTTGAATCACATTTATAAAGAAACACATTATAATCCTTATGTCATCATGCACAATATTTCAATACAGAATTGAACAAAATGACAGCCCCCATGTGTCGATTTCAAACATGAACACCTTGATAGGCATACGCTTTTGACTTGCTGTCTTTTTGGAAGTGGGTTAAGATTTGTATTCTCTATCATATGAAATAATTATTGTATCCGACTTTTATGTCTCCTTTAAACAATGAATATTTCATATGCTTATGGACAAACTGTAACGCAGTCACAATAACGTCAGTCACACCAATTTTGTGCCCATTCTGTTAGATGGTGGAGTATTTTCAACCAGTTTCCGTATGCATCACTGAAGGTCCCTTAACATTGTTTTAGAGCACTTAATTGATTGTAACTCATGTATAGTTTGAGGAGATTTTCAAGTAACCAGAAAACAAAACTGTTTAGTGGTTCTGATGCACCCTTTCGTTATTGGTTGATTTTCAAGTCTTACATTAAGCCCCACCTACTCAATAATATGCATGACATTACTACCAAAAACAACAGGGCACATCTACAGACCATGGGCCATCTGTATACCACATATGACATAAACACAATGTGTTGTTCTGGAGATTTCAAGTTTACAAAATACATACTTCTAAAATCACATTCAGCACTGTCCACTACACATATGAAGCATATTAATGAGATTCAAAAATTTTACACCATGAACATGTGGACACTACCTAACGACATTACTATGCCAAATATGAACAAAACGGACAAGCTGTTGTTGAAATATGAACATTTATAAATTATTACATTAAGTCCCACCTACTCATTAATATACATAACATCAGCACTAAAATTAACAAGGCACATATGCATACCATGGGCTACCTGTGTACCACATATAACATAAAGCCAATGCGTTGTTTTGGAGTTTTCGCATTTACAAGCTCTATCTAACAAAACCACATTAATCCCCGCCCACTATTCATATCAATGAAATTCAACGTTTTTATACCATGAGCATGTGGACACTAGCTAACAACAGTATTATACCAAATATGAAACAAAACAGACACACAGTTGTTGAAATATGAGCATTTCAAAAAATTATATTAAGCCCGCCCACTCATTAATATGCATGACATCAACACCAAAAGCAATGGGACACATCTTCAGACCATGAGCTATCTGTGTACCACATATAACATGAATCCAATGTACCATTCTTGAGATATCATGTTTACAAGCTAGGCATAACAAGCACACACATACACCCACCCATACATACATACATCCATACATACATACACACACATACGCATGACAAGCGGACCGGATAGGTTCCTGATACTGATCGGAACCAAAAATGATCAATTTTTTTCAATGTCCTTTTTTGTAAAGTCAGCCATTTTGTTTGGCCCTCTCAGTCATACCTCATACTATTCATTCTTTGTTTGTCATCGGATACCTTCCAATCCAAGTATGAAATAAGTAAAACACATTATGCACTAAAATCATAAATGGGAAATTAGAGCATGTTAGGTGAGTAATTTCTGCTCAAAATGTAACACCAGTCACCGTGGAATTGCAGATATCATTTTCCCCTTACCCCATGGGACTAAATTGATGATTCCATAAAGAACGTTTCAAAATTAAATTTTTGAGGAATGAGCAAAATTATGGAAGAAACTGAAACCAAAGAAATATTTCCCCCACACATCTACAAAGTTTAACGCTAAAAGTTTAATTCCAAAAGCTGGTTATTGAAGCAATAAATATTTAAAAATCTGACACGTATAAATAGAGATAATTAAATGAAAGTGATGGCAAGAACCAGATGCTGTGTAAGTCTCATGCATGAGTAGATATAATAATGGTGGTAGTGTAATGAATAACCATTACATGCGGCTTTACCTCATCCATTGTCAAGATGTGATCTTTTGCTAAACAGTAAGTACAAATCACATCCTCCTCTTCTAATGGCATGAAAAAGAAAACGGAACAAGTTTGAATAACAATGTTGGACTTTAATTATCAACCAACCAGATCCAAAAACCACCTGGATGTAACAATTCTTTTGTGAAGCTTTTACTTACCTGGCCACTTAGAAGATTCACAATACAATAAGCATAATAATAAGTGCTGTCATGACATATCGATTATCGCAATATCGCAATATCTCTTTTCCCCACGACATGAAATATGCCTCTCGCGATACCAAAAACTAATACTCAACTAAGAAATTTGTGCGCAACTAGGCTAGGCTACTTCGTGCATCACAATTCTAACGTAACGGTACTTAATCTACAAGTCAAGTTTAGGCCGTTGAAAACGTACAAAATAATCGTGAAACATAAAAACAACTAATTAAAAATCGTGCTACGTCACCACACACTGGCACGTGCCGATGTAAGTTGGCAAAAAGAACGAAAAATTAGTCCAGAATGTGCCACTCAGGTTCTCACTTCAATGATTCATGTTGGCTGAATTACCAAACAAGTGCGTGATGAACATAATAGTCACATGATCATGTCGTCTGCTAGATCTCCCAATTTTTATTTTTTTGTGTTCATCATATCATGGGGTAAATTGTAACTCCATGATCATATAATGTTAGTGATATCAACAATTTTGTGTCTTGAGTCAGTTTTCTAGAAAAGTATCGCCATAGTACAATATATTGTGTTATTTTTCACCACGATAATCGATATATAACAGAGCCAGGTCATGACAGCACTAATAATAATTACTAGATTTATGCATGTACCCAAGACTACAAAGTGTGCAAATACAATTGCAGATGTTCTGCACTTTAACTACATGTGCACATAACATGTGCATTATAAATCTCTAGTGCGCTACAGTAATTAAAAATTTTGAAGCCTTTTCTTAAAAACCAAGAATTTAAGAGCAAAAATATAGGGAGCGACAAATGGTTAGTTTGTGTTGCCTAACACACTAAACCAATATACAGTAACCAACAGGGATACACAGTGCCTAATGTTACAGATCCCAATAATAACACAGAGCAGGGAAGCACATTAGGCAGAGTAATTGCAGAATCTAATGTAATTTTCGAACTATACTGTACCTGTACTGTGCCGCATTCCCGCCTTATTATATCGTAAGTAGATTTGTAGGTAGAAGTAGTCAATGTTCGTGTATTTTCTAAGAGCGACACATCATTGATGTGTTTTAAGTTTGTTGGTTGGAATCCTGAAGGGGGGGGGGAGGGGGGGGGGGTGGGGGGTGGGAAGGAGGGAAAAGGGGGGGGGAGGAGGGGGGGTGGGGGTGGGAAGGAGGAGGGACTGGGTGTGAAAGGGGTGGAGGTTTGTTTGTTTGTTTGATGAGGTCTTAACGGCACCACGACAACGAAGGTCAAATTGTGCCTGAGAGGTCAGATCATTTTAGAGGTAGTAAGGAAAGAGACCAGGGGAAGAATGAGAGAAATTCAAGAACAAAAGCCAGAAAGCTGTGATCGAGAGAGGAGGTGCATGGGTAAAACTAAAAACAGAGTAGAGAGGGGGTGGAAGAGGAGGATTAAATATGGTTGTAGAGGGATGCATGCTGAAGGAAGGAGACTATTTTATCTGGAGGATTTTTTTGGAAGAACTCAGCAATTGAGTTGTGGGGAGCGAGAGAAGCTCTGGGAAGGTTGTACAGGGGGCAAGCAAGGAGAACGTGTTGGATTGTAAGGATGCAGTGGCAATTGTTACAGAGGGGTTGGGGAACCAATAAGGAGGTGGGAGTGAGTGAGGTGGGTGTGACCAATTCTAAGACGGGTAATATGAACGTTGTCAATACGAGAAAGGTTGTTGATGGTGGATTTGATCGATTGTGGGCTGGATAACATGGAGTTTGTTATCAATTTGGAAGTTCCATAAGGTTTGCCAGCGGTCACGAACAAGAGAAGCGATAAGCGGTTTGATGTCAGAGAGGGTTTTGGGAAAAGGGAAGGGAGGAGGTTAAGGGCAAGCTTAGCGGCTGTATCAGCCCTGTCATTGCCAGGGATGCCAACATGGCTGGGTATCCAGAAGAAAAGAACACTTTTCCTGCAGAGGGTGGGAGAAAAGAGTTTCCGGAGGAGGAGGTGGCAGGTGAGGTTATTCCATTTAAGATTGAGTAATGAAGTAAGAACAGCCTTTGCACTTTATACTTAGAAGCGGTAGGGGTGTGCAGCCCACGAACTGAAAAACATACCTACAGTACGACAGATTTTTTGGTGACTGCAGTATGAAATTATACAATTTTGATACCTGCAGTAAAAAAGAAGTCAAATTTGATACCTACAATATCATTCAATAAAAATATTGTACAAATGGACCAGCAGTACAAAATTAACACAGTAAAACTCATTTTCTTGACCTGCACTACAAAAATAGGGAAGAAAAAAAACAATATTTTAAAAAATAAATAATTTAGTACAATTTTTATTCTTTAGTAAAAAAAAGACACCTGCACTACGAAAAAATGGTGCAAAAAGGCACCTGCTTTGGCACATATACATACAGTAAACCTCACATATGGAAGTGCCCTCCCCCCCCCCCCCTTCCCGCCTCCCTGTTAAAGTCCTAGTCGTAGTTATATAAAAAAAATTATTCTCCAAAGTTTAGGGTAGGCGTACTAAATCTTTTTTTTTCTTTTTTTCCGTCTCCCCGTTAAAGTCCTAGTCGTAGTTATATATTTTTTTCTTCTTCAAAGTTTGGAATAGGCGTACAGAATCTTTTTTTTTGCCTGTGTGGAGTCGTATTCGTTATACCTTTGATTTAAGAACAACACATCATTAATGTAATAGGCCTATTTTTCTCTTACCAGTCTGTAATCGTACTGAATACTTTCAAAGATGCTTTATATTCTGCAATTGTATCAATTAGGAATGACAGATTAAAGAACATGTACTATCAGATGCATAAGATATCTTCAGCATGACTTTCAGTACTCAGATATAGGTTACCTGGCAAGCATTTTAATCCTCTGGCACAAATCTTACAGTTTTGTGTATATTGTTTGAAAGTTTTAAATTGCATTGAAATCTGCACTTACACCACCTCTCTTGACTGAGCCCTGTTTGTAAAAACTAACACACTACCTAATCAATATACAGTATATTACCTCAATGGTTGTCACTTGGGATGCATCCAAAAGTCTGCCACTTTGAGTGACATGGTCTGTCAGGAAAGGTTGTACTTAGTGCCACTTTCTCTAGACATAGCCCTGATCATGTGTAAAATAACCTGATCATGTGTAAAATAACCTGATCATGAGCAAATAATCTTTGTTCTTTCCAATAACACACACACAGAAACATTAGATACAGCAACTCATATTAGACATCGAATTACAATGTGTAATCATACACTGTATAAAATCTGCTGCTTCTGACTTTTTAGAAAATTTTAGTAAAAAATTACAGTAAAAGTTTACTGTGCTAGAAATCCACAGATAAAACTGCAGCAATTGTTACAAAAGCACTCCTGAAAACACCACATATCCCCAGGGAGTTGTTAAGTAACAGTCCCTGATATCACAATCATCACTAGCCACAATACAGCTGATATCACAATCATCACTATCCGCAACACAAGATGCCAATCACATTCTTTCCACCTGGTCAGGTGATGCAGAATACATCAGTGCTTGCAACCACAGGCAATTCCTTACTACAGTCAGGGAGTACTCCCTGCTACAGTACTCTGACAGCAAGAACTCAAAGCTTGATTACAAAGGCACAAACAAATCTGACAAAGTTTGCTGAACTTTTCCTTTCACCTTGGTGACTGTTTGCTCACTATGTACACTCCACTCATGAAGAGGCTCAAAAGGGGGAGGTAGCGGTCCAGTAGGTAGCACAGAATTAATTATTTGCCCCTTTAAAGCCTATGATGAAGGAGTCAAGTTCGGGGTCCTTTTGTACCAGAATATTAATAGAATTTGGATCTTTTTTTATGTTTTCCAAAATGTACCATTTAATATCTTTCCGATCAGGGTACTTCCAATAGGGGGTCACCAGAGGTTTTTGCCCTTTTTTTTTTTTTTTTTTAGGCTAAAGTGAAGAGGTCTTATACACCCTCACCAAATCACTCAAATTTGGGTGTGGGTTCATGGTAAAATAGTTTCCAAATTTAACTTTTACTAAAACAAAACTCGTCAAGTTTGGATATGCATAGTCAAGACCTATTCTTTCTCTACCATTCCTGAAATTTTCAACTTCTCAGCATCTCGAAAATATTTGTATTAGCCTTTTCTCTGGGGCTTCTCATTTTTGGATGGCGGAGTGATACCTTATCAGTTCTGTGCTACCTGTAATTTCGCTTTACTTCCTACCAATTTGACGTATAATGGATTCGTTTAGTGGTCAGATACAGTAGGTCTCAGGAGTCAAAATTTAAATTTTTCGCCAGTTTAACAGAAACAGTACTTTCTGAAATAATACTGCTCCAGATCAGATTTCACTGAGCTTTTTGCCGATGATAACAGGACAAATTCTTTTCTTCAAAATGGACCTAATTTACAGCTACTTAATTGGTCAATATGTGCAAATACATGTTCAGTGTGTGTCAGTTATATGTACAGACATGATGTATCATCCAGTTGTGTACAGTAATAGGCCTACATGTGTGCAAGCAGCCTTGCATATGTGTATTCATGATTAATTGTGCTGGCAATTGCAAGCAAGGTAAGAAAACCTTTTTCCTTCCTGGAAGTAGGTCTCCTTCAATAATCTTGTTTGACAACATGCACTTTTCTTGCATCAGAAATTAAGTTATTGATCATTGATGCCACATGCTTGTTAAAAAAACACTGTTCCACTAAAACAGTGATGTTTGAAAATTCACTGTTCCTGCATAAAAAGCACTGTTTTCAAACAGTGGTAAATTTAACTCCTGCATCTTGTATGACAGCTTGGACGCAGACCTCTAGCTTTGCTGTTTCACAGGTGCGGCCCGCCCCGCCCCTCTGTGGGTCCACCCTGCCCCTTCCCTCTGTGGATCCGCCATGCCCCACCCCTCTGTGGGTCCACCCTACCCCTTCCCTCTGTGGGTCCGCCCTGCTCTGCCTCTCTGTGGGTCTGCCCTGTCCCCTGGGGGTGGCCCTGTCCCTCATGAGAAAAAAAGTTATTTCTTTATTCAGATTAAAATTATTATTTTTAATTAGCCTCATAAATGAAATACCTTACATGGATACAGAACACAGAATGATAGCATAGTTAGCAATTGTCCTGTTTGGCTAATGACTGGTCCTTAACAGTTAGAATATTCATTCTAAGATGTATGATAGCTTAAATCCCAGAGCTTCTTCAACAGGGGATTGAGCCTTAAGGGGGCCCCTGGACTCCATGCCGAAAAGACGCAGTGCTCAACAAGTCTAGCACCCTGCCCCTTTTTAAATCAAGCTAGGGGTCCGAGGACATACAGATAACCCAAACTGTGGAGAAACTATTGTGTTCCATTCAGGAAAAAGCTTTATAAACCTTTAGAAAAGTGCAAATTTCGAAGGAAGAAATGTTTTCAGATTTACGAAAAATAAAAGTTATTTGTAAATGCTTCATGTGGCAGTCACAGAGGTAAAAAACATTTTTGGAACTCTACATTCAATCCCCAAACTCAGCTAACGAGGAGGCATTTGATGTCATTCTCTTGGAGACAAGCCCCGTCCCCCCACCCGGTCATTTTTGACGAGCTGTGATTTCGCTTTGGAATCGGTGTATCAACTTCTGCGGTCTCTTAAAGGAAATCCGTTTCGAGCAGATCGGTCGTTTTGGTAGTCTTTTTGGGTTTGTTATTGTGTTAATCTTGGTAAAATATCAACTTGAAATATATATTTTGGCCCTTTTTGGGGTAATTTGGCCATCAAATAGAGCACATTGATTTAATCTAAAAAAAAAATAGGTTAAAACTTGACATGCTCCTGACTGTTTTGGCAGATTTTGATATTTAAATGCGGTTTATTCTGAAAGATTATAAGATGCCCCACATTTTGATATCAAATAGTTTGTTGCAAAAACGTTCAGGGGGTTAAAAGCAGATCCAAAAGTGTGCATTTCTCCTAAATGTTTAATGTTTTTTATCGTTTCTGAGGAGTCTAGTGTGGGCCTATAGTGTTACTTCACAAGAGAACTTATATCATACTTAATTGGTAAATTCTAATTGAAAAGGTTTAAATTTGGGAAAGTTTAATGGTAACGTTAAATAGAGCCTAATGTCAGCTTAAACGTATTTCATTATCAATTTTGAGTTCAAACTGCGTCGTTTAGTAGTAGTTTTTTTCATGCCATGCATGAATCCAAATTTTTGATTTATTACTTTTGAGTCTAGGTCTTTAATAAATTTACATAAAATAATCCAGATCATGGATCATAAATTTCACTTAAAATACTGAATTCATCATGGTTACATATCCTATCCTTTTCACTGAGTGTAGCATAGGCGCAAATGTTAGGCTAGCTTAGCTTAAAACCGACACTCACAATCATGACTCCATGTGGGTAGGCTATGTGTAGTACATTATTTGCATATCAATCTTGGTGGTGTTGCTGTCAGGTTATATGTATACACCAATAGCAGTAGCATATTTGCCGTAATTACACTGGCCGAGGAATATGTCTGTGTTTGCCGCGCTCCTGACAAGTTTTGCAATTAAATATTATTTGAAAGATGTGTAGAAGAAAATCACTCTGTTGCGAGAATGATTACCCACATTATTTGGGAAAAATTAATTGGGTAAGTTTTTCAGTTTTTGTAGCGTTCTTTTTGTCTGTAAATTTGGTCTTTTTTTTCAATAAATAATAACTTTAAAAAACAATGAATATAATTATTCAACATTAACTAAAAGTTGTGACAAAAATGATGTTTATTGATCCATTCTTTAACCATAAAACCATCATCAAAAAATGGCACATTTAAACTCATTATATATTCATAAATAAGTGGGCTTAAATACGTACAGAAGAAAAGGAACGACTTTTCAGAGTTTTGGGATTGACTGTCTAATAAATTTAAAGCTGCCACAAGTTTTCTGTATGGTTTTATTACTTTACCTTAAAGAGTGCAAAATATATCAAATCAAATCACAGACATAATTGAATACTTGTATATTTGTTACTGCAAAATCAGTATAAAATACTGATCAAATTCTGTGGACAGATCAAATTCTTTGTAATTCTCTGCATTTGATCAAATTCTTTGTATTTGACAAAATACTGATCAAAATATGTGAACAGATCAAATTCTTTGTAATTCTCCTAAATTTCGATGTCATTTCAGTCGTTGAAAATGATAAATCATTCCTGCTAGAATTTGACAGGAGTCAATAAGAAAAAGTTAAATTTGTTAAATAATAATGATAATAATAAAAATAGTAAATTATAAAGAATTTTTAGTCAAAATTTGCTTCACTTCTTCAAGAAAATTATGACAGACAAAAAAACAAAAACATACATCATAATGTGGCCAAAAATTTGTGAATTTACGCCATTTCAGAACTGTGTAAACTGATACATTTTAACCGCTCTACTAATATTTTCTGTCATTGTAATTAATACTTTAATCAAAATTTACGGTAGGTCTTAAATAAGATAGACACAAATTTTAATATTAAGAAAGTTTACCCAATTATCATCCTTACTTCACAAAAGAACTGCAGCAAAGAAATTCACAAAAATCTCAATCAACGTTTCTCACCAGAGGTTGCGTTTGAATTTTTTGTCTTAAGTATTTGGTTAGAACAAGCCCTATATTTTCATCGTATTTTGTAAACTTGCTGTTGTATGTTCAGCGCACTGCATAATGTACAGAGCACTGCACACTAGCGAAGCTTGCAAATATTGTTAACACACACACACAAGTTGTGTAGGCTGGCCTGGCAAAAATAAATAAAATATCCAGAAAAAGTTCTCACCTGATCCTTGTATAATGTCAAAATAAAAGAGAAAAATACTTTTGTTTATCGTATTCAAACTTCCATGAGGTTTTAGTGAACTTTGACCAACTGTTAACGATAATATACATTTACTATTGAGATCTCGAAGACGACTACTTCTTTACAGTGTAGTAACTTGACTTGTAGATTGTGATCAATTTACAGATACACCATCTTACACATACAACACAATAGAGGTGGAAAGTAGAATCCTAGCTAATGATACCATTGATAATTGACAGCCTGCATTCAAAACAACATCAAAACTTGGACGTACAGTGTTCATGTTAGTATAGTACTAGCCTACATGTGTTTATGTACAGTACTTGTATGGATATGTTGAATCATTCGGCTGTTAGTCTGGTAGTTGTGTCATTTTTCTTTTATTTCTGAGTAAATGAAAATCATTTTTGTGTGTAATAAACTTTCAATCACATCAGAGAAGTACGATTTTCATTCAAGTTAATGAAAAACACATGCCATATCTAAATTTTATGACGCAGGTATAACATGTGTCGTAAGAAATTTCAACCATAGCGTACTATACGACAAATTTGTCATTGACGCGAACCCTGTTTCTCATCCTCACTTCCTATTAACATTCTTAAGTCTCCCAGATATGAAAATATTCAACATATATGACCTACAGTATTGCACTAACAAAAATATATCGCCCAGGAGGGACCTCTATTTTTCTATTACGTGATATACAACAGCAAACGAATTGGCTGCTGATAAAAACTCACCACAGAAATACACCAATAAATGAACGAAAGTTTGGTGAACCCGCTCTTCCACATTCTGGGTGAGTTTAAACTATAAATAAGCAGCTTCTCGTATATTCTGATGCAGCACACATGAAGCAGCACTGACATGAAGCAGTGATGTGTAGCACATGTACAATTTATTTGTTTGGGTTTGACAGCACTTTAACAGTTGCAGAAGTCGTCTATAGTATGCAAGTACCAGTAACATGTGATCAGATAGACTGGCATGACCACTGAACTGATCCTTTAGTACCAGTATCTCTGAGTCTCATTCCCTACTGTCCATACAGCATGGCAACCAGTCCAGTACCTCCAAGTCTCATTCCCTACTGTTTATACAGCATGGCAACCAGTACCTCCAAGTCTCATTCCATACTGTCCATACAGCATGGCAACCAGTGCCTCCAAGTCCCAATCCCTACTGTCCATACAGCATGGCAACCAGTACCTCCAAGTCTCATTCCCTGTCCATACAGCATGGCAACCAGTCCAGTACCTCCAAGTCTCATTCCCTACTGTTTATACAGTATGGCAACCAGTACCTCCAAGTCTCATTCCCTACTGTCCATACAGCATGGCAACCAGTACCTCCAAGTCTCATTCCCTACTGTCCATACAGCACGGCAACCAGTCCAGTACCTCCAAGTCTCATTCCCTACTGTTCCATACAGCATGGCAACCAGTCCAGTACCTCCAAGTCTCATTCTCTATTGTCCATACAGCATGGCAACCAGTCCAGTACCTCCAAGTCTCATTCCCTACTGTCCATAGAGCATGGCAACCAGTACCTCCAAGTCTCATTCCCTACTGTCCATACAGCATGGCAACCAGTCCAGTCATTCCATACTGTCCACAGCATGGTCTCATTCCATACTGTCCATACAGCATGGCAACCAGTACCTCCAAGTCTCATTCCCTACTGTTCATACAGCATGGCGGCCAGTCCAGTACCTCCAAGTCTCATTCCCTACTGTCCATACAGCATGGCAACCAGTACCTCCAAGTCTCATTCCCTACTGTCCATACAGCATGGCAACCAGTCCAGTACCTCCAAGTCTCATTCCCTACTGTCCATACAGCATGGCAACCAGTACCTCCAAGTCTCATTCCCTACTGTCCATACAGCATGGCAACCAGTACCGCCAAGTCTCATTCCCTACTGTCCATACAACATGGCAAATCAAGATGTTCACTAATATGGGTGTGTTAAAACTACAATAATTTACGCCACCAAAAAATTTAGAAGAGGACAAAGACTTGTGAAAACAATGCAAAATTGTGAAGCTTTTCTTAGAAATTTGTGTAATTAAGCATTGGAAAAGTAGGAAAACTATTAATCCTATACACAGACTTGACAGCAGCATGTGTTTATCACTAGCTTGTCGGGCGTAGGCTTTCTTACCTCACACTTCACCAGCCCCGCTGAACTTACAACAAGCCCTTTTCTTTACATCTGACATAAACATACTTAAATTTTATTTTATGATTGTACAAAAACCCCGACGGGCTTGAATGATGAAAATTGTGCTAGCACATACATAAAATCAACTAGCCCTGGGCTAGAGGGCTTGATGATGTCATAGAGACAATTGCATTGCACATGTTAATGTATTTCATTAAACGTTAATTGGTTGTTTCTGTATGATTAGAAACAATTTTCCAAAAGTCATTGAAATAAGGTGTTTTTGGCAATGTATATAAATACTTTCATCAATTTATTTTTCTAGCAGGTTTTACGGATCAAAAAGGATGCTAGATTTTAATAAAATACATATAACTTTGTGGAGAATGTGCTGCTGTGATGTCATACCGAGCCTTTTCCTATTCGTTTATTAGCATTTTCTGTAAACCTTAAAATTTTGATCATCTTCTGGTAGGAAGAACATATCAACATGATTTTTGTACTAAAATGTTTCTAAAATTTTTCCCTTTCTTATGAAAGGTTACAAATAAAAAAACAAAAAAATAATAGGAATATTCCTTCAACTGAATGTGTGTTCACACTGCTCAACCATCACACCATTGAACTTATCACAACTACCATAGAAATAAGTAGTCAGTGGTCCCAAACTCCCGAAAGGCACTACTGTGCACAAATTAGCCAGGCGATGATAACATTACTATTTATAGATTTGTGTACACCATAATTGTGTGTTGAACAGCTGTGCACACATTTTCAAAAAGGACATGATATTCTGTTCATATAAAAAATCTTGAAAAAAGCATATAGTTTTCAAATTATGACTGGTCAAAACTTTTGCATACATGCAAAATTTTGTGTATGAATGTAATATTAATCTCTCTGCATTTATACAATTTTTAGTATTATTTTCAGCTGTTCAAAATAATGAAAATGTCTTTTACATGATGTAAAATTTCTACATGGTCATAAATACCTACTGTAAATAACAAATTTTACATCCATATCATTTTTATGATTTATTTATTAAAAAAAATTCCCTACTTTATAAATTGTCAGAAAATTTCAAAATGGCTGTCAATTTGGATTTTTGGGAGCTTCATTTTGCCAATATCTTAAAAGTCCATATCTCAGAAAAATACGTTAATGTTTTGGGCTTAAATTTTACAGGGCTTCTACCCTGTAATTTTGGTATAGTACAATGTACATGTAACTTCACACCAAATTTGAGAAAAATCTGTGATGTTGAAATGATCTTGAGTAGGGGTGGAAAAAGTATTTTACTTTCTGGGACTATAGAAAGTCTTGAAAAAATCAATTCTGTGAGTATACCCCCAATTTTTTTTTTTTTTTAATACAAAATATCAATTTGGTGGCCTCTAAAGAAATGTTGGTTTGTTAATATTTCTTTCCCTTTCTATCTTTTCCATTCTCCCATTTTCCTTTCTTGTTTCTTTTCTTTCTAGAGACCTGAAAATATTTCTTCGTGCTGTGGTCAGCTATATTTTCCAAACCCTAGTATTAAGTTGGCATGGGATGACCATGACTGAAGTCATCAATGGCTTTAAAGGATTAGTTCAGTGGTCAAGCATGTCCATCTTATATGGAAGAGTATTTCAAAAGAAACATTGGTGAAGAGAGCATTGCAAAATCTTATTCCATTAAGGAGATATTCAAGTTTTAAAGTTTGATATTATTTGTGTAGAAACGACTGAAATCAGACTAGTTGTGATTTCACAGCCTCAGATTCCTCAGTCTTTATGTATTTTAAAGAAAGTTTATTCAATTTTTTTACTATTTAAATTATTTTTCCTCAAACTCTCTTCAGGTGGTGGTATATTATAAATACCATTCCTAGATTCAGTTTTACTACTTTTTTTGACATATCCCATGGTTTGTAAGCCACAAAATCGCAGGACAAAATATGATAGAATACATAAGGACTTTGAGGAATCTAAGGCTATGACATTCCAACTAGTCTGATTTCAGTCGTTTCTACACAAATGATACCAAACTTTAAACTTAAATATCTCCTTAACGGAATAAGATTTTTGAATGCTTTCTTCACTATTTTATTTTGTTTCTTTTGAAGTCATCTTTATATCAAATAGACTTGCTTGACCACTAAACTAATCCTATTTTTTGTTAAATATTAAAAGAACTACAGTATAAACTGTCTTAATGATAGTTCTTCACTGTGTTAAAACCAATTCAGTCAACATTTTCTTTCAAGACTGACAGATAATTCAAGTTTGTTGTGTACACACACATTACATAGACAAACTCATACAGTATATGGAAATTAATTAAAAGAAACGCTAGAGGGCAATCGAAAGAAAGTTTACAAAGAAAGCTGGTGGGTTTACATCATGTCCCTGGGATCTATTTGCACAAAAATACTAGTTTATATACTGCATTTTTTCCAAAGATCAAAGCAAAGTTGTCTTTATGAAAAGACCTTGTAACTTAAAATGAGTGTGTGTGAAACTATTCCCAACAGGCTATTTCTGCTTAGAATTAAAACCTTTTTCCATTCACACACCAATATTGTTTTGTCAATAGTACATAAAGCACACTGAACAACACAATGTACTTGCAACATAAATTTAAAAAACACCCCACCCCACACATGATAGATAGTTTGTTGAATTTACAGAATCTTAAGCTCTTTGGGATTTCTGAATATGATCAATTACCAACAGGCCGTGCAGTATAACATTATGTATAATACACCTAATATATAACTGTCACTACTAACTTTATGTGTGGTACTCTAGCTAGGAGAATCACCTGCATGGTAACTGATTCTGCTGATACAGTAGGTGGTTTACACAAAGTTATAGTTTTTCTAATTTTTTCATAATTTATTACAAACATAAGGTAACAAGATGACGGGCTAAGAAGGGTGGGTGAGTCACCCAATAAAAAGCCCAATCTAACAGCACCACCACCACCACCAAAAAAAATCAAAGACGCCCAGAGTTCGTAAAAAACTTTATTGTTGACTTTGAAAATGTGAACATAATTGGACCTACTGTAACTACCCACTCAGGCAAACCATTCCACTCATTAACAACTCTTTGCGAAAAGCTAAAACGCTGAATACCTATCCGTGAGAACTCTTTGGTCAACTTTAATCTGTTACCACGTGTCACATGAGGATTAGCTAAAACATGCAAGAAATTACAGGAAGTCAAAGCATCACTACCAGATAGGAATCTAAAAACAGGCACAATGATGGTACTGTATGTAAAGAAGTGTTGCTGGCATTTGCATGTAAACAAATACAGATCTATGCATTTTTAGTTTAAATACTAAACCAGACATCGCAAACAATACAAATCCCCTCGCCGCTAATAACATGCTTTCCAGCCCCTTGTCACACCTGCCATTCCACTCTCATGTTCCACATGCCATACCATACTTCTTCCCTCACTACAGGAAATCATACATGAAGTTCCAGATGCCATTCCACCACATGACCCATATGTCATCACACCTGCAATCAAGATGACATCCTACCATATGACTTGCCACCCTGTCCCATGCCACCCTGTCCCACATGCCATCCCTCCCTGTACCATGTGCTGTACAATGTGCCTTCCCACCATGTCCCACATGGTATCCCTCCTTGTACCAAGTGCCATCCCACCCTGTCCCAGTCCATTCCATCCCACCTGAAATCTAGATGACTTTCATTACATGCCATCTTTTCCCACATGCCATGCCACTCTGTCCCACATGTCATCCCACCCTGCCCCCCATGCCATGCCCACCTGTCCCACATTCCTTGGCACTTCGTTTCAAACGCCAACCTACATTTATCCCACATGCCATCCTGTCCCACATGCCATCTCACCTTGTCCCATATTTCAACCCATCCTGTCCCCTATGCCATCCCACCTCATCCCAATTCCTACATCTACCTATTATTCTACCATCTTCCATCCAACATTCTTTCCTCTAATTCCCACCCCCTCACTTCTATCAACTCAACATGCCCATTCACCCACCATCCTCCTTCACCTGCCATCCTCAGTTCATCTACCATTTACCTACCATCCTCTATTCCCCAAAATGCCTGATTCACCTAACATCATCCATTCACCTAAAATCATCCATTCACCTACTATCCCCCTCTTTATGTACCACATGGCATCACATCCCATATCCCCATGGCCTCCTACCTATGTCTCACATAGCCTCCTACCCTATATTACACATGGCATCCCAACCTATGTCACACTCTTGTGCTACTCGTGGCATCCCACCATGTCCCACATGGCATGCCACCCTGTCCCACATGGATTTTAAATCTCAAGTGCTACAAGAGAGATGCTTGAGGATCTCTGAAGAATATTGGAAAATTATATCATTTTACAGTTATCTTCTAAGGAAATTTAAAATGCTTAGTAGACTTTTTAAGGAAACTAGTCTTCAATCCTGTTTTAAGTATCTCTGAAAAACTTTAACATTTTGTAGGGAAATTCTAACCTTCCATAAGGATATCTAAAGAAACTTTTAACTTTTTCTGACGAACTCTGAAGAAACTTTAACATTTTCTAAAGAATTCTCAAAACAACTTTAACATTTCTAAGGAAATCTCAGGAAAAAAAAGCTGTGGACAGCCGGATGGACGAAATCGCCATTACATAGGTTCGCTTTATGCTTCGCATGCGAACCAAAAATCCATTCTTACGTCGTCGTAACAATCAGTTCTTACGTCATAACAATTTTATTTCATTTCATACATCTAAAATGGGTCAGTAATTGGCCATTTCCTTTAGGCGTAAGAATAGAATGATTTTACGTGTGAACTCATTTTCTATTCTTATGTCCAAAGGAAACAGCCAATCAGCGACCCGTTTTAGACGTACGCAATGGAATTGTTACGACTTAAGAACTGATTGTGTTATGACAAAAGGAATGATTTTTACGACGCAAGAATGAATTTTCTTAGACGTAAAATACGTCTGAAAATTAGCTTTTACGCGTAAAATTGTCTATTCTAACACCTAATGGAAACAACCAATTAACAGCCCATTTTAGACGTATGAAATTGAATTGTTACAACATAAAAATTGATTTTTCTTAGACGTAACATTATGACCCGCATGGCTAACCATACACTTAACCTCAAAACAGACAGTGCATAATTCCCATTACCTTTAAAATCGATATTTAGTGTACAGTACAAGTCCCACTAACTTGAAAATTATCCTCCATCATCCAACAAATTCATCACAATGCATTCCTGCAACTCCATAACACTGCACATAGCCCAGCAAATCTCAAATCTTTATAATTAAAGCATTAGTTCAGTGGTCAAGATTATTCATTTCATATAAAAGAGAACTTCAAAAGAAACAAAATGAAGAAAGCATTCAAAAAATCTTATTCCGTTAAGGAGATATTTAAGTTTAAAGTTTGGTATCATTTGTATAGAAACGACTGAAATCAGACTAGTTGTGATGTCATAGACTCAGATTCCTCAAAAGTCTTTATGTATTCTATCATATTTTGTCCTGCGATTGTGTGGCTTAAAAACCATGGGATATGTCAAAAAAGTAGTAAAACTGAATTTAGGAAGGGTATTTATAATATACCACCTGAAGAAAGTTTGCACAAAAATAATTTTAATCGTGAAAAAATTGAATAAACTTTCTGAAAATACATAAAGACTTTGAAGAATCTGAGGCTGTGACGTCACAACTAGTCTGATTTCAGTCGCTTCTACAGAAATAATACCAAACTTTAAACTTGAATATCTTTTTAACGGAATAAGATGTTTGAATGCTTTCTTCCCCATTTTGTTTCTTTTGAAGTTCTCTTTCATATGAAATAAACATGCTTGACCACTAAACTAATCTTTCAAGTTCACTGCAAACATAACTGTACTTAAATTCAACAAGACATCCTTTGCATGTCATTAACTTACATCATGGAGCTCCCTTACATCATGGAGTGCTTGCATAAGCACACTCAAAACAGATTATTTGTGCAATCATGCTTCATATGTACTAATTGATGGCCTTCACTTGTTTGTACTGCATTATATTGGCATTAACTGTGGGTTATCATTGTGGATTTTAGCATATTGGTTCTCCCAGAGTGTATTTCAGAATGATTTCTTTCATTGTGTTGCAGTATTTTAAAGAGGGGATATCGTCATATGTGCACAATATTTAAAATTCCTTTCAAATTTTTTAATTGGTCGAGATTTTGCTGCGTGATTTGTTGTCTCGTATTGCAAGGTATATAGTTATTCAAAACGCCCTGAAGGTCACCACATGAGATAGCTCAGATGGTTGCGGCAACAGCAAGTTAAGTTTTTTTTCAAATCATGTCATGAGTTCGAGCCCCAGTAAAATTGTTTATTTTTACTTTTGCTTTCATCTTCTTCTTTTTTTTTCTCAGCAGTTTTCATTTGGTGACTATCATTGTAGTATCATAATACTAAAATTTCACTTTCGCTTTCTGACAAAAAAGTTTTGAAAAAAACAAATAAGTTTCTCGTCACTAACGTAATGCGCTGTGTATGTAATTCTGCACACACAACGTACATGCTTAGTGTCTGGCTGTACTGTGTGGTACAAACAGACAGAGGATCGGATCTTGCCTCCACAACCGGAAGTGACGTCAAAATATTGTATCCCCCATTTTTACCGTATTTTACTGAGACGAGCCTCCCTCTTCAAGTACATAAAGTCGTATATCTGTGTTTACTTTCACTTATCATTACTTAAATAGTCTCAGAAATAAATACATACGGGTGTTTCAGCTAAGGTCACATGACTTTGTTTACATCACCATTTTGTAAGGGAAGAACACTGTCGTCTGCTGTACACTTAATCAGACTTACATACGTTTGCATGTTGTTATGAAAGATTATTTTTGTAAGATAATTATGCCAGAATCTTGGGAATGCTACAACCTGAAAATAAAGTTTTCTTTATTGTGGGCTGTTGAAAATCAAATGTATGATATTCATAAGGTTGTTAATTCTATTTTGCATACTAATTAATATGCAAATTACCTCAAATTAAGGAATGAAATAAGATATAAAAATTATCTAATGGTTGGGAAAATGCAAATATCATCCCAACTTTTACTCATTTTCTTATAACAAGAAGTTTCACGACCCAGATAATCTTTTCATTCTAAAACGTATATTCTCACCCAAGATGGTCGATTTATTTGTAAAATAAGTAAAATATTACTAAAATATTTTATAACTTACTGTAGAAATGTATGAAATGCTGTGTATGGTCATGATTTCGCACAGGTACAGGGATTTACATGTACTAGTCAACAGGCCTGAAAAGAATAAACTAACTGATTTACCTTTACGTTGAGACTACCTCCTTCAGTGTTCACCTCTACATGATTTTGTTTAGTAACAAAATGTGTCTTTATGTAAAGTTTTTACGTCAGCCACAATCTTCGCAAAGTTGCGCACCTTCGGGAAGTTTGAAGTGTAATACTGTACACTTCATCAGGACAAAAAGGAACCATAGACATTACTGCAGATTTTTTACACCACTAATTATTCATTCAGTGAATCCACAACAACAGTCAATAATGATACTCCAGCAATTGAATGGCTCATGAAAAAGAAATCAATGTAATTGGCATTAGCTAGGTATAGGAGGATCCCCCTCCCCCTTCCGTCTTCTATTAGAATTCCCCCATATAATAATAATAAACCACAAAGGGAGAATTTGCTATTGCTTAAGTACATCACAGCATAGATTACAGTAGTCAATCAAACTGATAAATCCCACTCAAATTTCAATTACTAGTGCCAACCCTGAAACTCGATATCAAACATAAGATGTGTGCAGTAGACTGTGCTACATCAAGGGTGTGGTATCCCATTACATTACTCACTGTAATAGCTCATTATATGAAGTTTAGATTTGAGGTTTGCACAGATACTGTTTACATCACATTAAATACCAGGGGAAAAGGAGGGGAAGGGGGGGGGGGGAAGAGACTTCACACTAAAAGTGGTAGGGTGTGCACAGCCCACCAATCGAAAAACATACCCACAGTATGACATACTTTTTGGTAACTGCAGTATGAAATTATACAATTTTGATACCAGCAGTATAAAAGAAGTCAATTTTGATACCTGCAGTATTAGTATTCAACAAAAACTACTGTAAAAATGGACCAGCAGTACAAATTTAATCCAGTAAAACTTCATTTTCTGCAAAACGAAAATGAAAGAAAAAAAGACAATTTAAAAAAATAATAATGATAATAATAATTAGTACTATTTTCATTTTTATAGTAAAAAAAGGACACTTGCACTAAAAAATGGTGCAAAAAGGCACATGCTCGGGCGGCACATATAATATACCATATAGAAGTGCCACCCCCCTCCCCCTTAGGATGGAATACTGTATCTTTTGTAAGCAGAGTAGTACTGTATCTTTTGTAAGCAGAGTAGTTACTGTACATTCAATAGTATACGATGACTGATTTCAGATAATTCCAAGGTTGCCCCTTTCCTGTCAATAGATAGGCAACAGAAAAGTTGCCTTTTGACGCGTAATCCATGGATCATGTGTCAAAAGGCAACTTTTCTGTTGACTACCTATTGACAGGAATGGGGCAACCTTGGAATTATCTGAAATCAGTCATCTAGATTTTCACAGAAATGCAGTAAATTCTGACCAAAGGTTTTTGAGTATTAACCATGTATGTATTGCTCCAAACAATTATAGCTACAAGTCTTTTCATCATGTTAGTGATTAAGATTTGGCAAAGAAAAATTTCAGCATTTAGCCAAAAACCATTTCCAAAATTCATTAGAGGAATACATAAATATGAAAATAAAAAATCATGCAAAATATTCCTTAAATCGTACAATAATAAACCAATCCAAGCGCTGCAAATAAAACTTGGGACAAATTTTACAGCAGAACTGGGCCATAGTTTTGATCAGGGTGCTGTTTATAGTACTGTGTGGTCAATATTAGCCTTAATAAAGAATTGAACTTCATAGTTGAGGCACCTATTCATCCCTTCTCACTGTGAGGTAAAATCCTGTTCAGGACAAGTTCAACGTCAATATTGATTATGTAATAAGGAGGCTTTGAATATTGATTTCTATGACTGATTAAGTGTGTGCAGGGAAAATTGCTATCTTAAATGACTAAATCTAACAACAAAAAATAAAAATTACACAAATTTATATATATTTTTTTCCTTCTTCAATTAGGCTCTAATTTTACCAATAATAGTCCTGTACCAATGTTACCATGCAAGTAGCTTAAAGGTATGGACAGGTAGAGATTTTATCTTCATCAGAAAGAGCTTGAAATTCTGAACATACTGTACAGTACATGTACTGTACAGCTTGTTATTTTTAACATACAATACATGTACTGTAATAGTCTTTAAAGGAATATTCCCATGTTTTTAAAGAAATATTCCCATGTTTTTAAAGAAATATTCCCATGTTTTTAAAGGAATATTTCCATGTTTAAAAAAATATTCCCATGTTTTTAAAGAAATATTCCCATGTTTTTAAAGGAATATTCTCATGTTTCTAAAGAAAGATTCCCATGTTTTTGAAGAAATATTCCCATGTTTTTAAAGGAATATTTCCATGTTTTTAAAGAAATATTTCCATGTTTAAAAAAGAAGGATTTCTCATGAAATATTCCCATGTTTTTAAAGAAATATTCCCATGTTTTTAAAGAAATATTCCCATGTTTTTTAAAGGAATTTCCCATGTTTTTAAAGAATATTCCCAGGAATATTCCCTTTTTTAAAGGAATATTCACATATTTTTAATTTTAAGTGAATATTCCCATTCTTTTTCATCTTTCATAAGAGAAATCTTTAAAAACAATTTAGTACAAAAATTATCTTGATATCTTATTCCTACCAGGAGATATTCAAATTTTAGAGTTCACAAAAAATGCTAATAAACGAATAGGAAAAAGCTTAGTATGACATCACAGCAATTCATTCTCTTACAAAGTTTATGTATTTCAATAAAAATTATAATCGTTTTTATTAGTAAAATCTGTTAGAAAATTAAACTGATGAAAGTTAGGTATATATATACATTGCCAAATAGACCCTACTTCAATAACTTTTGGAAAATTGTTTCTAATCATACAGAAACAACCATTCAACATTAAAAAGATAAATAAACATTTGCAATGGAATTGCCTCTATGACATCATCAAGCACAAATTCATCATACTGTACAAAAACTTTAAAATGCATTTGGGAAATCTTTGAAATCCATATCTCCTGAACGGAACAAGATATCAACCTGTTTTTATACCAAATTGGTTCTAGAAGTATTTTCTTTAAAAATTAAATTTTACAAAAAAAAAAACCATGAGAATATTACAAAAATCCATGGAACATTACAAAACCCATGGGAATATCACAAAAAACCCATGGGAATATTACAAAAACCCATGGGAATATTTAAAAAAAAACCCATGGGAATATTACAAAAAAACATGGGAATATTACAACAACAAAAACCATAGAAATATTACAAACCCATGGGAATATTACAAAAACCCATGGGAATATTACAAAAACCCATGGGAATATTACAAAAACCCATGAGAGTATTACAAAAATCCATGGGAACATTACAAAAACCCATGGAAATATTACAAAAACCCATGGGAATATTACAAAACCCCATAGGAATATTTCAAAAAAACATGGAAATACTACAAAAAAACATGGGAATATTACAAAAACCCATAGGAGTATTTCAAAAAACATGGAAATATTACAAAAACCCATGGGAATATTACAAAAACCCATGGGAATATTACAAAAACCCATGGGAATATTACAAAAACCCATAGGAATATTACAAAAACACATGGGAATTTTACAAAAAACCCTAGGAATTTTACAAAAACCCATGGGAATTTTATCATACAGAAACAACCATTCAACATTAAAAAAGATAAATAAACATTTGCAATGGAATTGCCTCTATGACATCATCAAGCACAAATTCATCATACTGTACAAAAACTTTAAAATGCATTTGGGAAATCTTTGAAATCCATATCTCCTGAACGGAACAAGATATCAACCTGTTTTTTATACCAAATTGGTTCTAGAAGTATTTTCTTTAAAAATTAAATTTTACAAAAAAAAAACCATGAGAATATTACAAAAATCCATGGAACATTACAAAACCCATGGGAATATCACAAAAAACCCATGGGAATATTACAAAAACCCATGGGAATATTTAAAAAAAAACCCATGGGAATATTACAAAAAAACATGGGAATATTACAACAACAAAAACCATAGAAATATTACAAACCCATGGGAATATTACAAAAACCCATGGGAATATTACAAAAACCCATGGGAATATTACAAAAACCCATGAGAGTATTACAAAAATCCATGGGAACATTACAAAAACCCATGGAAATATTACAAAAACCCATGGGAATATTACAAAACCCCATAGGAATATTTCAAAAAAACATGGAAATACTACAAAAAAAACATGGGAATATTACAAAAACCCATAGGAGTATTTCAAAAAAACATGGAAATATTACAAAAACCCATGGGAATATTACAAAAACCCATGGGAATATTACAAAAACCCATGGGAATATTACAAAAACCCATAGGAATATTACAAAAACACATGGGAATTTTACAAAAAACCCTAGGAATTTTACAAAAACCCATGGGAATTTTATAAAAACCCATGGAAATATTACAAAAACCCATGCGAATATTACAAAAACCCATGGAAATATTACAAAAAAATATAGGACTGTTACAAAAATCCATGGGAGTAGTGTACGTATATTGCAACTTAAAATAAATTTGAACCATCTGGCTTATGGATTGAGTGAGGATAAGGATCAATTTAAGAGGACAACTGGGTGGGGAAAGCAAGTCTTTATAGTAAATAGAAACCTGGTGGAATGGCATCATTGGTATTGAACTTTATTTCTCTGCATTTTTGCACTTCAATACAAATTTCACTTTAAAAGTTCATTATCATCATATGTTATTTTCAAAGAAAGATGATAATAAGTTGTGGAATACAATAAGCTTCATTTGTTATATTTCTTTGAATTTCTACAGTTCAATGAAGTATGATTTTAATTTTGTACATAGGCCTACAGGGCCTTCCAATTTTCCGTAATTATAAATCTTATTTTTAGACTAATTAAAATTTGTTTGTGTAGGTCTATGAACAGTCTTTCAAAGGTTTTAAAAAGCAATAACATTTTTTGAGTTTCGACAGCTTAAAGGTTCTCACATACGCCTATTTAAATTATAAATAAACAAGACATTCATAAATTGTTTCTTTGTTAACATGTGTCATTAATAGTAATGTTAGACTCTAACGTCTTTAACGTTACAGTTTTAAAATACAATTTTTGGTGAATTTTTTTCAGTAAAAACAATTGTGGCATAATTTATTTCAGTATTATTTCACAATTTTTCAGTATTTGAGTAGGGATGACGCCACAATGTGTACGCAATTGAGTTGCGGTGAAAACACACCCTACATGTACTCTCTGTTGACACTAACGTTACAACGTCTAACTTTGAGCAAGAATATTCTTTATTTCCCTGCCGCCTATGGATCAGAATTTGACCTAATATTACAAAGAATATCAAGATCAACATATGCCCCAGTTTTCAAAATATTTGATTTTCCTGATTAAGAGGAAATAATAGTGTAAATTATAACAAAATCAGAAACCCTTATTAGTTAGGTTAGTTCTAGAGTTTGTAAAAAAGAAGTTTGATTAAATGCCCGAATAAAGTAAAACACTGTTTTGTGGCAAAAAATCAGGGGCGGAAACTAAGGGCCAACAGTTACAACACACCTGACATGACTAGCAGACTTGATTGAAGTACACTGTGGCAGTGCAACTCGAGAACTAGGCCCTATCTGTGAATTAGTTGGTTTGCTAGGCCCGGGCGGTATGCCTAACGTTACTCTTTAGGCCCTTTCGATTGGTCATTTAGGTCAACAGTCACATTCTAGAGGTCGGACATCCGGGAATGTTGTGGTGCACGGTGATGTAACAATGTTTTTTTTGACGATCTTAAACTTTAGTCAAAGGGGAAAACAAATAAACTTAGCGCCCCCCTCCCCCGCCTTCGCCCCCCTCCCTCCTAGTCAGTTATCATTGCAGTCAATGGGAGAAAAAACAATTTGTTTGTAAATTTTGCTAAAAATACTAGACAGAATTTATGTATTAGACAGTAGTTTCCAATATATACGAGTACTATTAACTTTCGCCGACTGGCTGAGGCGACACAAGTATTCATAACAAATATCCCATTGACTGTAATGATAGTTTCCCTTCAAAGTTCAAGTTCAACTTGGCAAAACTGTACTGAGCCCGTAGCCTGCACGGTTACGTAAAACCGACCACCTCAGATTTTTAAGGACGAAATTTAATCAATATATTCGTTTACCTACGGAAAATCCTTCAGGTATCAGCAACGCACAAACAAATTAGCATCAAGTTGTATTTGTCCAGCTTTCTATTTTGAGTGAAACCTAACTTTTTCCCGATGGTCTACTCCCCTCTTGCCTACCATCACTGGCATCTAGTAACGAAAGTGTAGAAGCTTAGGCTACAGGGTTACATACACTGAATAGGACCTAGCCTAACGAGTACAACGTAAAATACATACGGTGAATTACATAAAACCTTTGACCCGCAAGTGCACACCGGCTGCACGACGTGATCATAATAAACAAAAACATTGTTGATACGGAAACAACTTCAACACTTCGCGGATGGTCAAATTTTCTTGGTCATTTTTTTTTGCTACAAGAAATGAATCGGTAAATTGTGACTATGTTAACATTAAGTCCAACAGGACATGACAATAAAATAGAAGAGCCTTTGTAATTTCCTTTTATAATACAGGGGAAAGGGAAAGGGTTTATTCACAGCTATTGTTAACAATATTTTGGGGGTCGATTGATATTAATAATATACCTCAACTTAAGGGATTTAATTTATGTGTAAATTTACAAAATATAAACTTTTACTTAAAATAATAGGGGAGGGGAGGGGGAGGGGGAGAAGGAGCTGGAGGGGTGACACCCCTTTTCTATACATATCCCTGTTCCTTTAAAATGCATTATATTCTTGGAAGCGGGGATTCTAAAGAGACCTAAAATGCTTCAGGATTAAAAAGGAGAATCATTCTTAACAATTTACGTAAGTTTTGGATGGAAGACGGCTGGAACTTATCATTTTAAAGAGGGGACGCTCACATGGTCAAAAGAAAGTAATTCTCCCACAAGACGGGGTATATTTAAAAGAAATCCAACTATGGGCAAAGTCTGAATTAAGCAGTGGCAGCACCAGGATTTTGGTCATGGGGGAGGGGACAAGCGAGGGGAAAATTTGTCTCATTGGGGGGATCCTATAAATCGGACAAAATGTCACTTTATAAAATTTTCTAGAAGGGGGAAGTGGGGGGTAAAGTGATCTCATAGGGGGAGGGGGGAGTGCATTCCCCCATAACACCGCCACTAGAATTAAGGGGGCCAGGAGAAGGGGTTTCAAAAGTCTCACAAAAATGAGAGGAAAGTGACACAGGTCTATTTCCAGCATGTATTATCAGCTGGGGAATTTTCTCTAAAATGCAATATATCTTCAACATAATTCCCCCAAATTAATTCCCTCTCCCAATGCTCTGTCATGGTCCTCCTAACATGCCCTCACACTACTCTGTCATGGTCCATCTAACACACCCTCACACTGGTCTGTTATGGTCCTTCTAACACACCCTACCACTGTTCCGTCATGGTCCTTATAACACGCCCTCACACTCCCCTTAAAAATCTCATCATAATTGTCCCTAGCAACCAAAAGTAACCTTAAAACAGTTCACATGTACATAAAAGAGGGTGGAGAGTTGAGGAATTTCCTCCAACTCTCTATAAGTTTAGTAAACAGAGGGGGAGGGGTAAAGTCCCCCTAGTCTCAGCCTGTTTAGCAGATTCACATCACTTCTAAAATTATGTGGAAGTCCGGTCATAAGCAGGAATTAGGGGTGCAAGAGGGGCATTGTCTATATATATATATATATATAGATATAGATATATATATATATATATATATATTTTGTGTATAGTGATTTTTTTGTATTTTAGGGTGATTTTTGACCCCTCCCTCTTCCCATTTTTGTTGGGCAAATCCGGTTTACGAGTCCGAATTAATGATACAATAACTTAGTCACCAAACCTCGTGATATAATAAGCGGCAGGTAAAACCACACGCAGTCATGATGAGTGGTACAGCCTCATTAACTGAGGGCAGTATTTACAAATTATTAAAGGAAAACATGTTCATAATGAATATAAATCACTTGCCACCACTGAAGTTAGATTATGACATGAAATCTCAAGTCCACCTGGGGCAATTATCAATCAATTGATTACCAGAAAGAAAGAAAGAAAAAACAGAAATTCAAATTATTCAGTATAATTATTTACAATCGTGAATATATTAGAAATAAAGAAAATACTGTGCACACTTCATTCAATTGTGTATTCAATTGCACACTTTCTTACCAAGGTTATTCACAGCTATTGTTAACAATATTTTGGGGGTCGATTGATATTATATATATATAAGAATGACTTACCTCTTTCAATCAAATCTGCTCCATCCCTTAAACAATTCCATACCTTGCTTAAGACTCACTTATTTAATTGTGCTTTCAAGTCCTCTTCATAATTTTCTTGTTCTTTATATTTCATGCTTATCTTATTTACACATTTGTATTTATTTTCTTTATATGCATATTTTGTAAGGCGCATTAGAATAAGTTATTTAGATAATGCGCCATATAAGTGTAATAAACTTAACTTAACTTAACTTAAGAATACTTGGTAGAGGGGGATTATGGGATACACATTCAAATGTTTTGCAACTTTACAAACAGTGTTAATTCACAAACACACACACACACAACAAAAAAAACACAATGAGAATTTCAGTTTACAAGTTGGTGGTGGTGCAAGCAATGGGTAGCGGGAAACATCATACAGGGCAGATCCAGGAATAGCAGAAGGGGTGCTCAGGAGGGTCTTTCAGCTCATAGAACACTAACAATTTGTCAGTCAAAGAGACAGGGGTGGGGTGGGTGTGTAGTTTGGGTGAGTGTAGGCGACAGGGTCTCAGTGATAACAGGTCGCTGGTTGGGTAGGTGACTGGGTTAGGGGCAGGCCTATCTAATTATTTTTTGTATTGTATTCTCCTTTGTTGATGGCGAGCTGGCTAGCAAAAGTTTACACTTCCTCCAGTTCACCATTCACTCCATACTGTTCTGTTTATTGCATTATATGTTTATTGTTTTTGTTTCTAATTTTATTTTGTAATTACCAATTTTCCTTTGTATGTAACTCAATGGAGTGATAAATAAATTTACCCCGCTAAGCGTAGCGGGGATATTTACGAGAGTTATACTTACCTTCCATGCTATAATATGCAATCTGGTCACATGACCTGATTCTAACGCACTTCTAACCGAACCTAAAAAACGCAGTAACCAGCCAAGCCCTGACCTCCATAATACCTCTGTACCACCTCACTCAACATTCCACCGAGGCCTGAACGAGAGGGGAGGCGGGCGGGATGCATGGAAGGTAAGTATAACTCTCGTAAATATCCCCGCTACGCTTAGCGGAGTAAATTTACTTCAAGTTATACCTTACCTTCCATGCTATAATATGCAATCAGATTGCAACCGAGGATAGGAAGGAAGGGAGTTCAGATCGCCGCACATTTTTTTTTTTTTTTTTTTTTTTTTAATGGCTGGTACGAAAACTCACACGAACCGAATCCCGTTTAAAGGACGAAATCCCTTCACCTCGGAAGGATGAAAGACCTCAAGAGTGGGAGGAACTAAAACATAGGAAACCACGGCGAGGTACAGTCAAACCGAACAAGGCACCATTCGTTGACAGTAACGGAGGCAAACCTCGAAAGAACCTGAGCGTAAAGCCCAGAAAAACAAGCCAACCGGAAGAGCGTTTGGACACAACTACAGCAAAGTGTCCACAAAAAACGCCACAAGCCACACCGGATTCGTCCACGAGACAGAACCGGCGAGGAAACTACGATTGGGAACGAAGCGTGTACCAATGAAAACGAATTGAAGAAATCCCGGACAAGGGAAAATTCGTTAGCGCATAACCGCGTAAGAGCTAAAGTTAGCGGGGGAACACGAACGTCGAAAAGTGAGTCAGACCAAAAACAAGAGAAAAACCGCAAAAAGCGGTTTCTCGAACGCCGGCACGAGAGATCCCGTGAAAAGAGGTTATGCCCCGAACCCGAGTGCATACCGCGGCCGTTCTATGAACAGTTCAGACTACTTTAACAGAAAGCCACTGGATGATCTATCGGAGGAAAATGTCACATGACACACTACGAAGAGATCTCCCAGAACTCACCAGTGGTCGCAAGTCAAAGACCGTAGACCCCACCGGAAAAACCCTGGTGGATAGCTGCAAGGTATCCCAGAGCTCATGACGGAACTATGACAAACGTCGTCCCTGACCCGAGGCTCGTACGTGAAGCCTGCAAGGTCTCGAGCAGCCAAAGTTCGTCCTGCGCCGAGACGAAAAAAGGGTCAAGTACCCGTCCAAGTTTCCGACAGAAGGGGTCACAAGAAAAGTGCCCCGACCCTGATCGAGAAGCCCCCGTCGGCACCGACGGTGATATCTGACGGGTGAAAACCGTAGCAGTTGCGGGACCGCGTAGCTCCAGGCCACGCCTATCAACAGCGAAACTTGTCTAAGAAGTTGACTGGAGAAAGTGTTAACGTACTACGTATAGTAACAACCTTGAAACCGCGGAGCCTACGGCTACGGGCGCAGAGAAAACGCATACCGTATGTCTGTACGGGCAGTTAAGTAACAGGCCGTAAAACCGCAAGCAGCTGTAAGGTGTTAAAGTATGGAAGGAACCATACGTGCCGTTGTTGGTAATAGCTACCCCAAACGTAAGGTTGTCTACCAAAAGGCCACCTATGGTCAAGAAAAATCTCCTTCATGGAGGTAATATTGACAAGTAGGGGGTAACGTACTACGTCAACCGTACGAGTCATAAACCCCAACACTGGGGTAGAAATCACGAAAGAGGTGACGTCCTGTGTATACTACACGGACCGTTAAGCACCCTGCACCACGGAGCGGAAAAGCGCGTGGCTACTGGGGGGACTTACGCCGTACAAAGTACGCGACCCCGTTAAATATAATAGATCCGTTATGGGTCTACAAAGGCGTCAGCATGACAAGTAAAAACCACGAGTCCACCGCCAACGATGTCGCTGTGCACCACGGAGCAAAAAGCTCGTGGCTACGCGAGGGGGACAACTGGTACGTGTCCCAAACGAAGTAGCTATCAGTACCAAAGGACCGTCTAGGTCCACGATAGCGTGAACGTACTACACCTGTAACGTGAGTCGTTATCTCATTATACCTCTATTCATCACGGGGCCACCGAGTAAGTGGCGACGCGTAGGGAAGAAGTACACAGTACGCGTTCCGTTGAGAATAGGTAAAATATATATAAACTGAGGCCGTAAGAAATACGGAGGAGTTCACGTGCCACGCAAGCTATACGAGTCGTAAACTGAGTTTGTTCCATCACGGAGCTACGAAACCGGTAGCTGCGTGGGGAAGAGGGGACGACCGTCGTACTCAGTACGTGTCCCGGTAAGAGAAACGGCCGCGGAACGTAGTAGTTCATGGCTACTGGTCCTCTACCACACCGCCGCGCCGCTGGTATAGGCCGTTAACTCCGTTTGTATAAAATCACTACGGAGCCGCGAAGCCGGCGGCTACGCGTGGGGGACTGCCGTCGAACGCTAAAAACGTCCCAGCAAGAAAAAACGACCGCGGAACACTGCAACACGCGGCTAACGGTCGCAATATCCCGAAGTTCCGATACCCGGGTTTATCGTACATTGTACGTAAAACCGCGTTAATATCTGTAGAATGTGAGCCGAGGGTCTCGTTCGACGCAAGAATCACATTCAGGGTATGCCTCCCGTAAAGAAGGAAATCTTATCACCCGAGCGCTAGGCCTCGAAACCCGAGCAAGCGCTAACACGCGACGCATCCTGGGAGCGTGACGTACCGACAAACGGGGACTCGTCCTCGTGTCCATGAAAAACTATGCGGAACCGTGACGTTCAACGCGAAAATCTCACCAAGTCAGCTCACACGGACGTGGGGATCTCCGAAACTAACGGGTGTGACGTACGTTGTACGTTACCTTGCTGTAGAACTAAGCAGCACTACAGACCCAAACGTCATCTCATGCCCCGGACGGAGCCGCCTGTTGTGTTACGGACCCGTACGGGGCCGTAAACAAGCCGTGGGGGCCGTATGGAACCGATTACCGGAGCCGTACGGACCCTAATGGACCCGTGCAAGGAATCCAATGGCTCTACAACTAGCCGTAAAAAAGGGGACTAACTCACGTAAGACCCCGTAGGGCGTCGCCTCTAGTTGGCCGACCGGTCCCAACGCGGAACCGAGGACCACAGCGGTGTACACGGGTTTGAACAAGTCGATAACACCAAAGCGCAACCTAAGAAGCGTTTACATGCGACGCACCGCAGGACAGTCAAGGCGCGTAACGCACCGACACTAGGGACCTGCCCGTCGTGTCGACGATATAGGCGCAAAACATCGCGGAACTGTGACGTTCAACGCGGAAAATCCTACAGAGGCAGTTCACACGGCCGTGGGACAGCGTAGCTATGACCAAGCAGCTTCCTAGCTAGCGAACTCAACTTCGGGGTTCATCGTACAGTGTACGTTATCCCGTTGCAAAAACTCCGAAGTCGTACAGGCCCGTACGGTCTAGAGAAGCGTTTGCACGCTATGCAAAGCGGGACGCACGGAGGCCTGTCCTCCGTGCCTACGATACTGGTGAAAGTAATTGCGGAAATGTAACGTTCAACGCGGATAATCGTATAAATGGTGTTCACATGATCGTGGAACTGCGTAGCTAATGGCCACGGAACCATGAATAGAATAGCTCTCACGGCGCTATACTACTTGTGAAGATTATCACTTGTCACCTGGCCACATAGCTCGTAGCTAGCGGGTGCATATCCGGGTAAATCGTACGGTGTACGATATCCCGTTACAAAACTACGGAGCCGTACGCATCCGAACACCGGAGCCACGCGCTCTCGGTCGCACCTTGAAAAATACCGGTCGCGGTGGAGTCTGTGCTCCGACCACGCCGCTGGAACCCAATCGCTGCAAAGAGTACCACGAATGGACTCGCAGCATAATCTGCACGCGTAACGCGTGAGATGGATGTGACCGGAGCGTAAAGCAAAGAAGCGTTATCACGCTATGCCGGGTCATCAAGGGTGTGTAGAGCATCAACGCCCGAGGACGTGTCCTCCATGTCCATGATACTGGTGAAAATAATTACGGAACGGTAATGTTCAATGCAGACAATCTTAATTGCGTTCACACGAGTCGTGGAACTGCGTAGCTAATGGCTACGGAACCAAGAAGAAAATAGCTGTCCTGATGCTATACTTCTTGTAAAGAAAGTCCTCTGTCACCTGACCACGTAGCGTAGTAGCTAGTGGGCGTATAACCGGGTGAACCGTACAGTGTACGTTAACCCGTTAGAGATAAGTTCCGCTCACTGGAGCCATCCAATGGAAGCGAAAGGACCCGTAAACGCGGACCGTGGACTCGTATGGAACCGTACGGACCCGTAAATACGGGCCGCGGAACCGTCCAATGGAACCGTAAAACACGGACCGTGGAACCGTACGGACCCGTAAACATGGGCCGTGGAACCGTATAACTGTCGTAGCCGTTGGCTACGGGACCAAGAAGAAAAATAGCTGTCTCAATGCTATACTTCCGGATGAACCGTACGGTGTACGTCTTTCAATAGGCGCTCCGCTAGGAGTGGGCGGCGGCCCCGCCTCCCTGGCCTTGGACCTGGGTGGCGGTGGGGAGACGAAGAGGGCCTCTCAGACCGTCGCTTCTCCACTTTCTCCGCCGCTCTTTGAAAGTACCGGTCGCGGTGGAGTCTGTGCTCCGACCACGCCGCTAGATCCCAATCGCTGCAAAGAGTACGGGGATTTGACTCGCAGCATAATCTGCACGCGTAACACGTGAGATGGATGTCACCGGAGCGTAATTTAAAGAAGCGTTAGCACGCTACGCATCACGAGACATCCTGGGTGTGTAAAAACATCGACACTCGGGGACCTGTCCTTCATGTCCATGATACTGGTGAAAATAAATACGGAACTTGTAACGTTCAACGTAGACAGTCTTAATTGCGTTCACACGAGCCGTGGAACTGCGTAGCTAATGGCTACAGGACCAAGAAGAAAAATAACTGTCAATGCTATACTTCTTGTCAAGAATGTCACCTGTCACCTGACCACGTAGCTAGTGGGCGTATAACCGGATTAAACCGTACGATGTACGTGAACCCGTTAAATACGGACCCGTGTAAACACGGGCCGCGGAACCGTCGAATGGAACCGTCCGCCCGTAACAACGGGCCGCGGCGGAACCGTCCGCCCCGTAACAACGGGCCGCGGAACCGTCCGCCCCGTAACAACAGGCCGCGGAACCGTATGGATCACGGAACCGTCCAATGGAACCGTCCGCCCGTAACAACGGGCCGCGGAACCGTATGGACCACGGAACCGTCCGCCCCGTAACAACGGGCCGCGGAACCGTATGGATCCCGGAACCGTATGGATCCGTCCCCGGAACCGCACAATGCCCGCACATAGGGCTGCGGAACCGTCAGGGATGGTCCAACGGAACCGTATGGAACCGGCCGCCCCGTAACAACGGGCCGCGGAACCGTACGGGACCGTCCAATGGAACCGTCCGCCCCGTAACAACGGGCCGCGGAACCGTATGGAACCGTCCAATGGAACTGTCCGCCCCGTAACAACGGGCCGCGGAACCGTCCGCCCCGTAACAACGGGCCGCGGAACCGTATGGAACCGTCCAATGGAACCGTTCGCCCCGTAACAACGGGCCGCGGAACGTATGGAACCGTCCAATGGAACCCCGCCCCGTAACAACGGGCCGCGGAACCGTATGGAACCGTCCAATGGAACCGTTCGCCCCGTTCGCCCGGTAACAACGGGCCCGAACAACGGAACCGTCCAATGGAACCGTTCGCCCCGTAACAACGGGCCGCGGAACCGTCCAATGGAACCGTTCGCCCCGTAACAACGGGCCGCGGAACCGTATGGAACCGTTCGCCCCGTAACAACGGGCCGCGGAACCGTATGGAACCGTTCGCCCCGTAACAACGGGCCGCGGAACCGTATGGAACCGTCCAATGGAACCGTTCGCCCCGTAACAACGGGCCGCGGAACCGTATGGAAACCGTCCAATGGAACCGTTCGCCCCGTAACAACGGGCCGCGGAAATGGAACCGTCCAAATGGAACCGTTCGCCCGTAACAACGGGCCGCGGAACCGTATGGAACCGTTCGCCCCGTAACAACGGGCCGCGGAACCGTATGGAACCGTCCAATGGAACCGTTCGCCCGTAACAACGGGCCGCGGAACCTTATGGACTCACGGAACCGTCCAATGGAACCGTTTGCCCGTAACTTTTACGGGCCGCGGAACCGTATGGACTCCCGGAACCTTATGGAACTGTCCCCGAACTCACAACAACCGGCGCACTGCGCGTTACAAGGGTCGTGGAGTCGACAGGGACTGTCCAAAGGAACCGTTTGGAACCGTGTTTACAACTTAGGCGACGCTCGATAACGTCCCTAAGAGGTTCTCTCTCTCACTTACCTTACGGAACCGTCCAATGGAACCGTTCGCCCCGTAACTTTTTACGGGCCGCGGAACCGTATGGACTCCCGGAACCTAATGGAACTGTCCCCGAACTCACAACAACCGGCGCACTGCGCGTTACAAGGGTCGTGGAGTCGACAGGGACTGTCCAAAGGAACCGTGTTTACAACTTAGGCGACGTTCGTTAACGCCCCTAAGAGGAAATCTCTCTCTCTCTCTCTTACCGTTACCGCTCTAGGCGCAACGCCTCTAAGAGCGTAACCTTCTCAGTGAATCTCTTTTATATATCTGAAAAGAGAAGAACATATATCCATGCGTACATACACAAATACGGCAAAGTAAGTATGATCTTACGGACACGCTAAAGAGAGACGAGGCCTAGCAGTCTAAACAGAACACGAGAACTCTCTTAAACAGAAAAATTTTTTACTGAAAAATAAATTTCTTAAGAGAAGAACGTAAGTCCAAGCGTACAAACCTAAACACGGCAAAGTAACTATGATCTTACGGACACGCTAAAGAGAGACGAGGCATAGCATTCTAAACAGAACAACAACACTTGCTTTAACAGAAATTTTTTTTAAAAACCAAAAATTTTCTATCTGAAAACTTTAGAAACCTGAGAAAACGCGTCCAACGTAATGACTTTTCTAGCGCTGGGGTAGCGTGGGAAACACCAACCACTGTGTACTTGAGGTCTGTAAAGATAAAAAGGAAAGATTATTTTCCTGTAATTAGGTCGTCGGAGAGACCCACCCACGGTCTCTCCGACACCCCAACTTCAATCCTGAAAATTAAATATTTTAACTCAAAAACTGTGTGAGAAAAATAAAAATATTCATATGCTGATAACGTGAAAACGAAAATAAGCTCGCTAGTAACAACTGTAGCTCCCTAGAGTTGTTACAGGGCGACCCCACACTTACCCAGCGGTGACTATGACCCAATGCGCATGCGCCAAAAACGAAAAAAGAAATTGGCTTAATGCATACGAGAAGGTGTACTGAAATATCCTAGCGTGCTAAACACTATACATAGTATAACGCTAGGGTCACCTCGAGGCGGGTGGGGCTAAGGGAGAAAAAGACTAATTCCCGGGGTGAGAGGACCCCTAGGCAGGCACAACCTGTGCTCTAGGGCCTAAAACACCCACCACGAGAGTAGGACGCTCGAACTAGCCATTCGCTATGTACGAATGGAGACAAAAACCCGCTATCCTAAGTGTAGGCTACACGGGTAAAGTCGTGTAGGTCGGCCGAAGAACTCGGACCCATGGCTATCTCACCCTACTCTCGGAAGACTTGAAAAGGCGAGCCAGATGAGAACGGGCAGCGTAAAACCCTTCAGGTAGAAGCTGCCGAAGAGAAAAAAGTTAGAAAGGTTAATTGAAATATAAAACAAAAATGACCAGTTTTCAGCGATGTTATGAAACAAACGCGCTGAAAAAGAGTGAGGTGGTACAGAGGTATTATGGAGGTCAGGGCTTGGCTGGTTACTGCGTTTTTTAGGTTCGGTTAGAAGTGCGTTAGAATCAGGTCATGTGACCAGATTGCATATTATAGCATGGAAGGTAAGGTATAACTTGAAGTAAATAAAAGGGGTATAGGGAGATTTTACAGACCTCTTAGGCACTTCCCTAAGTCATATACATATGTCCGCCCCTGTCTGCATATAATACAGTAAAAGAGGCACTTTATTTTTAGAAAGAAAATTTTTCCCAATAAGAACCCATTTCCCCATACATGGGACTGACAAAAGTTGCCAGTTTCCTACTATTGGGTCAGTAATTAAGAGGCATTCCTTTTTGAAAGCGGGCACTTTTGTAATATTCTTTTAACATGTGCAAATTCCACCAGTTCTTCACCTTTGGTAGTAATTGAGGGGCACTAGCCCTCTTGCCCCCCCTTTTCCCATTCCTACAACTAAGCAAAGAGACTAATTGTTTAAGCTAGTGGACAGCATGTCATGATGTTTCTAATTAGATGAGACATTCATTTTCACACTATTATGATTTATGATTCAAATGCAATGGTCAGCGCAGACTTAATAGACAAATACTGGTTCAAATCTGTGATGTAGCCAAGGAGGGGGCACGTGGATATCATGGCACCCCTTTTGTGGTTCCGATATTTTTTTCATATGCTGATTGATTTGCAAGTTTTGTACTACCTGTTATGTAATTGCATATCTACACACTAGCTAACATCACAATTATTCCCAATAATGTGAGATACTAATTAAAAGCTCTTTTCAACAAAATCATGTTAAACCTGCCCACTATGCATATCAATGAAATTCAAGATTTTGGTACAATAAACATGTAGACATTACCTAACATCATAATTACATCACGTATGAAACAAAACAGACATGCGGTTCTTACATTAGTTATTGTGCTCCTTAAAATTTCAAACAGTCATGACCCGGCCTGATAAATATGCAGGTCGGGTCAGACTTTTCCTCTTTATTTTCTTTATTCTGAAAACCACGATTAATTAAGATCAAATTCCCTTCTCAATGGCCCCATTGCATTCATTCTCCTGGTTGAGCAGTTATTCTAAGTAAGATAAGTGGTCTCATTATTTGCTACAGTAAGTTTGTGGTCATAATTTACTGGAACAAATTTTCAAGGAAAAGAACAAGTCATGTAAAATATGAGCATATTAGGATTGTATCATTAAGCCCCTCCTACTCATTAATATGCATGATATCGCCACCAAAAACAATAGGGCACATCTGCAGACCATGGGATATCTGTGTACCACTATGACATGAATCTAGTTTACCATTCTTTAGAAACCGTGTTTACAAGCTCTTCACAGCAAAATCAGATTAAGCCCTGCCCATTGTGCATGTTAATGAAATCTTAACATTTTTACATCAAAACATGTACACACCAGGCAACATCATAGTTATACCGAATATAAAACAAAACAGACATGCCGTCGTTAAAATATGAACAATTTTAGATTTTTACATTAAGTCCCGCCCACTTATTGATATGCATGACATCACCATCAAAAACAATAGGGCACATCTACCGACCATGGGCTGCTGTGTATCCCATATGACATGAATCCGGTGTATTGTTCTTGAGATTTCGTATTTACGAGCTGGGTGTCACACACACACACCCACATACGCCATCATGACTGCATAGGTTCCTGATGCTATTGCATCGGAACTAAAACTGAAGTTATGTCCCCTAAAATTATGAAAGTGCAATATTCAAATTGCAGGTGTGTTCATATGACTGAAGATATCTTCACCTCCTTTCCCCGGACAATTTCATCCTGCCCTCCTCCCCCACCCCCTAAAATTTCAGTTTACCTCCGAAGTTCACTGGTGTGGCTATGCAACTGGTGCAAATACATACAAAATATATTATCATTACTATTGAAAGTTTGCTTAGAAAGCGCAAATACTAGAATATATTATTCAAAAGAGCTGCACATAAAAAGAAATATTGATTAAATTATTAAATGAATGAAATTGTAAAATATAAATAAATATAGGAAAATGAATAAAGTTAACTCTCATGCTATGAATATGAAAGAAACCAATCAAATTGTCTAATGATTATTAGAAAGAGGATAGCATGCAAAAGAACATTTAAGAATATTCAAAATTGCAATAAACAACACCTTGAACACATAGAAGCAGGCATTAGATATAAAAAATGACATCATGAAAGAGCTTTAGAATCTATCTAGTGTGGTGTAGCGGTTATCATACATGTCTACAGACCACGAGGCCCTGGGTTCAAGCCTGGGTTGGGTAGACAGGCCAGTGCACCACAACTGGATATCAAAAGCCGTGGACATTGACTTGATTGTCGATGTTATGTCTGTCCGTACGTCGTACCTGTGTTCTCGTCTGGGTCGTATTAAGCTTTCCTTATAGCATTGTAACTATCATAACCAAATACGCAGGCAACGACTCCATCTTTGTAATTGTGTTCACTCATCATCTAGAACTGTAATACTCAATGATTGCAATAATGGTGGAATAGGTCCATCCATCCATCCATCCATGTTCATTTGTAGTAGGCGCCTTTTCCATAGGATACAAAGCGCCCAGAATGCTGCCCCAAAGTTCAGTAAGTAATACATGATTAAAAAAGAAAAGTCTTAAGACGTGTTTTGAACTGTCCAAGTGAACTGGCATGGCGAATGTGTGAAGGCAAAGAGTTCCAAACATGGGGTGCTGCAGCTGAAAAAGCCCTAGAACCAGCTTTGGTGTTAGTTCTGGGTTCAGTCAGGAAGTTTTCAGAAGAGGAGCGAAGGGATCGTGCTGGTGTATAAAGTTTCAGACTGTTGGATATGTATTCAGGTGATTGATGTATCAGGGATTTGTAGACAATAACACATGTTTTGTATAAAATTCGCTGTGACACAGGGAGCCAATGCAATTTGTTGAGCAAAGGTGAGGCATGATCACGACGACGTTTCCTGAAGATAAGCTTAGCAGCTTTATTTTGGAGTTTCTGTAGGCGATTTACATTTTTCATGGTAATACCATTCAAAAGGGAATTACAGTAGTCCAAACGTGATAGGATGAGTGATCGAACAACATAATGACAGGTTTCAACGTCAATGTACCGATGAATCTTGCCAATGTTTCTAATGTGATAATTAATTGTTTTACTAAGTTGTGTCACATGGTTGTCCATTGACATTCTATTATCGAAAGCAACTCCCAGATTTTTAACTGAAGTGACTGGTGAGATGCAAGTATTGCCAAAAACAAACTTGAGGTTCTCAAGGGCTTTACTAGCATTTGATGAAGAGAATATGATACACTCTGTTTTGTCCTCATTAAGTTTAAGTTTGTTTGCAATCATCCACTGTTGGATATCTTGCACACAGGAGGTCAGTTTGAATAAAGCACATTCAGCATCGAGTGGAACTTTAGGTTAAAGGCTAAGAAAATCTGTATATCATCAGCATATATGTGATACTCGATCTTGTGCTTCCGCAATATGTCACCTATTGGGATAGTATAAAGTGTGAATGACAAAGGTCCTAAAACAGAGCCTTGTGGGGTCCCATATTCAAGATTTACAGTGTTGAGTCAGCTCCAGGAACATGGACATGGTTAGTCCGACAATTAAAATATGATGATAGCCAATCCAAAGCGTTGCCAGAAATGCCAAAGCTATGCTCAAAACGACGAAGCATGATTTGGTGGTCTAGCGTATCAAACGCGCAGACAGATCCAACATAAGAAATAAAATAGCTTTCTGCTGGTCGAGCGCTTGAAGAACATAATCTTGCACATGTAGTAGGGCAGACTCAGTACTGTGTGAAGTTCGGTAGGCCGATTGTAGTGGCTCAAAAAGTTTGTGTTTGTTGATGTGTTCAGTGAGTCTACAGGTTACAACTTTTTCAATATATTTTGAAACTGTAGCAATGTTTGAGACTGGGCGGTAGTTTTTGAGTTCATTTTTGTCCAAAGATTGTTTTTTGATGATGGGAGCCACAATTGGTCAACCAATCACGAAAGAATAATCAATCAAATTAAGCTCAACGCTACCTAAAGATAATGCTTTCTTCCTTGGGTACAAAGCCACATTTTACAGGGGAACTCGGTTGGAAAGTGAGGGTGTCTTTTTGACTAATTTATGAGAATTTTGAAATAACAGATGCATTATTTGTAATACTCTTGGCATTGTAAAATGATTTAACTATCCATTAGAAATGATTTAACTATCCATTAGAAATGATTTACCTATCCATTAGAAATGATTACAGTTGGTTTGAACATTCTTATCAAAGATAATAAGTACCATCACGGGCAAGAAAAGTGTATTAAATATTTATAAAACTCAATCACATTTCGATTGAGTGCTCCCATTAAAATCCCACCCACCTTTTGACAGATATTTTAACCAAAACATCAATAATGTTGAAGCTCAACGATATCTTTATGTGGCATGTCAGGGGTGGGTGCTGGTTGTTTTAATCATTGAAACAGGTTTTCTTATTTGAATCCTCTTCAGCAGGTTTACAAGCATGTTGTGAGTGTTGATTCTCTTAGATAAGTTGGGTGCTGCCAGGGATGAATTTGAAAATACATAAGGTTGAGAAAAACACTGTTACCCTACTTTGTGGAGGAAAAGTATGTCCTCCCCCTCCCCACTCACTCTTTGTGAAGAGTCCAAGATGACACCTGGACAATAAATAAATACTCACATACTTTAGATATGCATGAGTTAATCCATGGGTGGCTCGACATAGGGGCAAGAGGATGGATTCCCCACCCACCCCCCTCAAAGTTTTGCTAATTGGAACAAAGAACCAACTCAGCTAGTCAATTGTGATTAAATAAATGTTCGCAAAGTTAATGTTAAAAAAAAAACGATGTTAGAAACTTAGGTGCTTATTTTAATTCACATATGGATATGAATAAGCATATTGGCATGAAATGTAAACAAGCCTACCATAATCTGTATAAGATAAAAGAAAATTAGAAAACATCCCACACATCTACACAAATACTTGTCCATGGACTTGTTATATTTCATTTAGACTACGCTAACTCCCTCCTCTATGGCTTACCAGTTTATCAATTAAATAGAATCCAAAAAATCTTCAGCTTTGCCCCTAGAGCAATCACTAACAGCACCTACAGTGATCACATAACCCCTATACTGAAAGACCTTCACTGGCCACCCATTAATTATCGTATACAATTCAAAATATTACTTTTAATGTATAAATCTACAAACGGCTGGGCTCCAACATATTTACAATCCCTCTGTATAAATAGACCTCAGATTGATCATTTACGCACCTCAAACTTATTCATACCCCGTGTTAAATATGAAGCTGTACGGAAAAGAGCGTTAGCATTTTCTAGCCCTTATCTCTCGAATAATCTCCTCTCCAAAATTCGTGAAGCTCCTTTAATTTCATCCTTTAAAAACAAGTTAATAACTCACCTTTATCATTAAGCCTTCCCTGACAATTCTTAATTTTTTAGTTATCACATGTTGTTTCTTATCATGCTGTATGTTCAGTTTTGTTTTTTATATAGTATTGCTTTATTAGGTAACTTGCTTTGTTCGGTTACTTGTATCTATGTATTGTACAGCGCAACTGAACATTTGTAATGGTAGTAAGCTATATAGGATATTTAAACTTAAAATTTAAAGATTTGCTAATCAATTTTTTTGTTATTATATTGAATTATATGTATGGTTTTCCCCCTCCCCCAACCATGTTTTTCCTTTCCAATCTAAAATCTATTACAGCTGCCTATGCTTAAATGAAATCATAACCTTACGTCTTCTTCTGATCGCAGGCAAAAAGTTGCAAAACCGGCAGGTGTCTCATTCACCTCTATGATCAAATCTTGATCATCATTATCTTGATCATCATCATCTTGATCATCATCTTTAAGGTCAAGTCCATTGTAGTCCTTGGTTAGCTTAACTGGGTAATTGAAAACTAAGTTGTGGTTGCCCCAGGGCATATCCAAACTGCGTTTGAAAGAAGAAAGGCTTGGATCCTACACTACCATATTGGGTAGAGACAGTGGTGCAACTAGTCTTTGGGTACAGAATTCCAGTCTGACACAACTCTTAAAGTAAAAACTGTTCTTTTAAGTCTCTCTTAGCTCTATGGTGATATAGCCTAATCTCATACATTATACTGATATTATCTTTCACTGTTAGGAATTCTTCTAAGAAGTTTGTATCATATACTAACAAAAAAAGACATTGGACAGAAGTTTGAACCTTTTTATTATCAAATACACAAATGCATGTAAAGACTTAGTTAAACAGTCCGCAATATTCGTCTTGTATCATATAGGACACAGGTTCTAAATTAATTTTTTCCAAGTGCCGTACATTTCACGACAGCCTTGGGCCATGGGCCAATCGCGTGGCAAATTCAGTGTCACGTGACAAACAAAACCTGTCAAAACAATCCCTGAATACAAACAAACTGAGGGTGCGCGTGATAAGAAAGGTGTATCCCAGATGTCGGCGGTTCTCTTATCAGCCTTCCTTTGACACGCCGCGAGTCTGCCCATGTTATAGTGGAACTAAAGATAACATTTTTTGTGATAAGCCGCTATGTTCTAGTGCACTGATCTGCCTTGGATTTTTACCGATCTCATTCGGATCGATCGTACTATATATTTTTTTCCACTATGACTATTGTTCGCGGGCCAAAGTGGATTGTCTGCCGGGCCAGACACAGGCACAGGACGCACAAATGTCAAAGGTCATTGTGTTAAAATGAGCAAGAAGGGACCTCATGCCGAAAAAATACAAAATGTTACCATATGTTGATATTATCTTGGAGATTTGCCTGCTGGTAATGATTTCCTGAAAATTGTGTGTGTATGGTTGGAAAGGGTGGTTGAACGTGCAACCCATCCCCCTGCCTTAGAGGCTTCTAAGCATACGTTACCTTATCATGCTTGGTCATAATTTCCAAGCACTGTCTGAGAGCTGTACATGTTGAATCGGATAGATCTGTGAGTTTTTGTATTTGGCTGGCAAGGTTTTGTGACACTGCAAAAAAAACAATAAGTTTAAATTAATACATTTGTTTTTAAAATGTCCTTGATATTGACACCAGCCCTCCATCTGAAGCTGAGGTTCTCGCTGCTATCAAAGCCATGAAAGTTGCAGGCATTGACACAGCTCATGCTGAAATGCTAAAGGCAGACCCCATCAAAGCTACAAAGGTGCTCACCGCCCTCTTCAAGAACATCTGGAACAGCTACAGTGTCCCAAACGACTGGACCAAAGGCTTGATCGTCAAGCTCTCAAAGAAAGGCGATCTCCAAAACTGTGATAACTGGAGAGGCATCACCCTCTTATCCATCCCCAGTAAGGTATTCTGCAGAACCGTATCAAGTCTGCTATTGATGACAAACTAAGGCAAGAGCAAGCAGGCTTTGGAAAGGGCAGGGGATGCATAGACCAAATCTTCACTATGAGGAACACATTCGAGCAATGTTTAAAATGTAATATTAATTTTTTATTCATTTCATTGACTTCAAAAAGGCTTTCGATAGCATGCACTGCACCGTGACTCTCTCTGGAAGATTCTACAATCCTATGGCATTTTACAAAAATTCATCACATTAACCAAAGCTTTTTACAATCATTTTGAATGCAGGCATCATCTTAGGCAACACACTTTCTGAGTGGTTAATAGAGGAATCTGGTATGAGACAGAGTTGCATCTTATCTCCATGCTGTTTCTTGTGACAATTGATTGGATCATGCATAACACCTTATTTGACAAGCCTAGGGGCATCCAGTGGACATTATTTTCCCACCTTGAAGACCAGACTTTGCCGACGACATTGCAGTCCTCTGTACAACACGTCAACATCTGCGAGCGAAGACAGATGGACTCTGCCAGTAACAGACCGGCCTCAACATTCGCACTACCAACAGCAAAGTAATGTGTGCGAACACAACACCGACAACCCTAACTGTAGATGGCAATTGACTTGATTATGTTGATGACTTTGCTTACCTTGAGAGCCTAATCAGTAGCGACAATGATGTCCAGAAAGACATCCAAGGAAGGTTGATTTTCCTTACCTGGGGAGCACAATCAGTAGTGACAAATGGCGCCCAGAAAGACATCAAAGGAATGATCCTTACAGTAGATGGCAATTCACTTGATTATGTTAATGCCTTTCATAAAATCTTTGGAGCCTAATCAGTAGTGACAATGGCACCCACAAAGACATCAAAGGAAGGCTGCACAAGGCAAGGGGTGCTTTCACACAACTTCAGTCAATTTGGAATACTATGGAATACAGCCTCAAGACCATGATCAGATTATATAACAGTAATGTCAAATCTGTTCTACTGTATGTTTCTGAAAGTTGGTGGTTTGTGGGAGTCTACATGAGGAAGATTGAAGCCTTCCATAAAAATGCCTCAGAAAAATATGTAAAACATTCTGGCCCATGAAAATATTAAACAGAGAGACTCTACTTGAAAACAGGATGCAACAGTGTGGTAGAAAAAATTAAACGAAGATGCTTTCTCTGGCTTGGACATGTTCTAAAGATAGAAGCTGACCGGATACCATAGGATGCTCTTCATTGGACACCACCTGGCAGACGGAAATGTGGACGCCCCAAAACTACCTGATGTAGGACATTGCATGTAGAGCTAACTAAGCTGGGCATTTCATGGAAAAGGCACAGCATCTTGCCCAAGACAGGTCATGATGGAGAGAAATCACTGCAGCCTTTGTCCCTTGGGGATGAAAATCATTTTTATAATTTTGTCACATATAATACACTGTAGTGCTTTTGGATGCTTAACAGATGCAACAGCATACAGTTGTACACGTACACCTGAATGCCTACACTTTTCATAAACTGTATGCAGACAAACGGAAGTTTAACAGATTTTGGTTTGGATGGCAAATGTAACAGAGATCGCTGTACAGAGGTATTGAAGAATCTCTGATTACCGTTAAAGTTAAATATAAATTCAAGCCATGAAGGCCCATCAGGCTGGTGCTAAGCCCCTGCTTCCTGGGTTAAGCGGATGAGAGTGCATGATTCCCCTGACAGGACACCAGTCCATACCAGGTCAACTCCCCAGCAGTGCTGGAACTCATTTACAGCTGAGTGGACTTTAGCACTTAAATTGTCTTGCTCAAGGACACAATGCAGTGCTCATGACGGGAGTCCAACTCAGTACCATTCGCAAACGAGTATGACACATTAACAAGTGAGACACTGCACCTGATTTTTATGAAGGGGGTGGAGGTGGGGTGGGATGCGGTGGGGGCAGGAGTATTTTTAATCTAACAAGAAAGTCACAAATATCCAGCTCTATTGGCCTTAAGAGTCAAAGGAATAATTATTTACTGATATATGTTTAGGTTATCATGTAAACATCATTACTACACTATACTTTGCCATAGGCCTACTCTCCTACTAAAAACCCCAATGTTTGAAAGCCTAAAAGTGTCAAAATATTTTGAAATTAAAATTTAGATATCTCCTTAACTAAATACTTTTTTTTAACACTTTCTTCACCATTTTGCTCTAATTATTGCCCATAAACATATGATGAACTTCATCATAAAATTACAAAAAGTCAATTCATGAACAAGTTAAGCAATAATGGATCCAGGAAAGGAAGAAGAGGGTGCCTGAGTAGGGTCATCAGCTTTGTGAACACTTAAAATATAATTGTGACAGATTAAAGGATTAGTTCAGTGGTCAAGCATGTTCATCTTATATGAAAGAGGGGACTTCAAAAGAAACAAAATGTGAAGAAAGCATTCAAAAATCTTTTTCCATTAAGGAGACCTTTAAAGGATTACTTCAGTGGTCAAGCATGTTTATCTCATATGAAGAGGACTTCGAAAGAAACAAAATGGTAAAGAAAGCATTCAAAATCTTATTCTGTTAAAGGATTAGTTCAGTGGTCAAGCATGTCCATCTTATATGAAAGAGAACTTCAAAAGAAACAAAATGGTGAAGAAAGTATTCAAAAATCTTATTCCGTTACAGAGATATTCAAGGATTAGTTCAGGGGTCAAGCATGTTCATCTTATATGAAAGAGGAATAAAAACAAACAAAATGGTGAAGAAAGCGTAGCAAAATCTTATTCCGTCAAGGAGATATTCAAGTTTAAAGTTTGGTATCATTTCTGTAGAAACGACTGAAATTAGACTAGTTGTGATGTCACATCCTCAGATTCCTCAAAGTTTTTTATGTATTTTAAACAAAGTTTATTTAATTTTGTTCACTATTAAAATTATTTTTCCCTCAAACTTTCTTCAGGTGGTATATTACAAATACCATGCCTAGATTCAGTTTTACTACTTCTTTGACGCATCCCATGGTTTTTAAGCCAGGACAAAATATGATAGTATACATAAAGACTTTAAGGAATCTGAGGCTATGACATCACATCTAGTCTGACTTCAGCCGTTTCCACACAAATGGTGCCAAACGTTAAACTTGAATATATCCTTAACGGAATAAGATTTTTTTAAAGCTTTTTTCACCATTCTGTTTCTTTTGAAGTCCTCTTTTATATAAGATAGACTTGCTTGACCACTGAACTAATCCTTTAATATCTCCTTAACGAAATAAGATTTTTTGAAAGCCTTCTTCACCATTTTGTTTCTTTTGAAGTCCTCTTTCATATAAGATAAACCTGCTTGACCCCTGAAGTAACCCTTTAATATCTCCTTAACGGAATAAGATTTTTTAAAGCTTTCTTCACCATTTTGTTGCTTTTGAAGTTCTCCTTTATATAAGATAGACATGCTTGACCACTGAACTAATCCTTTAATATCTCCTTAACGGAATAAGATTTTTTGGAAGCTTTCTTCACCATTTTGTTTCTTTTAAAGTTCTCTTCATATAAGATGAGACATGGTTGACCCCTTAACTAGTCCTTTAGATTAAATTAATAGTGCGCTAGCTTACCTTGTATTGATGACCCTGTAGAAGCATACCCATTTAGCACCTTTTTGACATTGATTGCATGTTCAGATAGAATTTCTTGTTGAAGTCGAGCATTCTAGGACAGCAAAATAAGATAAAGCATAATCAAACTCAAACTTCTTTACTTTCGTTTGAAGTAATTTTTCAATAAAATGCAGGGGTGTAGCCAGTTGTTTGGATTGGCAGAATGAAACATACTTCTGTACTATGGTTTGAAGTAATATTTGAATAAAATGCAGGGGTGGTAGCCGGTTGTTTGCATTGGCGGAATGAAACATACTTCTGTACTATCGTTTGAAGTAATATTTGAATAAAATGCAGGGGTGGTAGCCAGTCGTTTGGATTGGCGGAATGAAACATACTTCTTTACTATAGTTTGAAGTACTATTTTAATAAAATGCAGGGGTGATAGCCAGTCGTTTGGATTGGCGGAATGAAACATACTTCTGTACTATCGTTTGAAGTAATATTTGAAAAAAATGCAGGGGTGGTAGCCAGTCGTTTGGATTGGCAGAATGAAACATACTTCTTTACTATTGTTTGAAGTAATATGTGAATAAAATGCAGGGGTGGTAGCCAGTCGTTTGGATTGGCGGAATGAAACATACTTCTGTACTATCGTTTGAAGTAATATTTGAATAAAATGCAGGGGTGGTAGCCAGTCGTTTGGATTGGCGGAATGAAACATACTTCTTTACTATCGTTTGAAGTAATATTTGAATAAAATGCAGGGGTGTAGCCTGTCGTTTGGATTGGCGGAATAAAATATACTTCATTACTATCGTTTGAAGTACTATTTGAATAATGGCAGGGGTGGTAGCCAATCGTTTGGATTGGCAGAATGAAACATACTCCTGTACTATCATTTGAAGTAATATTTGAATAAAATGCAGGGGTGGTAGCCAGTCCTTGTGGATTGGCGGAATGAAACATACTTCTGTACTATCGTTTAAAGTAATATTTGAACAAAATGCAGGGGTGATAGCCAGTATTTTGGATTGGCGAAATAAAACATACTTCTTTACTATTGTTTGAAGTAATATGTGAATAAAATGCAGGGGTGTAGCCTGTCGTTTGGATTGGCGGAATGAAACATACTTCTGTACTATCGTTTGAAGTAATATTTGAATAAAATGCAGGGGTGGTAGCCGGTTGTTTGGATTGGCGGAATGAAACATACTTCTGCACTATCGTTTAAAGTAATATTTGAATAAAATGCAGGGGTGATAGCCAGTCCTTTGGATTGGCGAAATAAAACATACTTCTTTACTATTGTTTGAAGTAATATGTGAATAAAATGCAGGGGTGTAGCCTGTCGTTTGGATTGGTGGAATGAAAAATACTTCTGTACTATCGTTTGAAGTAATATTTGAATAAAATGCAGGGGTGGTAGCCAGTCGTGTGGATTGGCTGAATGAAACATACTTCTGTACTATCATTTGAAGTAATATTTGAATAAAATGCAGGGGTGGCAGCCAGTCGTGTGGATTGGCGGAATGAAACATACTTCTGTACTATCATTTGAAGTAATATTTGAATAAAATGCAGGGGTGGCAGCCAGTCGTTTGGATTGGCGGAATGAAACATACTTTTTTACTATCGTTTGAAGTAATATTTGAATAAAATGCAAAGGTGTAGCCTGTCGTTTGGATTGGCGGAGATTGAAGAACAATTTTTTTTGCTGATGGCGTAAATCTTTCCAATATTATCTCAAAATACTCTTTAGATTATTTGGAAGCAATATTTTACTGAAGAGAACAAAAAAAAGTCATTGCCTACAAATCTAGACCTTTCAGTACAATTTCTGGTTGTGGGGGTCAAATGACTAGGTCAACCAAGCTACAAGTGTTCACAGTGGCCTATGATGCATAATTTGTTTCTCTGAAGCAACAACCTACCTCTAATTTTTCCTCCAATGTTGACAGACTTGGAGTATCCGAGGAGGAATCGTTGGTGCCCGTGCGTTGCCGCATGTCCATTGGACTGCTGTAATTGGAGTGCTCTTGAAATACTGACATCCATTTCTACAAACAAACAAAACATTCATTTCAATACGAATAATAGAAATTGAAAGAAAGATGCATTTATGTTCATCAAATCATCTTCAAAGGATGACTTTGGATAACATAAGGTAACATTTACTAGATGGAAGTAATTCTTAGTCATGTTGTTTGTTTCTTTGTTTGATGAGGGCTTAACGGAACCACGACAATGAGGGTCAAATTGTGCATGAGAGGTCGCATAGAAAAATATGCTATAGTCATATTACAACTACTTGAAAACTCAGTATTCGAAAAGTATGCTAATTTATAATGTCATACTTAGAACTTGGCATTGTTGCATGTCTGAATTGAATGGAATACACTTACACAGAGTGTCATGGATGCTTTCAGTGTTAATCAGTGCAAGGAGCTTTTGGATTGATTTTTGATGTGCAAGGTAGTTTACAAGAGCTTAGCTGTCTCTCCTTTAATTCTTCCCACACTGTCTAGTGGTTAGGTGTGGGAAAAAGACAACTACGGGTGAATAATCTAACATCCTTTTCCTCTCCCAAACTGGACAGTAAAGTGACAATGCTGGATTCTGGAATAAATTTTGCAGACTTCCTTCCCTCCGCCTTTAACCCTTACTCTACCACGTGGCGATATTATCACCCTTTTGGGTGCCCGTTTTTGACTCTGCCTCCCAGGCGCATTTTCAAAAAGTTCTGGTAGAGTAAGGGTTAATTAACCCACAACAAGTGCGCCAACTCAACAATATATGCAGCATGGACCCAGTGGGTGGCCCACCGGGTCACTGAAGTGGAACAAGCCGGACTTTGCTGCTCGGGAGACAGAGGACCCTTTAAAAATTAGCCTGTGATTAACCCTTACTCTACCACACGGCAATATTATCGCCGTTTTGGGTGCCCTACCTATGACTCCGCCACCCAAAATGGCGACGATATCGCCGAGTGGTAAAGTAAGGGTTAAAGAAATGAATTGGTTTATATCTCGTTCCTTTAAGGGTGTATTTCATTTCATAGATTTCACCAGTGTGATGATATGTGAACAATGCATAGACAATGTGATGCCATGCTTGCATATTTTATATCTTGTATTTCTATAAAAAGAAAAATATATATTTTCTTTTCTTTAAAGAGCAGATGGGCAAAGCATGTTCTTGTAAAGTGCAGCTTATACCCCATCTCAATAATCAATCATTTTTTAAAATCAATAATCTAAATTTTCTTGGATCTGAAAGTATGACATCACACTGTACACTGCAAGGTCACTTTTCAACACACTGGCGAAATCTTTGAAATTTATTAACTCCAAAATGGAATAAGGTATTAACATTGTTTTCACCCTGAAGTCTAAACCTCGCAATACATTTTGTGTCTTAAGCCCTAACAAAATCTACAATCTGTTGTGTCTGTTATTGCTCACAACAGAAACCAAAATCCAGCACAAGCAATTACACCAGGGATTTCCACAAACTTCACCTCACTCTCCAGTCATAATCTGACATTGATAGTAAACAAATTTCAATGCAGCTGCTCTGACTTTCACACTCAACACAAGGACAAAAGTATTCCTATGTATTCAATGTGTCTGGCTTGAAGTAATAATTTACAAATAGGATGGTATTTAATAGTGAAGGTTTTGTTTGTTTATTGATAAGTGATTTTTAGTAATGTTTTTATTCAACCTTGTAGGCTTTGAGGATTTTGGACTGAAAATCCATTGCGACAGATTTTCATCATGCACAAATTTGTTTCTCCTTTCAAATAGTTCAAAATGACATTTCACAGGAATATTCCTTTAGAAATGTTCATTTTTTTAAATAATATAAACTTTGAAAACATGTGGAGGAAAACGAAGTCGGTATTTTCCCACGTGCCAAATACTTGCTTTGCCTAATATTCCTTGACCAGTAATTTCTTGCACTGTGCAATCATGACATTGTGCACATACTTGATAGTCTGTCAGGAAACATTGCTCAAAACCAAATAAAAATGTCAAAACTCCAAATTACCTCTCTTGATATTTGAATTGAGTCGTTGATATCCACTTTGAACACCTGTCGATATTCATCAGGATAGATCACGGTAAAGGCAAAACTTTTATTCTGAGAAATCTGAAAGGAAACGGATATTACAAGCTCATCTGTGGTAGGAAAAGGTATACAAAATATTAATGATAATAATAATAATTATAATTATAATAATAATAATAAAAACAATTATAATAATAACAATAATAATAATAACAATAATTAAAATAATAATAATAAACAATAAACAATAATAATTAAAATAATAATAATAATAATAATAATAATAATAATAATGATAATAACAATAATAATAATAATATCAAACAATAATAATAATAATAATAATAATAATAATAAATAAATACATAAATGAATAAATAAATAAATAAATAAATACATAAATCAATTAATTAATAAATTAAAATAGATAAAAATAAAAAATTAAAATAAATTAAGAATATAAACTCTTATGCATATAAAACATGCATATGGTTTGTTGACAAACACACTTTATAGTACTTACTATCACGCAAAATATAAAATGCATTATCTAAATAGGCAGCCAGTAGTGCAAATACATGGACAACATAGCTCACTTAAAAAGACACAAAACAAAATATAATTTCATGTTACTCACCAATACCTTTCTCCCAAGTAAAAAAGAGTGTCAGTTTTTTTTTAATTATTTAAGTCAGACCTAATTTATTTGTCAATATTTCATTCCTTTTTTTTTTTTTCAATTTTTTGAAAAAGTTCATATTTAAGACAAAGATATAATGCAAATTGTGAATCCTACTTTATTTATATACGTAGGCCTTATAAATCATCCATTTTGATTTAAAAAACCCAACATGCATTAGCATACACCATATATCGGCACCTGAGATACATACTACCTACACTCTTAGACAGAATTAGTTGTCATGTTCTTAAGCCCCTTGTAATGGGGTAGAAAGGGGGAAAAGTGTGACAACAATTTTGTCCAAGATTGTCAGGGAGTCAAAGCCCCTGTGGGAAATAATAGGGTTGGACCCCATTTCATCCTGTGTTGTACTCCCTAATTAGTATGCATACTGATGTAGGTATACACCCCCTTCCTGCTTCATCAGCTACCCTAGCAGAGATAGCAACTTCCTAGTCCCTAAAGCCTTTCTTGCTTCGCATAACCTGGAATAAAATGAGACGACTTGTTTTACATTTCTTTTTTCAAAAAACTCGTTTTCCAGCTCATGCAAGTGTTTTTTTTAAATCTAGGTTTGTAAAATTACCAATTTTCGACATATAAAAATGAAACAGATGAACCAAGCATGCTTTCTGACTTCAATTAAATATTGATGCTTTGTATGATTTGATGCAACATAGAGCCATTGGGAACATACAGAATTCATTTAAAAACTTTTTTAAAACATTACAACAAAGTATACACCAATTACCGATCAAAACTAAAGATACCATTCGTTATCTGGATATTTTTAAAAGTTCACTTTCATTTACAGGTGCCTGAGGAGCAAGAGAATCATTAATATATTATTAATGGCCCAAGAGCCATTGGTGTATGGGGGTAAATACCATATGTATATGGGCCCAAAATCAGTATACGTTTGATCCCAAAGTTCATGTGTATGGGCCCTAAGGTCTTATGTGTATGGGCCCTCAGATATGTGTATGGGCCCTAAGGTCATGTGTATGGGCCCTAAGGCCATATGTGTATGGGCCCTAAGGTCATATATGTATGGGCCCTAAGGCCATATGTGTATGGGCCCTAAGGTTATATGTGTATGGGCCCTAAGGCCATATATGTATGGGCCCTAAGGACATATATGTATAGGCTCTAAAGCCATATGTGTATGGGCCATAAGGCCATATATGTATGGGCCCTAATTACATACATGTATGGGCTCTAAGACCATGTGTATGGGCCCTAAGGCCATATGTGTATGGGCCCTAAGGTCATATGTGTATGGGCCCTAAAGCCATATGTGTATGGGCCGTAAGACCATATGTGAAGGGGCCCTAAGGCCATATGTGTGTGGGGCCTAAGGCCATATATGTATAGGCCCTAAGACCATATGCGAAGGGGGCCTAAGCCATATGTCTATGGGCCCTAAGACTATATATGTATGGGTCTTTCACTTTCTAGGACAGCAAGAGTGCTACACCCAAATGTTTTGGCATTTTTTATTTTTATAATATTTTGCAGTTTTCATTCAATTTTGATGCAAAAAGTGATGGCGTCCTCCTCGTTATGTTCCATCTTTAGATTCTGCTCCATTTTGTATATTTTTTCTTCACTTGTTTCGGCATCGGGGGGAATTTTTCCCTGCTCCCATCACCTATGCTTATGCCAAACACTATAAAAACCATAAGACCAAGTGAAACATCATATCGATCTAATCTGGAGTAAAACAATAATTCTCCGAAATTTGTAAAAATTTAATTCATCTTCTGATTTATAGCTAATTACCCTTCCATGAATTTTGCTTAGAAAGGAAGGGAGGGGGAAGGGGGAGGGCACTTCATACTAAAAGTGGAGGGGTGTGCAGCCCACCAACCGAAAAACATACCCACAGTATGACAGACATTTTGGTAACTGCAGTATGAAATTACACAATTTTGATATCCGCAGTATGTGAAAGAAGTCAATTTCGATACCTGCAGTATGAGTATTTATTAAAAATATTGTAGAAATGAACCAGCAGTTCAAAATTAACACAGTAAAACCTAATTTTGGGACCTGCACTCTGAAAATGATTCTGCTCCATTTTGTATATTTTTTCTTCACTTGTTTCGGCATCGGGGGGAATTTTTCCCTGCTCCCATCACCTATGCTTATGCCAAACACTATAAAAACCATAAGACCAAGTGAAACATCATATCGATCTAATCTGGAGTAAAACAATAATTCTCCGAAATTTGTAAAAATTTAATTCATCTTCTGATTTATAGCTAATTACCCTTCCATGAATTTTGCTTAGAAAGGAAGGGAGGGGGAAAGGGGGGGGGGGGGGGAGGGCACTTCATACTAAAAGTGGAGGGGTGTGCAGCCCACCAACCGAAAAACATACCCACAGTATGACAGACATTTTGGTAACTGCAGTATGAAATTACACAATTTTGATATCCGCAGTATGTGAAAGAAGTCAATTTCGATACCTGCAGTATGAGTATTTATTAAAAATATTGTAGAAATGAACCAGCAGTTCAAAATTAACACAGTAAAACCTAATTTTGGGACCTGCACTCTGAAAATGATGAAAAAGAGACTAATTTCTTTTACTAAAAAATAACAAATATTTTTTATTTATTTTTTTATAGTAAAAAAGACACCTGCACTATGAAAATGGTGCAAAAAAGACACCTGCACTATGAAAATGGTGCAAAAAAGGCACCTGCTCGGTGGCACATATACATATTCCTCACATATGGAAGTGTGCCCCCCCCCACCACCAGGAAATTTTGATGAAATAAATTGAAGGTGCGCCGCGCCCATAGCTCTTTCATTCTGTCAATTTTTAATGATCAGTAATTTTTTCAATAGAAACATCACTGAAATAGGTCACGTAGGTGACATAATTACTGTTAGGATATTGACACACCATCAAAATATGCAAAATAGACAAGTATGTAAATAAAACAAGCAAATGAACTGAAAATAGGTGTAATTGGCTGCTTACCTCTTCTACGGCTCCAGGCTATTTGAATGGAAGAAGTGAAACACCTAGATTAGAAATACATCAACTACCACCAAATAATAAATATGAAATGCATTAGTAACTAAAGGCGGCACTTGACAGAAAACGAGGGTGTTCATCTTTACAAATTTGTGCAAATTTTCACTAAACAAGATTATATATTTATTGTTAAATGTTTAGAGGTTGTAGCATAGGAAGGGTCTATGCTCTGGGGTCAACAGCCCCAAAATTTCTTGATAAAAAGCAGAAAAATTGCACTGGCAAATTACTAACAATCAAATGTTGTTGCTGATCATTGGAAAATGTTTCTCAATTTTCAGGAAATGTCATTAAATTATTATGAAAGTTTCCTCAAATTTTGGGAAATGTCCTTCAAATTTCGAGAGAGAAAAAAAAAAAAAATGTATTTAATAATTCCTCAAATTTAAAGGGAAGGTAAAATCTTCTCAGGGAAAGCAGTTTTTCCCCTGCCCTTGCTTCCTATGCCTCTGCATAGAGGCATTGTCTCAAGCCAAGTAAGATTGAATGTTTCTGGCCAACTACAATCAAGAACATTAGGAGATATTAAAGGAGACCTGGTTTGCCTTTTAATGTGGTAAGATATTGTTTATGAATCTGACTTGGTATAAGTATTAGTGGCAGAGAAGTTGTGTAGCTCTCCACAAGAGGCTTTGATTCAGTACTGTTCCACTCAAGAGAAGAATTTTTTTTTTTAGAGTCCCCAAAATAATACTCCCTCATTTTCTGCCAGGTGCTCCTTGAAAGGAATGCAAAGTGAAGAAAGGCTGCATGCAGGTAGCTAGGAACCAGGGATTGGCAAATCACTAACCCTGTTGCCTAGGACAAACAAAAACCATACCCATGCATGCATATTTTCTTAAAGGGGTGTCTGTCAGAAAAAGTTTTATAATTAAAATTTCATTCAACCTATTCTCTATAAAAATTGTGAAAAACATCTTTGATGGTTCTCCTTTTTCCTGCAAAACCATCAGATTTTTTTTAGAATTACAGGAAAACAAAGCTTATCTGTAGATTTCATAACAAAACAGTGAATTTTTAAAACATACTGAACCTCTAAAAAAGAATGGTCAGATTTGACCATTAAATGATCAACTTTGCACTGGTCCAATGTTGGTCAAAATTAAACGACCATAACGTGGTCAAAATTAACCATAATATGATAATTATGGACAAATTTGACCATATTGTGGTCAAATTTGTTGTTGAATTTGACCAAAGTTGGTACAATGCAGAGTTGACCAAGTTGTGGTCAAAATTTGATCTTTCCTTTTTTAAAGTGAAGGAGAAACTAACTGCTCAACACAGCTGCAACGCCACACATCAGTTTCGCAATAGGAAGGGGGATTGTGGGATTCCCGCCAAAACATTTCTATCATTTTGATAGAATTTGATAGCTTTTGCCGCTGCTGAGAGTTCGAGTAAATTTAGGTTAATTAATCGTTAGAGATCCCAATTTCTTGAAAAGTTGTTACCAAGAATTACACGTAATGGACAACGATAAATTTAGGTGTAAATCATTACTGGACAATCTTCCAGGTAGATCTGTCAAACCCTTCCAAGGATTGGAGAAAGATAAATTATCTACAGGGAGGTTTTGAAGCCTAACCACAATACTCTCTGTATGGTGCAGTGAGGCAATTAACCACTTTCTGTAAGGATTAGCTTCCGTTATGGTGGCAGAACCAATGGTGTTCTGTAAGGATTAGCTTCCGTTATGGTGGCAGAACCAATGGTGAAAAACACTTTTTGAGTATGCAGTTGGAAATTATTAATCTACTAGAGGGGTCATTGCCCCTGACCCCCTCTGGTACACCACTACTTTTGTTATAGCAGAGGACAGCTTGCAGAATAGGGCTGGCATTATTATAGCAAGTCTCTGTGAGTAGATGCTGGAGAGCAAAAGTATGGCGCAACATCACAGAATATATTAAAACAAAAATATGGCGCAACATCACAGAATATATTAAAACAAAAATATGTCTACTGTAATAATATATGAGCCCTAAATAAAAATATATATCCCTCAAATAAATAATATGTGCCTCAAATGAAAATAGATATCTTTATCTCCCAAAATATGTTGCTCTTAAGATATATACATGTTAAAATATATTTGTCTCCTTATTGTAAATATATTTCTCAAATAAATATATATGTTGCTCTAAAAGTGACAAAATTTGTTTCCTTGTTGTAAATATATTCCCCAAGAAATAAATGTTGCTTTAACAACAAAACAAAAACAAACAAAGAAACATATTTTTTAAATAAAAATAAAAAATAAAAATATATATATATATATATATATATATATATATATATATATATATATATATATATATATATATATAAAAGAAAATAGGAAAAAATGACAATGTCTCTAGCCAACATAATTTTTATAAACCAAATAATTCGATACCTTCCCAAAGAAAAACCTTCATAAACATCAACCTTCATAGACATTGATATCCTTCTCCGACAATTATCTTTGCAGACAGTAACCTTAAAAGAATCTTAAAACGTTAAGTGTATTTCTTAATTTCCATGCTTCTAAAATACCTTTTCTAGCAAAAATATATGTCTGCGTAAAACTACCGGAACAAATTGGTCAATAGTTCAACAAACTTTACATACCGCACTTCTTGACACAAAGTTCTGATTATGGATGACAGACTATTCACCCCTTGGGATACAGTTTTAGTTGATTCTCGAGGTTGGAGTCCACGTAACCATGTACAGGCTAAGTACGGTTTTTCCATGTTGGAGGGGAAACTTTTATCATTACAGTTAATGGGATATTTTTCATAAATACTTTGTGTCGCCTCAGCCAGTCAGCGAAAATTAATGGCACTCATATATGTTGAAAACTATTATCTTATACACATTTTTGAAGAAAAATAAAATAATGTCCATTTGTTGAAAAATGACAAAAAATAGGTTTTTCTCCCATTGACTGCAAATTTATATGAAATCTATCAACAAATTTTCCCCAAATTAAATAAAAATTTCCTAAGAATCAAAGAAAACTCCCCAAAAATGATGGGCATTTTCCTAAACATTGCAAAAAATGAAAAAATTGACCCTTAAAATTTGTTTACAAATTTTCCAAAATTAAAATCGAAGAAAATTGCCTGAAATAAAGGACATTTTCCTAAAATTGTCAAACAATTCACCAAAATTTTAAAGGGCCTAAAAATGACAAACTTTCCCGAAAATCAAAAAAAAAAAACCTGCACACAAGTAAACGATTTAATTCTAACATGAATAAAACAAATTAGAAAAATATTTTTCCCAAAAAAGAAGAAAACCTATGTAAATTATGTAACTTCCAGATTTCAATTTACAAGTGCTTTGACCTACAGTTTTTAATTAGCTTATATGCAGTCATTGTGTGTGCGAAGTGACCAGGCTGCCTTGTGTGCATACCTGTTTGTGCAATGGACATTCTTTTTCTTGTTTGGTACTGGATGGTGTCTGTGTTACTTTGATAATTCCCAGCGAAAACAGGCTAGAATTTGTAAGTTTGTCATTAAATTTCTTTTAAACGGCGTAGTGGATGTCCATTTAGGGTGCGGATAATTAAAAAGTATAGATTTGAAAATACAAAAATAAAATTGACCCACTTGGTTATACAAATTCTAGAACCCATACAAGTTTCGTTAGAGGCATCATGGGTAATCTTCAAAATGGCGTCTAAAATTTTCTCCTTTTCAGGGGAAAATAATTTTTTCCTGAAGAGGAGCATTTCCTGAACTGTCTATGGATTTCCATATTACGAGCAGGCGAGAGCAGGCAAGCGAACTGACAAAATGTGCTGACGTGTGCAAATCTCAACCGATGGTTTAAAGTATTGAGATAATCACCCCTCCCCCCTCTCTCTCTCTCTCACATCTGGCTACATCACTGGTGAAAGAAAGATATGGTTCCACTTACCAGGGTTTTTGGAGTATGACCAAATTAAGGGTATCACATTTGCATTCATCTTCACACCGGCATGCAGATGCATTTAAAAATATGACCCCCCTAGCAGGGATATACTATAACATTATTCCTCCCCCTAATAGTAGCCTTTACTACCCACTGGATCACCCACTGGGTCACTAAAGCAGAACGAGCCCAACTGTGCTGCTCGGAAGACAGAAGTCCCTTCAATAATCAGCCTGTGCTTAACCCTTACTCTACCACGCGGCAATATTATCACCGTTTTGCATGCCTCATCTTTGACTCCGCCTCCAGGCACATTTTGAAAAAAGTGCTGGTAGAGTAAGGCTTAAGGAAGCACATTATGAGTTTTAGAGAGCAAATATATTTTCTATAAAGATATATATTTCTTGGGAAATATATTTACAATAACAAGACATATATTTTTGTGATACATATGTATTTTTAGAGCATATATTTCTCTGGGAAATATATTTACAATAAGGCAGAGCTACATACATGTATTTAAACGTATATATTTTTTAGAGCAGGATATATATTTACTTGGGAGATATATTTACAATAAGTAGACATATATATTTTTAAATATATTTGAGAGTAACAGGCACATATCTTTATTCATTTAAGAGATACATATTTGTATTTAGGGCTCATGTAGACATATATAAAGTACATGCCATAAGAAATTAAAGCCCCATTTTGCTAACAAAACTTGACTTTATTGTTCTCACTGTGTAATTTTGGTCAGTGAATACCCGCACATTCAATATTAACACTTGCAAGATTATCAATTAGAATAAAAGCATCATATCATATGGCAGAAAATATATGGCAAATATAATATTCATGAAGCATGAATAAAATATACAGCACATTTCTAAAAACAAAAAAAGGTGAGTTTATCATTTTTGATTATGTCTCATTTTTCATACCAAAATTCACTCAGAAACGAAATTATGAAAATTATCATTAACAAATTTCACAAACAATCTAAACATGTATGTAAAAAAAAATCCTCCATTTTGATTCACAAGAAAAAAATACAAGCTTAAAACAATTGGCATAATTTTTGCAAATTTGCATATTTATATCAATATTTTCTTTATTTTGATTTTTTTATTGAAATGTTTCTTGTCTTAGCATTCATATAAACCAAACTTGTAGCGACAGAAAACCAAAGGAAAGTTATGAAAATCAATCATGGGAAAAAAAGTTCCAAAAAATTGCAGTCACGTTTTGACTGCGTGAGGATCTAAGGAATGCTCCCGTGAATTTTCATTTTCATATATATGACAGAAAGCAATACTTGGTGTTAAAATCATCTTGATATCTTTTTTTCTGTTTAGGAGTGCAGTTGCATTTCAAAGATTGTGTGAGTGTATTGAAAAGTGACCTCACAGTGTACAGTGTGATGTCATAAAGGGCAAATTCAAGACAACTTTTGAGTATTTCTTTGAAAATCAATTGCCTCTTCCTAAATTATCAGAAGCATTTTTTGTTTATGAATTGAGATGGGGTATAACATACACTTTATAACAACGTGCTTTGTCCATCTACTCATGATCCTTACACTCTGAGTAAAAGAAAACTATTGTTTGCTAAATACATAGGAATTGTTTTGAATCTGCCCTTATGACATCACACTGTAAGGTCACTCTTTAACACCCTCCCGCCATCTTTGAAATGCGATAACTTCTAAACGGAAAAAGATACCATCATAATGTTTACACTTATTTGTTTCTTTAATATTTCTCTGTCATATACATAAAAATAAAAATCCACAGGAATATTCTTTCAAAAATGTTAGCAATGGCATACTGTAGCCTGTACTATCTCTAATGTTTCAGCCCAATTACAGGCATTTACCTCACCAATAAACTCTACTCAGTGCTGCATTTCTTGATCCATATACCTAGTATGGGGGCTGGGTAGTTAACCCAACTTTACTAAAAATTAGTCCTTCAGATTATTATTTTATGATTTAGTCTAAATCATTGCTTAAAGTTTGCTTAAGTAATGCCATGTAAACAGTACATGGTAATGTTAACCATTCTCCTCAAATGCATCTGCCATTCTCCTCAAATGCATCCGCCATTCTCCTCAAATGCATCTGCCATTCTCCTCAAATGCATCTGCCATTCACCTCAAATGCATCTGCCATTCTCCTCAAATGCATCTGCCATTCTCCTCAAATGCATCTGCCATTCTCCTCAAATGCATCTGCCATTCTCCTCAAATGCATCTGCCATTCTCCTCCAATGCATCTGCCGTTATTGTCTACAGAAAGGTGTTTTATTTGTTACTCCCACCCTACTCTTTTCCCCCTGGCCTTCTTTTCTCCCATCCTCACTTGTTGGTGAGTTACAAATCAGATAACCACATGAGCCAATCCCACCTATGAGGGTGGTTGATACTTTCCATAATCAAAAGAATACTATTTCAAATTAGTAAAGCAAAGATATTAAGTAATATATATACTACAAGAAAACCTTAAAAAACCTGACAAGATTGGATACATGGTGCTTTATAAAAGGGAGAGTTACTCATAAGGAAACATTTTGTGAGCTCTTTTTATTACACCAAAGCAATTGATTTTCTGTACTTCCCTAGCAGAAACTTCACTCACTTTTCGACTAAGCTAGAGCTATTTTACATTACCTTGAGCGTAACTCTCCTTTGCATAACCCATCAGTTATCCATTCTCGAGTTAATCACCTGGGAGTTTAGTATGCAGGGAGGGCGATACCATTCAGTTAGAGGGAAGCATGTAACCAACTGAAAGGGTTTGTTTATGCATGATAGTTATTGCTCAATGTATTGGGTGCTAAGTAAGAAACGGATGCTATTAGAAACATGATGTGAGACAGGGAAAACAATACCTTTATCTTTGCTCCTGTCAGGTACCGATACCCTCTCCTCTTTTCTTTGGCGACTGCATCAGCCCTACAAGAATCGAACAAGGAACATATTATTGTACATTAGGCTATACATATTTCTCTAAACAAAACAGAAAATAATCGAACACATCCATGGATGAGGAAAACAAGTCAGAAAAGATGCTAAAGAAATGTAAACAGAAGGTTAACAGCATAATTTGCTGGTTAGATGCCAATTTTCAATCCCTAACTTTTGAAGCAGAATTTTGTAAGAATAAGAAAGTCTTATTTGAGCAAAACAGATCTGCCCCTGCCCTCGAATGTGAGCAAAACAGACCTGCCCCTGCCCTTGTATTTGAGCAAAACAGACCTGCCCCTGCCCTAGTATTTGAGCAAAACAGACCAGACCTGCCCCTGCCCTCATATTTGAGCAAAACAGACCTGCCCCTGCCCTCATATTTGAGCAAAACAGACCTGCCCCTGCCCTCGTATTTGAGCAAAACAGAACTGCCCCTGCCCTCGTATTTGAGCAAAACAGACCTGCCCCTGCCCTCGTATTTGAGCAAAACAGACCTGCCCCTGCCCTTGTATTTGAGCAAAACAGACCTGCCCCTGCCCTCGTATTTGAGCAAAACAGACCTGCCCCTGTCCTCGTATTTGAGCAAAACCGACCTGCCCCTGTCCTCTTATTTGAGCAAAACAGACCTGCCCCTGCCCTTGTATTTAAGCAAAACAGACCTGCCCCTGCCCTCGTATTTGAGCAAAACAGACCTGCCCCTGTCCTCGTATTTGAGCAAAACAGAACTGCCCCTGCCCTCGTATTTAAGCAAAACAGACCTGCCCCTGCCCTCGTATTTGAGCAAAACAAACCTGCCCCTGCCCTCGTATTTGAGCAAAACAGACCTGCCCCTGCCCTCGTATTTGAGCAAAACAGACCTGCCCCTGCCTTCGTATTTGAGCAAAACAGACCTGCCCCTGCCCTCGTATTTGAGCAAAACAGATCTGCCCCTGCCCTCGTATTTGAGCAAAACAGACCTGCCCCTGCCTTCGTATTTGAGCAAAACAGACCTGCCCCTGCCCTCGTATTTGAGCAAAACAGACCTGCCCCTGCCTTCGTATTTGAGCAAAACAGACCTGCCCCTGCCCTCGTATTTGAGCAAAACAGACCTGCCCCTGCCCTCGTATTTGAGCAAAACAGACCTGCCCCTGCCTTCGTATTTGAGCAAAACAGACCTGCCCCTGCCCTCGTATTTGAGCAAAACAGATCTGCCCCTGCCCTCGTATTTGAGCAAAACAGACCTGCCCCTGCTCTAATCATTGACAGCACTAAAGCTGACTGGTGTGGGGAGAAACTTTGGAGGTCGGGACAGAAGAATTTTAATGGAAAGTACACATAATACATATGAATCTTTATAAATAGGAACAATTCAGAAAGAAATATTGTACTGTATATGTGATATGTAACAGATTGTTATATTCTAACTAATGTGATGATTTGTGTCGTTGTGACATATGTACATTGGCAGTGGTGATGTTACACACAATATAATTATATTTCAATATCAGACATTTTCATAGAGAAGACAATGAGCCTTTCTAGGTTTAATGATTGACAGCTTGTTCTAACCAATCACCGCAAGAATTTCCTAGCAACAAAATCTGCGTAATTAAGTAGGGGCAAACATCATATGCATTACTGGTACAGTACAGCTAGCTAAAAGCGTGCGCTAATGTAGTCAATGCGGCTTACTGTACAAAACAAATTTCTGAACATACAGAGTGACGACAAAATGGTGAACAAAAATTGCGCTTATGGACCTGCTGCAGGCTTTGTAAATCTGATTGATGTTGCCCAGAACAGTTGGCAAACTGAATTTTGTTTATCTCTTTTGCTGAAAACTCTAAAGATCTGTAGAAGTGCCATAAATGAATCATAGCTTGCGGTAGGCCTCGCGAACATCTAAATGTCAATGCATTAGTAATGCACAATTGCGGATTGTTTGCCCCACATAGTTACTGTGTCGCTATGGTGGGCGTGGCCTATTTGGAAACCTGGATAGGTTAATTCCAAAGCTTTAATTTAATTCTGTAAATTTCTGAAACAAGCAGTTGAGATAGAAACTTGATTCTGCATATTTTTACCTATTCTAAAAATTTCCCTGCATTATCAAAACATTAATGTTACTGAACAAATGATGCAATCCATCTTGAAAACAAGCAAATGGTTAATATGTCGAGTCAGGAATTGCTTACCTTGTTCTGTAGTATGTGACAACCCCTTGATCTAGGACGACCCAGTACAGTCTGTACCTGTGCATCAGGCCAAACATCTGCAAAATGGAATAATTATGTGCAATGGTATTAACCATCGCCTTAGCGGGTAAGGAAATTGATAGAAGGACAAAGACGGTACCGACAAACACTACAATATGTGAGAGAAGAAGGAAGGAAATTGGACATGTTCTACTGAAAGATGCCACAAATAATTCAAGGGTAACTCTGACCTGGATACCAGTTGGGAGGAAAAAAAGAGGCACGCCAACAACAAATGGTAGAGGAGAGAGATGTCCGGATATCAGGTTAGGGAAGTGTCACAAGACAAGGTATGGATATCTGTGCTGAAGGCCTAAATCTCTGCGGGTATCAGGTCAGGAAAGTGGAACAAGACAAGGGATGGATATCTGTGCAGAAGGCATCAATCTCTACTTGAAAGAGAACGGGAGCTGTGAATGAGTGTGAGTTAGCTGATATATTCAGTTGTACATATGTTAAACCATATTAAAGGACAATGATATAATGACAGGTACAGATTTTATATTCACAAGATATCGCTGTGACTTCTGAAGAGAATAGGCTTCAAAGTATGTTAAAAATACCAACAATTTTCAAGCTGTGGCTAATCAAAGTTTGAATAATTGTTAAAAAATGAAAGAGAGGACAACAGCTGAACATTTTTATTGGTATTCGTTAATTTCTGTGACTGTCCTAAATTTCAGTCACTGAAAACTATAAGACTGGTATTTCCGTCAAAGGACTAGTTCAGTGGTCAAGCATGTTCATCTTATATGAAAGAGGATTTCAAAAGTAACAAAATGGTGAAGAAAGCATTGCAAAATCTTATTCCGTTAAGAAGATATTTAAGATTAAAGTTTGGTATCATTTCTGTAGAAACGACTGAAATCAGACTAGTTGTGATGTCACAGCCTCAGATTCCTCAAAGTCTTTCTGTATTTTAAAGAAAGTTTATTTAATTTCTTCACTATTTAAATTATTCATCCTCAAACTTTCTTCAGGTGGTATAATATAAATACTCTTCTTAGATTCAGTTTTACTACGTTTTTTCACATATCCCACGGATTTTAGGCCACAAAATCGCAGGACAAAAGATGATAAAGTACATCAATCCTGGGGAGTTAATCTGCGATGGACTGGCGTCCCGTCCAGGGAAAGTCACGTACTCTCATTCTCTTGCACCATGAAAACCCAGGATAAGCACTGGCTCAATGAGCCTAATGGCTCGGATGGATTTAGCTATATTAAATGTCAAATGTATTACCTCATCTAAGAAGACTTGATACAAACATTGAACTATTTCCATTTTTTAAAAACCTTCTGTAAGATAATTAAACTGTTTTTCATTGTACACTTTTGTTTTTGCTTTTCCAATTTTTGTTTTAGAATACATGTACTTTGTAAGCATACCTCATATCTCATTGTTGCATGAGTGACACATTATCAGTACCATCATGGAAGAGAGGGTATGACAGTGACCAACCCTGCTAAAGTCAACATTTCTAAATTGCTTGAAGCTTCAATTTACTCCGAATGACTGTAATTAAACAGATTTTGTCAGAATTTTCTTCAGTGCGAAAATCATGCAAAACAAGACTCTTTGATGGGATATGAAACAAGAAATGCCATAGACGTTAAGGGTTCCATACTTAATGAGAAATAACATTCTCACTCTGGGCGTTGTCCATGTCCATAGTCACATTGATCCTCTAAGTAGCGGAAATATGAACATCAAAAAGTCATGCTTCCCACCTCCCCCATCTCCCTCCCCAGTTTTTGAAAGCTGGATATGACACAGGGAGCAAAGATTTGACCAACTCCTCATTTTCTCCTGTCCAAGAAATCATGACCATTGGTATTCCCAGATACTATCCAAAGAGACAAAAAGTTGTGGCATGGTGCCTCTTTTCAAGCCCCACCCCCCTCCCCTCCCCCCCAACAAAAAAAAAACATTTTTCCATGGAATTTCTCCTCCCTCGTGGTTTCCCAGCCACAAATTTTCCTCACCTCATTTTTCCAGAACACTTTACTTTACCCTCAAAATATATATGGGTGTGTGGTGTGTGTGTGAAAAGAGAGAGAGGGGGGTCTCATTTTCCTGTGACCAATATGTAAAACAGCATAATGTTCCAAATAAGATACAATTATTTGAAAAAGTTTGATTGAGGCCAACTTTCATACATATTATACAGGAAAGGACCCAGTAAAGTCCTGAAAGAAATTCATCTGCCCACTTCTTTGACTTTTTCTGTTCAATACCTTTCTAGATGAATTCACCCCTCCCTCCCCTATGCAAAGTGTCCTCTTCTGCCTGAACTCAACACATGACCGCTGGCATCCATTTCAAGAGTTTGATGTGATGGGATTCTCCACCTGAGATTCCCCCTGTTGCTCATAAATATTCATAAATATTTTAAGTATCAAGATGGCGGCCAGTTAGTGAAAATCGTGTATGAGAATTGCAATACAAATATTACGAGAACGCAAGTCTTCAGACATCTTACTGAATGTGATTTACTCAAGCTGATAGTTGGGATAATCCACAAGATTTAATTTTGAATTTGTTCATTTCGTAAACGCGTCAAATGGCCTAATTTTAGCATTTTCACGAGACAAAGAGTGACCGACCCCTGCTTAAAGTGTAGGCCATTTCTTGAATTTAAATGTTTCAAAGTGAGAAACGATTGTCTCGTTGTAATTTAGACTATGCTTTTTCCACTCCTAGATATGGTTTGTCTTGAATCATTCAAAACTGTGAAACTTGGATTTGGTATACATGGCAACTGTGATATTACATTTCCAATTTATTTGTTCAATTTGTTCATTTTAAAGCCATTTCTTTGAACCCCGTTTTAAATTTAAAGGTGACAGTTACAGGATTTCAGTTTTTAGCATTTTAAAATAAGTAATTAAAAGTCTATTAACATATCGTTTCGTCTGTAACCTTTATTTACTTTTTAATAACCTTTCAGATTCCCCACCTGGAATTTCCCCCGTTGGTAATGAATATTCATGAACATATACGAATTTGTTAGAAATCCAAGATGGCGGCCAGTTAGTTCAAATCGTGTATGAGAATTGCAATGCAAATGTTACAGGATCGCTCTCCCCCTCCCCACTGTCTTCAAACATCTTACTGAAAGTGATTTACTCAAGCTGATAGTTGGGATAGTTTGCCACATGTAAGGGTCAATTTTGAATTTGTTTATTTTGCAAATCGCATCAAATGGCCTAATTTTAGCATTTTCACGAGACGAAGAGTGACCGACCCATGCTTAAAGTGTAGGCCTTTTCTTGAGTTTCAATGTTTCAAAGTGAGAAACGATTGTGTCTCGTTGTAATTTAAAGTATGCTCTTTCCACTCCTAGATATAGTATTTCTTAATTATTCAAAAGTGCGAGAATCTTGAGCAAAACATGCATGGGCAGTGAATTCAAATTTTGCGCCTGGATTCAAATTTATATGATGTCACTAGGTTTAAAGATTTTGAGTCAACTGAGGTCAGTCCTCTGACTGAGTGGGCAAAAATTCAGTTTCACCTGATTAAAAAGTTGACATACAAAATAGGTAAAAAATGGCATATCAAATTCCTGAAGATATATGCTCCAGAGCTTTACTGCTACCAAACCATCACCATTACCAACAACAAAACTTAAAAGTTAACACCATCAATTCCATATCTTACCTTAAGTAGAGGACCCTCAAATTTATGAGCTACTCTGCTGTGTGCCTGAGGGAAAAGAAGAATATTGAAAGTTAGTAGTTCCAAGTCACTTGGTTTGTTTGTTTGTTTGATGAGGGCTTAACGGCACCACGGCAACAAGGGTCAAAATGTGCCTGAGAGGTTAGATCATTCTAGAGGTAGGAAGGAAAGAAAACAGGGGGAGATTGGGAGAAATATGAGAACTAAAAGTCAGAAAGCTGGGATCGAGAGAGGAGGTGCATGGGTGAAAAAAAGAAGAAAAAAACAACATTTTCAAGTCACCTTTCTGTACTATATTATTTCCTTTTAAAAGCAGGACACAGAGTTAGAATTACTGGCATTCTTCATTTCCAAAAATAACTTTATCAAGGTCCCTACAAACCCCCATTTTCAAGTCATAGTAGACACCCCCTCCTCCCCCCACACACACACACACTATGTCAACGATTAGAAGGGCAAATGTGTTACTATTGAACCATATTCATAGGGATCAATTTTCTCACTTTGTCTTGATGTTGGAAAATAACAAAATTTTACATCACAGTCTCTAGGGGATATGATCCCTTGCCTCCAAGCTACTGCAGGCTACACCCTGTGCATTGGTTGGGGGATATGATCCCCTTGCCTACAAGCTACTGCAAGCTACACCCTCTTCATTGGTTAAGGGATATGATCCCCTTGCCTCCAAGCTACTGCAAGCTACACCCTGTTCATTGGATAGGGGATATGATCCCCTTGCCTACAAGCTACTGCAAGCTACACCCTGTTCATTGGATAGGGGATATGATCCCCTTGCCTACAAGCTACTGCAAGCTACACCCTGTTCATTGGATAGGGGATATGATCCCCTTGCCTACAAGCTACTGCAAGCTACACCCTGTTCATTGGTTGGGGATATGATCCCCTTTCCTCCAAGCTACTGCAAGCTACACCCTGTTCATTGGTTGGGGGATATGATCCCCTTGCCTCCAAGCTACTGCAAGCTACACCCTGTTCATTGGATAGGGGATATGATCCCCTTGCCTCCAAGCTACTGCAAGCTACACCCTGTTTATTGGTTGGGGGGTATGATCCCCTTGCCTCCAAGCTACTGCAAGCTACACCCTGTTCATTGGCTGGGGGATATGATCCCCTCTCCTCCAAGCTACACCCTGTTCATTGGTTGGGGGATATGATCCCCTTGCCTCCAAGCTACTGCAAGCTACACCCTGTTCATTGGTTGGGGAATATGATCCCCTTGCCTCCAAGCTACTGCAAGTTACACCCTGTTCATTGGTTGGGGGGTATGATCCCCTTGCCTCCAAGCTACTGCAAGCTACACCCTGTTCATTGGTTGGGGGATATGATCCTTGCCTCCAAGCTACTGCAAGCTACACCCTGTTCATTGGTTGGGGATATGATCCCTTGCCTCCAAGCTACTGCAAGCTACACCCTGTTCATTGGTTGGGGATATGATCCCCTTTCCTCCAAGCTACTGCAAGCTACACCCTGTTCATTGGTTGGAAGGTATGATCCCCTTGCCTCCAAGCTACTGCAAGCTACACCCTGTTCATTGGCTGGGGATTTGATCCCCCTCCTCCAAGCTACACACCCTGTTCATTGGTTGGGGATATGATCCCTTGCCTCCAAGCTACTGCAAGCTACACCCTGTTCATTGGTTGGAAGGTATGATCCCCTTGCCTCCAAGCTACTGCAAGCTACACCCTGTTCATTGGCTGGGGGATATGATCCCCTCTCCTCCAAGCTACACCCTGTTCATTGGTTGGGGGGTATGATCCCTTGCCTCCAAGCTACTGCAAGCTACACCCTGTTCATTGGTTGGGGATATGATCCCCTTGCCTCCAAGCTACTGCAAGCTACACCCTGTTCATTGGTTGGGGATATGATCCCCTTGCCTCCAAGCTACTGCAAGCTACACCCTGTTCATTGGTTGGGGGATATGATCCCCTTTCCTCCAAGCTACTGCAAGCTACACCCTGTTCATTGGTTGGAAGGTATGATCCCCTTGCCTCCAAGCTACTGCAAGCTACACCCTGTTCATTGGCTGGGGGATTTGATCCCCTCTCCTCCAAGCTACACCCTGTTCATTGGTTGGGGGATATGATCCCCTTTCCTCCAAGCTACTGCACCCTGTTCATTGGTTGGGTATGATCCCCTTGCCTCCAAGCTACTGCAAGCTACACCCTGTTCATTGGTTGGTGAATATGATCCCCTTGCCTCCAAGCTACTGCAAGCTACACCCTGTTCATTGGTTGGTGAATATGATCCCCTTGCCTCCAAGCTACTGCAAGCTACACCCTGTTCATTGGTTGGGGATATGATCCCTTGCCTCCAAGCTACTGCAAGCTACACCCTGTTCATTGGTTGGGGGATATGATCCCTTGCCTCCAAGCTACTGCAAGCTACACCCTGTTCATTGGTTGGGGATATAATCCCCTTGCCTCCAAGCTACTGCAAGCTACACCATGTTCAAAGGAGGGAATGGGTCAGACCCTTAATGAAAAAAGTAGGAGGCTAAAGTCATTATAGCTCACAAATGTTTGTTCTAAGATTTAATTTATGTTTGGGTATCACTACATCAATGCAGATTTGCAATCTAGTTGAAGCAAATTAAATGTGTTTTAGGCATGGTTTTAACCACTGGAATACCTAAAATTGCAGAGACCTGGTGCCCTTAGCCAGGCCATTTAGGCTTCATGCTACACGCTTGCTGCTAAATTCTTCAACTTCAAAATTTCATTGGCCATTTCAGGACCCCAATCATATTTTGTACCACTAACACTCCCGACTGACAAGTTGCCTTCAGGATGATTTGACAATCCCTGCAAAAAAGAATTGCATGGCACAAAGGGCATGGCACATGTTGTGACTTCTTCAGCATCACATAAATTCCTCAGACATATTTTGCCCTCCCCACCCCCCAGAAAATCCTCCTAGATCCACAAGCTCCTTCTTTAAAACACTTACCTCTAACAATTCTTTCATCTGGGGTGATTTTGCGACGTTGTATGCTTTCTGTCCCTTAGTGTTGCAAATTTCAGGATCAGCGCCATTTTGGAGCATAACCACAGCCATCTCCCGATTGTCCTGGAAACTGGCTCTGATCAGTGGCGTGTTCCATTTGGAATCAAGGCAGTTTATATCTGGTGGGTGCTTAGATCTCAACTGAAAACAAAGAGACATCACAATCATTAAAGATTAGTTCACAGGTCATTCAAGTTCATCTTACGTGAAAGAAGACATTAAAGGAACAAAGTGGTGAAGAAAACATTTTAAATCTGTATCCATTACGGTGATATTCAAGTTTAAAGTTCAGTCCCATTTGTTTAGAAATGACTGGTGTAAAAGTCTACATTAGAAGGTTCTGGGTTGCCACCCTGATCCCTCTTTCCTCAGCAATTGTTCACGTTATTTGAAGAAAATAAACTGAACTAATTTGTTATTAATTGAATTGTTTGTTTCATTTCTTCAGGTAGTAAATTATATTCACTTTACAAGACTCTATTGATTATTTTCCAGATACTTTTTGTCCAAAAATCTTTCAAGCCTCAAAATCTTAGTAAAATTATGTAGTAAAAGTCACAAAGACTTTTCAGGAATGTGAGGATGCGATGTCATAACTAGCCATGCTTTCGGTGATTCCAATATTTTACTTCCTTAAAAGGAATAATGAATCAACATAAGGCTGAAACAAGGATGTCAAACAAGAGTCATGACCCTCAACCCTTGTCCCTCCTCTCATATAAAAGAAGTATGAAAATGAATTTGTATAGTTTTCCCTCGACCATTGTCCTTCCTCTCTCATCTAAAAGAAGTACCAAAATAAATTCGCATAGTTTTCCCTCCACCCTTGTCCCTCCTCTAAAAGAGGTACGAAAATAAATCTGTATCATTTTCGCCTCATTCTTTATTAAATGACAAAAGCAAAATGGATACAAACACTTTTCGTACAAATTTAAATATCATCTGAAAAGGAAAATGAGAAAGTTGTTATGCTTCAGTTTTGTGCTTGAACCTGATCTCTAGATCTACACCCCCATCCACACCCCTCATTCTTAAAAGTTCTAAGTTTGTGCTTCTATTTTTCTTGCTCGTGGGAATTTTGAAATAACACAAGTCTATTTTTAATATTTGATCATGTTGTTAAATTTTTGATATTCAATCATGTTGTTGAAATTTTTGATGTTCAATCATGTTTTGATCAATATTGTTGAATTTTTGATATTCAATCATCTGTTGGGTTTTGATATTTAATCATGTTGTTGAATTTTTGATAATCAATCATATTGTTGAATTTTTGATATTTAATCATGTTGTTGTATTTTGATATTCAATCATGTTGTTAAATTTTTGATATTCAATCATTTTGTTGAAATTTTTGATATTTAATCATGTTGTTGAATTTTTGATATTAATCATGTTGTTAAATTTTTGATATTCAATCATGTTGTTGAAAAATTATTGGAGCAGGAAAAAATCTACCATTCCGGCAGTTATGGGAAATCAGGAATTTGCGGGAAGAACAATTTTTTTTTTATATTTGATAGAATTCTTGAGTAAACAACAGTGTATGTGGTACATATGTGCTCTAAAAACGTCCCTATGTAATTGTGCAATGAAAAGTACATTCAATTGCAAAAGAACGAAGTATGTAAGGATGTATTCACAACATTAATATCATTTCTGTTGTTATTCTTTTGTGGGAAGATTTTGACACCTATATTCAGAACCGTGGAAAATTTTATAATTAATTCCAACCCTGAAAATCACTATATATTAGCTAAAAAAATACCAGATAAATTGAACATTCATTTATCAACAGCATCACTCGCTCGAAAAGTGTGGTCAAATATTCTAGAGACTCCAGAATATTACAACCTTACTGTTTGGCTGACTGCTCCTTTAATATGCAAGAACAATCTAAGATTTGTGAATTGTGTTCTTTTTGGATCAATGAGTAGTTCTCACCAGACTCAGACATTTCCCCATGTTGCCCTCGGCAACGGCTGATAACAGCTGGTCTTCCTTGGCTGACTGCTCAGACTTGGCAACAGCTGTTGAAGAAACAAAGATAATGGGTTGCATTAAAAAATTTGGTCCTTAGACCCCTCCAACCCGACATCCTTGATTTTCTCAAAATCAGGGGTAATCCACACCATTCAACCCGAGAGAGACTTTCACGTTTCATTGATAGCATCCAGCTATTGTTACACCATACACAACACAGGGGTAATCATACCTTCTTAACTGACAGCATCTTCATAGTCTATTCACAGTTCACTTGTTAGCAACCAGCTACTGTAACACTGTACACAATAGGTCATTTATCTGGGGCTCAAGCCACATAAATGCTATTCAGTGAAGTAACTCAGATTAGTCCTTGGCTGAGACTAAATATGAATATACATTATATGCTTGGGAAGACTTTGTGCAAAACCAATGAATGATTGCTAAACCATTCCTCCTAAAGATGGTTATTCCCTCATGTGATAAACTACAAGATGGAATGATTGTTTGTTTCTTTGATGAGGGCTTAATGGCACCATGACAATGAGGGTCAAATTGTGCCCGAAGGTCATGGAATAAAGAAATGCTGAACATTTGTAGACCAATGGAGGGACTTGATGAACAGAATTAATAGATTTACAAAAAAGATCTTGAAAATGAAATTATGTCATAAATTTTTGCATCAGATAAAAACAACTGGGACCTTTGATCAGCCAATACTTAAAAACAAAATAGTGAGAAGAATAGAGGGAATTCCCCTCCTTTATTACAATTCCCCTTAAATATATTACAGATGGGGCGGATTTCCTATGCTTTAGACATGACATGTAAAACTCAGCACAGATTGCAGTCAATCAAACAGTAGTTCTCTTAAATTTCAATTCCTATTGTGAACGGTGCTTTTTACCAAAGTTAATTTCAGAAATTGATTCTTGTATGAGTTTCCTAGGTTTTACAAAAGAACTTTACATTTATTTGGCTATGTGGTACATTCTCTTTACCAAGATATTCTTCCAAAAATATTCATGGGAAATATGAATAAGAGTTATACAACAGTTACAACAAGTACCAATGGCACTGCAAGAATTTTCAGTTTGGAGACTAAGTCTTTTTTGAATCTATATATCATGGGGGAATGGGAAGGCACAAAGTATGTCTGGAGGGAACATATAGGGGGAATTGTTAACCCCTTCCCCCAATTGATGCCATTGTTATCCATTACTCAAACACAATCAAATGTAACATCGACAACATAAACCTCACACATCAATTTACTTTTTGTGAACAATTTAAAGAAATCATTACATGTGTCACATAAGAGATATATCACACAAAGAAAGTATCACAAGAAATCATTACATGTGCCACATAAGAGATATATCACACGAAGAAAGTATCACAAGAAATCATTACATGTACCACATAAGAGATATATCACACAAAGAAAGTATCACACTGACCAGTTTCAAGTGAAGGTAGGGCATCAACGAAATACCTTTAAATTTCCATTAGTTGTTCTGCTCTTTAAAGTTTTGAACAGTCAGACCCGACCTGATATATAAGCAGGTTGGGTCAGAATTTTCATCTTTATTCTGAAAACCACAAGTAATTACGATCAAATTTCCCTTATCAATAGCTCCATTGTACTTGTTCTCCTGTTGGTCCTGCGTTGTAGTGGAAGTTGGTGTTGAGTATCAAACTAGTAGTGAATGAAGTCCTTATTGTGTGGTTGTGTGCTTATTTCAATTAAGATAAGTGGTCTCATTATTTGCTACAGTAAGTTTGTGGTTATGATATGCTGGTACAAATTTTTAAGGAGAAGGACAAATCATGCCTTCAAAATACCATCAAAATGAATAAAAAGTTTGTTCAGGAATGACAAGTACTGAATCCAGTTATCTATTAAGTACTGTATCCAATTATTCATTAAGTACTATATCCAATTATCCATTTGAGTGCTGCATCCAATCAACCATTAAGTACTATACCCAATTAGTACTGAATTCAGTTATCCATTCCAATTCTCCATTAAGTACTGTATCCAATTATCCATTATTACAAGATTGTGTGGCATTTATCACTTAAGAACAAAAGCATTTTCAAATGAAGTTTTACACCAACTACAATAGATAAGTCAATCATGCACCTAATAAAAGGATTTCATCACATGACTCTAACTCAAGTGGGAGCCATTTTGCAGGAAACAGCTGAGTTTTTCACGCATCTGATCTTCACACAGCTCAGTCACATCACACGTAAAACAAACAGACTTGGTCTAAAACACTCGCTAGCACGCGCTGTTGATGAAAACACAAGATGGGCATGTAAAACACGTGCTGAGCATATAAACACGCGTTGTTTAAATTGAGCTGGCCAGATGAATTAATCTTTTAATATAATTCTAATGTTTTTTCAAGAAAAAAATACCCTCCAAGTACTTCAAGTAATCTTAATCAGTGGATTCTAAACATGTCTATTAGTGCAACCAAGGGCACAGCAAGATTCCCACATACCACTTACAAAAGTAATCATAACATGCAAACGTATGTAAGTGTACAGCAGACAGCAGTCTGCCCTACAAAATGGCGATGTAAACAAAATCATGTGACCTCATGACGTCAGCTAAACATCCTTATAAGAATAACAATTCAGTTTGGTTAGCAATGGCAGGTGTCAATTGACTCTTAATATAGATTAATTTCTGAGAATGTTACAATTCAACAAAGATTTAAATCCAGGTAAAAAGCTTACTTGACCAAATATACTATCTGAACTCTCATTATCATCCAAACAACCTATTGTTTACTTATGTTAATTAACTGTTAAAATTACAAGCGTATACGCCACTGATGAGTGGTCTTTACAGTTTCATAATCAAATTATTCCCCTAGTTTGTTTGTTTGATAAGGGCTTAACGGCACCACAACAACGAGGGTCAAATTGTGCCTGAGAGGTCAGATCATTCTAGAGGTAGGAAGGAAAGGAAACAGGGAGAGAATGAGAGAAATTCAAGAACAAAAGGTCAGAAACTGTGATCGAGAGGGGAGGTGCATGGTTGAAACAAAAACAAAGTAGAGAGGGGGTGGAAGAGGAGAATTAAATATGGTTGTAGAGGGAAGCATGATGAAGGAAGGAGATAATTTTATCCGGAGGATTTTTCTGGAAGAACTCAGCAATTGAGTTGTGGGAAGCGAGGGAAGCTCTGGGAAGGTTGTACAGGGGGAAAGCAAGGAGAACGTGATGGATTGTGAGGGTGCAGTGGCAATTGTTGCAGAGGGGTTGGGAAGAGCCAATAAGGAGGTGGGAGTGAGTGAGGTGGGTGTGACCAATTCTAAGATGGGTATTGAACGTTGTCGATACGAGAGAGGTTGTTGATGGTGGATAAATAATGTACATTTGGTAAATACTGGCAGATCCACCTGTGTGATAAACCCAAGGAAATTTGAATTCAAAATATGACATGTGATTCAGTAGGGAAGGTACATGATTATTAGTGTTGTCACGACATGGCTCTATTACATAACGATTATCGTGGAGAAAAACATTGCGATACATTGGTATGTCGCGATACTTTTTAGGAAAACTGACTCACGACACATTGTTAAACGTTACTTCTTTTATAATGAATGCAAGAAAATATGATTTACGGATCTAGCAGACAACACTATCACATCTATTACTTTCATCATGCATATGTTTGGTAATTTGGCCTACATGACCATGAATCATCAAAGTGAGAGCCTGAGATGCATGAATTGGGTCAATTTTTCGTTCTTTTTTCCAACTTACATCGGAGCGTGCCAGTGTGGGGTGAAGGAGCACGATTTTCAATTATGTTTTTAATGTTTCGCGATATTTTTGCACGTTACTAATGACCTAAACTTGACTTTTAGATTTAATACCGTAACGTTAGAATTGTAACGTACTAAGTAGCCTAGCCTAGTTGCAAAAAAATAATTCTTAGTTGAGCATTAGTTTTGGTATCACGATATGTCGCGAGGCATATTTCTTGTCATGGGAAAAAAGATATCGCGATATCATGATAATCGACATGTCATGACAGAACTAATTAAACAAATTGAACTACAATCTTGGGAAAGAACTCGTTGAAACACTTCATGAAAATTTGTTCTGCTTTTAGGAACATACTGTTTCTATTTTAATTATTCAATATTCATATATCATAAATGATGGCAATATTTTACTCCTCATTTGTGTGTTTGTTTAGTTAGGTTTAAGGCACAATGACAGCAAATGTGTGTAAACTTTGAACACTGGTTGTTCTGAAACAACCTTGCAAACTGTTTAAAACTTGTGAGTCTTTACAGTTTTATTTATCTCTTTTTGTTTTCTATTTGTTCTCTATGTCTAACCACTGAACATCCTGTCATCTTGCACTGCCTTTACACTGATTCCAAGGACAAGAGTGTTCATGTTGTGCAAACTGTGAGTCAGCTTGCATTGCCTTCACACTGATTCCAAGGACAAGAGTGTCATGTTGTACAAACTGTGAGTCAGCTTGCACTGCCTTCACAGTGATCCCAAGGACAAGAGTGTCATGTTGTACAAACTGTGAGTCAGCTTGCATTGCCTTCACACTGATTCCAAGGACAAGAGTGTCATGTTGTACAAACTGTGAGTCAGCTTGCATTGTCTTCACAACAAGAGTATCATCAACAAATTTGTCATCTTGCCTTCACACTGATTCCAAGGACAAGAGTGTTCATGTTGTACAAACTGTGAGTTAGCTTGCACTGCCTCCACACTGATTCCAAGGACAAGAGTGTCATGTTGTACAAACTGTGAGTCATGCTTGTATTTTGTAAGTGTGTGTTGTAGAATATCCTCAGTAATAAAACAAAAAACCAGGACACCTTTTTGCAATGATGAAACATACATAGAAAACTCCAGTCTTAACAAAACAACTTTCTGCACTGTAAAGATGCTATAATCTCCTTTTCACCAACTTTGTTAGCGAGGGAATAATAAAAGTGTGAATGCTTTAGGTCAGTTAAGTCCCAAGGATCATTGAGGGCTTACAGAGCATGTGATTAGTTATACCCAGTTTCTATGGTGCTAAGCAGACAAGAGAACTTTACTACCCCTGGATGGGACACCAGTCCATAGCAGGTTGAACCCCCAGCCAAAACTGGTACTTATTTCACAGCTGAGTGAACTGGAGCAAATGGGATAAAATGCCTTGCTCAGTAATTTAGAGCCAGGTATATTTGTCGTTTTATGAAATTGCTTTGCCATTTGCATAAAATTGCTTTGCCATTCTCATAAATAATTTTTACTAGTATATAAACCCCCTTGAGAGGTAGAACCCCTATTGCCCCCAGCAAAACACCTTTCTAGCAGTCACTTTAAGAGATCATATGGGAGGGTAAATACCTGATAACATTTTCTTAACCTCTTCTAACGATGCAAGGTAGAAAGGAGAAAACCCTTCACAATTGATGGTGTGGACATCAGCACCAAACTCCACCAGCAGATTGACCAAGTCCTATAAAAAGTCAGAATCAAGAAAGAAGTTGCTTAAAGGATTAGTTCAATGTATATGGATAGTAAACAGCAATGTCGAACCACAGGGGCAAGGGGGTCACTTCCCCCATGCCCTAAAGTAAGGGGGCGAAGGAGGGCAGGAAGCACCCTTTTGAAATTTGGAGGTGGACTGGGACAGGAAGTGCCCTTTTGAAAATCGAGGGTGAATTGGGGCAGGAGGTGCCCCTTTGAAAGTTATATGAAATTATTCTAGGTCATTCTTGAACTGTTGAAGCTTCAAAACAAATAGAAATTCACCCACTCACAAATCCTACATAGTACATAGAATATGTAACATACATTTAGTATTTATTTGACACAATTAAAGCATGTCGTTTACCAGGGGTCCCTACACAGAGGGCCGTGGCGAGTGGAGGAGGGCATGGCCACCACGGGCATGGCCCCCAATAATTTTCAAAAGTAGCTAGGCCTTTTACCAATTCACCAGATGGGCAATTGATTGCCAACATTCGACCTGATTCCCCAATCTTAGACCCATAGGAGGAATTACCTAACTAAAGTGGAAGAAAAGTCCAAAATGGAGGGAGGGAAGGGAGGGAAGGGAGGGGGCGCCAAGATACACAAAATCACCACACAAAAAGTATACATTTGGAATAAAAATGCAGGGTTGGGCAAGTTCTCCTTTTCTCCGCCTGCCTATGCTCAAACATTTGTGTAGGAATTAGGGGTCCAGGGGACCCTAGTTCCATTACTTTTTTTGTAATGATAAAAGTGCCCCATTTTAAAAATAAAAAGTGCTCCTCAATATCAGTCAGTGACCTCACTTCATTTTCTACCCCCCTGCCCCAGTTCCTTCTAACACCCCTGATAGTAGCAACAACATGAGCTTAAGTGGTTTCAGATGAAACAGCAAAAAGTCACATCAAAATTAGTTATTAATTGTTCAATTTTACAGCATTTTAAAACTTAGATACCTAATTAGCATAAATTATGCAATATTTTGTGACATCAGAATGGGACAAGTAAGAAATTGCTTCACTTTTTGTTTTTCCATCCTTTCCCCATAATATTTTTGTATGGGAGAAGTTTAGCTATAGTGAACAGGAAATTTGGTATTACTGAAACCTTGACACAGATTTAGCAGTGGAATGCAATTTCAGAACCTTTGATATTTGAAATTTGGGAAAGAAATAGAAAGAACTACATTAGAGAATTTAAACTGGATTCCTGATCGTACATCATCACTTTTGCACAGCCTGAAAATACTTTTTGAACTGAATTTGTGATGACTTTAAAACTATAAGTGCTATTGTGACTGTTAAAAGACTGCTCTGCTCAGAAGCTTATTCAAGCTCTTTCATTTGGGTAGAAAATCCCTGCCTGTTCATATACCTTTAAGAGGATAGAGGTCAAAAGAGGGGGGAGGGGGTGGGAGGTTGGTGGCTCTACAATAATATTGCACATACTGAAAATATTAATGAACTGTGAATTTGTGATGACTTTAAAACTATAAGTGCTATTGTGACCGTTAAAAACTGTTCTGCTCAGAAGCTTATTCAAGCTCTTTCATATGGGTAGAAAATCCCTGCCTGTTCATATACCTTTAAGAGGATAGAGGTCAGAAGAGGGGGAGGATGGGGAGAGGGATAAAATTGCATCAATATTCTGCCAAGTGCTTCTGAAATATAAATACCAAAATTTATTTTCATGTTACTTCATGCATGTACCAGACAACACTCAAATTTTAAAACAAATATTGGTGGAAATACAAAAAGCTCAAATTACCAATCTGTTAGTCAATGCAGCTTTGTGTAATGGTGTGTCCCCTGATGAGTTGAGCGCATCCACCTCTGCTCCTGCTTGTAACAGCACCCTCGCTGCTTCTAATTTCCCAAAGTACGAGGCAAGATGAAGAGCGGTCCAGCTACGATTAGACTTGCTCTCACCTGGACGGGAGACAAATCGAGTCAGGTCAATCCGAAATGGTGCAGAGAAACATGAATTGCAGGAACACTATGCAAAGCATGGCAGCACCAGAATTTTGATGCCGCGGTGGGGAAGAGAGAAAGACAGCTATGTCTTATGGGTAAATGTGCATTCTTTTATTCTCTGTATGTACTTTACACAATTTTCTGGGGGGGGGGAGCAAAGCGATATTGTGCGGGGAAAATGCTTCTCACCCCACATAGTAATACCACTGAAACTGAAGGGACATGATATGGGGAGGTACAGTCTTGGGTAACATAACCAGCTGTTGACAAAACTTGAAAAGATAGTAGAGACAATACAAGGGACTTGCAGGTACTAAAAAATAAAAGAGGAACAATTTTGCATAAAAATAACATATGAAAATTCAGAAGCAGTAATATAGCCAATTTTTAACCACTTTTAATCAGAATAGATTTTTTTGAAGCGAATGTAGTTCCAGTTGCCTCTACCTGTCCATATACTGTACATGTAAGTATAGATGTATCCGTTGGACAGCTCTTTGAATCATTAATGAGCAAGAATTAGTGGGAACTGACTGATAATAAGCGCAGACATAGAAAAGGGGAATTTTTTTCAAAGGTGTTGTAGAATATCTCCCTGGAAATATAAAGGAAAAAAAATACTTATACTGACATAACCAGCTTTAAAAATTAGGGGTCTAACCATGGCTGTTGATGTCAATGTCAAAAAAGTGTGTATGTGAAAGGGGGAAGGGGGAGGAGGGGTTCTAAGGGAGTTTATTTTTGAGGGGGTGGGGAGCCCCTCTCTCACTCTGTAGCAAACTGTCATACTCAGAGCTTGATTACCATTTCTAGAAAGCAATCAAGTAAACAAAATTTACATGTAGGTGTCTCTCGTTCTTTAAGACTATTATGATTTATCTTGATTTATTCCTTTTCGAATTGTCCTCTCACCTCTACAGTTGAGATCAAGTTGACTCCTCCCCGCCTGTGATTCTTTGATGAGATGCGAGACCTGATTCGTGTCACCGTTTCTTGCGGCCAATAGCAGTTGTTCCTCCAGAGATGGCTGGTCCTCCAATGAGGTCATGCTCTCCTCCTGAATAAACAGGAAAGACAAAAGGGTGGTTAGCAAAAAGACTTATCAGAAGTATTAATCAGTTTATTGATTGATGGATTGAACTGATAGCATGATTGGTCAATTAACTGGACTCATATATGAAGTGTAACCTATCAGCTGACTATTTTACTATGATATTTAAGCATGATTATTAATTAAGTGATTAATTGATTGATTGATTGAAAAATTAATGGATTGATTGACAAATGAATAGAAGGACTAATATATTATTCATTTGTGCATTGCTGACCTAATGCTATCTTAAATTCTGAAGAAAAAAAATTAATTCACATTTTTTCTCCTCTCAGTTAGTCCTGAAGATATAGTTCCAATAACTGAAGTATTTCATTTTGGTACTGTATGACATCCTCTGTCCAAATGGTCATTCTTTCAGAATTCTCCCTCTTACATAACATAACATAACATAACAAGATGACGGGCTTAGAAGGGTGAATCACCCCATAAAAAGCCCAAATTAACACCACCACCACCACAAAAAATATATATATAAAAAATCAAAGATTCCCAGAGTTAGTAAAGAACTTATCAATGTTGACTTTGAAATTGTGAACAGAATTGGAGCTAACTACCCACTCAGGCAGACCATTCCACTCATTAACAAGTCTTTGCAAAAAGCTAAAATGCCGAATATCTATCCGTAAAAACTCTTTGGTCAACTTTAAACTGTTACCATGTGTCAGATAAGGATATGATTGGTCCATTATGGACACATGAATCTCGGCCATGTGACATTATTTAAATTAGTTGTCTGGAAATTGCTGATGGTCTATACCCCCCAAACAAATTCTACCTGGAAACTTTCCCATCATTTTCAGTAACTGAGATGAAAAGAAATTCAAAGAGTTACAAGAAGTTTTTGAGCCATCCAACCTTATTTATAAATCACAAATTAATCGTACTTTAATGCTCTTTCAACCAATAAAAAAATTGTTCCATGTCCATGAACCTTTAGCTACAGTATATACACAGGTAATATGGGCAGTCCAGGTGACCTTGACCTTACAGGCAAAAAATTATGATCAGGCTCACGGTCCAACTCCTTTTAATAGTAGATGTGACGCTATTATTAAGCCTCTGCTATACTCACACATTATACAACCTTAATCCTTATTCGGCCATCCATGCATATATTAGTAAAATTCATGCACATGCAATGTATGTAAATGCATATAGTGAAAATATTGCATACATGTACTAATTACCTGTATAACCAACCAAATGGGGATACAATAAATAAAGGGTACATGCAACAATGTAAAATGAGTGAGATGCACTAAAATCAAGATAGAACTGGAGTGGGGGGTGGGGGGGTAAGAGGTCATCTAATGCCAGTATGTTGTAAAGCTCTGAGTTCCTCTTGTCCATGTATATCTGTATAGAGAGCAGGGTAATAGCTGTACTGTGATGAGTATACATACCCTATAATCTAATTATACAGTTTGCTTACAGAGAAAGCTGAGAGTCAAAGCAGAGTGCTATAGACGTAACTTTAATCCTCTTATTCTTAACTTTAATCCCATTATACTAGTCAGGCAATCCTGCCTTAGCTGAAAGGAGGATTATGATAAAGAAGTATTATAAGGTGATATTGATTAGATTATACAGTAGAAATAGATTGAATACTAATGGCAGTCTACCAACTGTGGTGTAGCGGTTATCATACATGCCTACAGACCGGGAGGCCCTGGGTTCAAGCCTGGGTTGGGTAGACACGCCAGTGCACCACAACTGCTTATCAAAGGCCATTTGTTTGTTTGTTTGATAAGGGCTTAACGGCACCACAGCACAAGGGTCAAATTGTGCCTCAGAAGTCAGATCATTCCAGAGGTAGGAAGGAAAGAAAACAGGGGGAGAATGAGAGAAATTTAAGAACAAAAGGTCAGAAAGCTGTCATCCAGAGAGGAGGTGCCTGGTTGAAACAAAAACAAAGTAGAGAGGGGTTGGTAGAGGAAAACTAAATATGGCTGTAGAGGGAAGCATGATGAAGGAAGGAGATAATTTTATCCGGAGGATTTTTCTGGAAGAGCTCAGCAATTGAGTTGTGGAGAGCGAGGGAAGCTTTGGGAAGGTTGTCGACATTTACTTAGTTGTCGATGTTATGTCTGTCCATACGTCGTACTTGTGTTCTCCTCTGGGTCATATTAAGCATTTCATGATAGCATTGTTACTATTGTTACTATCATAACCGAATACACAGGCGACAATCCCGTCATTGTAATTGTGTGTTCACTCATCGTCGTCGTCGTGGCAGTCAGTAAGAAGGAATGGAGAGAGAAGGTTAGTTATACGAGAGAAGGAGAGATCTTGTGAGATACAGTAACTTGAAATAGATTTTAAAATAGTTTTAGTTTTTTGGAGGGCTAAACTTTTATATTTTCTTTGAAACAAGAAGCCGGCCAAACATTGAGCATTATGTCCGCTTCCGTCACTTTCCCAACTATTGACGGAATCTCTAAGTGGGAACATTTTACCCTACAAGTTGTTTGTGCATGTCTTTTTTTCATTATAAAAAATTCCTGTGCCACCCCCTCCCCTCACAAAAAAAAGTCTGGCAACACCATTGTTAATTCTGAATATTGACCTCTTTCCTGCCCAATGGTCAATATAGTTTAGTTTTGGTTGCCCTGTACAGCCAAAACAGTGATTTTGAAATCCCTGATTACAACTAGGGGCAACAATAAGGGGGGTCACTGGTCATTCGGCTCAGAATATTACAACACCATATACTTTCCATAGAAAAAATACTTTGGATCTCAGCATGCTTGACTGAAACCCACTCCACCTGCTCACACACACCTCACGGTCCCCACCACTATCTCTACTTTTGTCAGAACCACCACAAAAACTGACAAATTGATCCTTTTCCCATGCATAATGATCAAGCCATCCTCTATATTAATCTGGCAAAAGCACTTAAAGGAGACATAAAGTCTGACATAATCCTGATTTCATTTAATAGAATTAAAAATAACACAAATTTTTTGACCAAGTGTCATACCCCCAAAGCATTCTTAACACAATTTTTTATAATTATTAAAAGCTTGTATGCTACAGTGCTACTAAATAGTATCATGGGAGCCACCATTTTGATTTCAAAACATGCAGATTATGATGTCATCAGCCCAGCAGGATACTAAATAGTACCATGGGAGCAGCCATTTTGATTTCAAAACATGCAGATTCTGATGTCATCAGCCCAGCAGGATGTTGGAATGCTTTGTATTTCTTTATAATCTACCTCAAGATTTCTAGCTGATGAGAATTGTGTTTCTTTTTTAATGGTCAAGGAAATTTTTAAGTAAGCATGAAATTATCAAAACATGCTGTTGAAACTTTGTGTCACATCATTTTGAAATAAAAATTTTTAACACATTTATAAAGAAATACATTAAATTCCTTAAATTAGATGTCCCTATTGGGGACACAATGTCATCATGCACAATATTTCAATACAGAATTGAACAAAATGGCAGCCTCCATGTGTCAACTTCAAACATAAATAACTTTAGATAGAATAAGATTTTGATTCACTGTTTTTGGTAGTTGGTTAAGATTTTCATCCTCTATCATATGAAATAATGACTGTATCAGACTTTATGTCTCCTTTAAAGATAAATAACTTGAGATAAGAATAAGATTTTGACTTGCTGTTTGTAGTAGTTGGTTAAGATTTTCATCCTCTATCATATGTAATAATGACTGCATCAGACTTTATGTCTCCTTTAAAGATGGATAACTTGAGATAGGAATAAGATTTTGACTTGCTGTTTTTGGTAGTTGGTTAAGATATTCTTCCTCTACCAAAGTGTAATAATGATTGTACTAGATTTTATGTCTTCTTTAAAGATGTTACTATTAATACACAAACAGGAAATCAAACTTCCTTAAACCTCGAATAGTAAAAGTTGAATAAAAGAGAAACTGATGACTGTGACATTAAAACTAAACAGTTAGTTAAATTTGAAGATGCATATAGGTAGTCAAATGCATATCATGTGCAAATGTAAACAGTTGATTGTAAAATGAATGATGTAGTTAAAATCATCTGAAGAGAAAAAGCCACTTCAATGCAAATTTCTGCAAACAACAAACGGTTAAATAATCTGAGTTGACAATGACACACACAGTCAAAATTTGACAATTTTTTTTTGTAAAATGTTAATGAAATAAGCAACTAATTGCAAAAAAGCAGTCACTTAATATTATGCAAATGAAACATGCAATCAAATGCAAATGATACACAGTGAAAACAAAATAACAAACAGTTGAATCAATAAAATGTCAAATGGCTGAATTGAAATGAAAATGGTCAAATTGAGATGACATGTCCACTGAGGTTAAATGTGATTGCCACAGACAGTAAATTACAAATCATTTAGATTCTAAATGGCAAACAATGGTGTTGATAGGATGGGGGCACAGTTTCCTAAAAATGACTTATTCCCCTCTCCCTGCCCCAAAAAAAAAAAAAAAAATGTATCACAGATAGCTTTCATTTCCAACTGACAATTTTCTCCTTTTTTTTTTAATACTAATTTTGACTCTCAATTAGTTAGTTTGAATTCTTATTTGGACAATAATAAAGAAAACTCAAATTTTGGGATCAGCATGTCCATTTGATAATTTCCATTTGAAATTTTACACCATATTTCACTATTTTCTGACAAACATACCCACAATTTACAACCTTTTAGGGCACCAAAAGCAAGGAACCTCAGCAACCTCAGGGAATTTCCCCATGACCAAGACATATCCAAGAATGGTCAATTTGATCTCCTTTTTTCAGCTCATTTTGTAGACAACAAACCAAAACTTCTAGCTCTGACAGTGTAAGACTGCCATGATGAAAGAAATTGAATTTATACAACGAGTGCAGCACCTGCTAATCATGTTGTCAGCCAGTGGTAAGACACGTTCTCCTTGCTTGCCCCCTGTACAACCTTCCCAGAGTTCCCCACAACTCAAAAAAATCATTTATTACAATCAGTGCCTCTACAACCATATTTAACCTCTTACCCTTCTCATGCACCTCCTCTCTCAATCTGTCAGCCAGTGGCGTTAAGACCTCATCAAACAAACAAACAAATGAGACAGGGGAAGGGGGAAGAAATAAAACAAAATTTGGGGGAAACCAGAGATTTAGGCAAAATGTGTGTCAATATATTTAGACAAAAACTGCATAATCCTTTCAAAGTTATTTATTCTGACAGGATACCAGGAGTGAAGTTTTAATTTACCTCAATTTTTAGAATGAAAGTCTAAAAATAAAAATAAAATAAAAGATGACGGCCAGGTTGAATATTTTCTTAAATAATATGAATGAATTTGGACACACAGTAAATTTCCTAAATCTTTTTGCAAAGATGCGAGAAAAATTGGATAATTTGCTCAATCTTTTTGAATGATTTTATGTGGGCACGTTTGGATAAATAAGTAAGTTTGCCCAAATCTTTTCCTAAAACAAAGAATGCAGGTAAATTTGAGCAGAACATTTGATTTACTTGTAACTCTTTCAAACGAATGTACGTATTGGCAAACAAGTAATGTTACACAAAAGTTCTGAATTTTTATTTCAAAAGAATGTAGTTCAATTTAGAAAGTATATAAGTTAAATTGTCCAAACATTTTTACACCCAAAATTACTTTATGAATAGATTATATTTGAGAATTTTCCCTAACGAATTTGAATAAATTTGGGTATTAAAGTTATTTTATCCTATTTTGTGAGCGTTTGTGAACTGAACAGCTTTGGACGGACAGCAATTTCCCTATTTCAGGCGATAAGCGAAATGCAGAAAAATTGGGGCACAGAGTACATTTGATTTGCCCAAATGATTCTTGGACAGTTGGAGCACCCAGGTGACTGTAGCACGGATGTCACCTGATCACAGTAAATTCAAATAGAAAGATTATTTGTTGGAAACTTGGAAAGATGAACATTTTAGAAATATCAGGATGTGTGTGTTTTTCCTCCATAAACATGTTTGTGGAAATATTTTATATTTTAATTTATTCATTACTGACCTAAAGACAAAAATTCTCCATGCTACTTCCCCGATTTATCTCCGCAACAGGTCAAGTGATATCTATTCAAATTGAACAGATTAAGATCACACCGTCTCAAATGTCAAAACCATGGGAGTTACATTGGATTGGCATCTTGATATGAAACAACACGTCAATGCTGTTTCAATATCATCTGTTTATGCTCTACACAACATCAGCCGAATAAGGACATTTTTAACAAATGGAAAACAAAAAAACTACTAGCTTGGTATGTTCCTGCATATTGCCTAGACTCGGATTGTAACTCTTTTCTGTGTTTGGCCTCTCTGACCAGGGAGTTGGCATTAGAACTCTAATGCCAACTCCCTGCTCTGACTCTACACTTAACTTGCTTATCCAGTCTGGAAAATCTTTCATATTGAAAGAGAGGCAACCAATGCAGTTATTTCAATTAGGCCTGGAAAAAGTCATCAATATTTTTGGACAATTCTTTTATTTTTATTTGGCTGCAAAATAAACTAATTAAAACAGTAATCCATATGAAAATTTTAAGACCGGAGTGGTGCCTGGATTTATCATTAGGGTGGGGGTGGGGTAGGGTGGGGATCACCATAGCCTTTCAATTTTGAATTTCTAACAAGTGAAAGTATCCTCAAAGTACCCATCCCTATTTCACAGTCTGTTCAAACAAAAAATCCTGAAAACGAGGCCATTACATATTTTGGTTTTAAATTCATAGAAATTAAAGTATTATTTGATATGTTTCATTTCCAGACTACTGTATGTGGGTCCTTTAAATTTCTCTAGCAGCAAAATTAGTCAGACACTTTCTTTTTTTTGGGAAGGGGGATCTTACCACTCTCTCAATCACTTTTCCTCAGTTTCTTCTGGTCAGTGATACCCTGCCACTTTGCCCTTGATGCCTTATAAATGCCCCCTTCTGGTCAATAATACCCTGCCACTTTGCCCTTGATGCCTTATAAATGCCCCTTCTAGTCAATGATACCCTGCCACTTTGCTCTTGATGCCTTATAAATGCCCCTTCTGGTCAATGATACCCTGCCACTTTGCCCTTAATGCCTTATAAATCCCCCTTCTGGTCAATGATACCCTGCCACTTTGCCCTTGATGCCTTATAAATGCCCCTTCTGGTCAATGATACCCTGCCACTTTGCCCTTGATGCCTTATAAATACCCCTTCTGGTCAATGATACCCTGCCACTTTGCCCTTGATGCCTTATAAATACCCCTTCTCGTCAATGATACCATGCCACTTCGCCCTTGATGCCTTATAAATACCCTTCTGGTCAATGATACCCTGCCACTTGCCCTTGATGCCTTATAAATACCCCTTCTGGTCAATGATGCCTGCCACTTTGCCCTTGATGCCCCTTCTGGTCAGTGATACCCTGCCACTTTGCCCTTGATGCCTTATAAATACCCCTTCTGGTCAGTGATACCCTGCCACTTTGCCCTTGATGCCTTATAAATGCCCCTTCTGGTCAATGATACCCTGCCACTTTGCCCTTGATGCCTTATAAATGCCCCTTCGGTCAATGATGCCACCCTTGATGCCTTATAAATACCCCCTTCTCGTCAATTTACCCTGCCACTTTGCCCTTGATGCCTTATAAATGCCCCTTCTGGTCAATGATACCCTGCCACTTTGCCCTTGATGCCTTATAAATGCCCCTTCTGGTCAATGATACCCTGCCACTTTGTCCTTGATGCCTTATAAATGCCCCTTCTGGTCAATGATACCCTGCCACTTTGCCCTTGATGCCTTATAAATGCCCCTTCTGGTCAATGATACCCTGCCACTTTGCCCTTGATGCCTTATAAATGCCCCTTCTGGTCAATGATACCCTGCCACTTTCTGGATCAAGCTAGGGGTTTGTGTTATCAAATATTAGATGGTACAAAGATGGATAAGGGCATGGAATCATGCAATCAAATCAACCTTGAATATATGCAACTGTAGCTAAACACAAGATAAAGCAAAGTTCAAGTAAAACAACAAATTGGTTATCATAAATGCAACACAACACTATGATGAAAGCAGATCTCTGCAACGAAAATGTTTGTGAATAGTGCAAATATGAATAAATCAAAGCATTACCATGACAACTGAGTTGCCTTCCAGGTCACGTCAGAAAATGATACTTTTAAAAGAAAATAGAAATAAAAGAAAAGGCTTTCAATTTCCTCTGACAATCATTTGCATTGAGTTTGCAAAGGAAGCAAATGGTGCAAGCTATATGTACATCCATGTGTGTAAAGGTGAAAAATTGTACTCCAATTAAAGGATTACTTCTGTGCTTAAAAAACGAAGTTTATCAAATGAAAGAGTGCTTTAATAGAATCAAAATGGCAAAGAAACCACTGCAATACTGCGGTGCGTTAAGGAGATATTCAAGTTTAAAGTATTGACTACTATGGAAGGTTAGCACTCACCCCCTTATCCTTACTTTCTTAAAGGCCAGTTGTCGTCTCTAACATACGAGGTAAATGAAATTCAAATCCTGTGTTCTGATTGGTCAAAACACAATGGTACAATGTGCATTTACATTGATAAGCCACTCAGTATCATTTTGGAATCAATTGTACGCCACCACATTTTAATCACGATAAATGGCCTTTAACAATTGTTATGTATTTTAAAGAAAATTGATTTAACATCTTTTACTATTTGAATTAATTTTTCTCAAATTTTCTGCAGGTGCTAAATTATAAGGTTACTAGCTTCTGTTTTACTACTTCTTTGACATATCCAATGGTTTTCAGGCCACAAAATTGCAGTAAATATTATGATAGAATACATAAAGACTTTGAGGAATCTTAGGGAGTGATACCACAATTCACAACTAGTCTGATTTCAGTCGTTTTTACACAAATAATGCAGAACTTCAAACTTGGATATCTCTATATGGAATAAGATATTTGAATGCTTTTTTGAACAATTTTGTGTCAACGCCGACAACGAGTGTACACACAATTACAATGAGGGGGTCGTCGCCTGCGTATTCGGTTATGATAGTAACAATGCAATCACGAAACGCTTAATACGACCCGGATGAGAACACAGGTACGACGTACGGACAGACATAACATCGACAACCAAGTCAATGTCCACGGCCTTTGATAACCAGTTGTGGTACACTGGCGTGCCTACCTAACCCAGGCTTGAACCCAGGGCCTCGTGGTCTGTAGACAGGTATGAAAACCGCTACACCACAGTAGGTAGATGATTTTGTGTCCTTTACAGTCCGCCTTCATAAAAGATGGACTTGCTTGACCCGTGAACTAATCCTTTAAATGTGCCACAAATCCTGAAAACAACATGCAAGTTTCTCATTCTGTGATTGGAGGAAATCGTCATATATCTCCTAAAATCAGCATATAAAATTAAACCAGAAGAGATAAGACAATTTCATGCAAAAAGCTTCAGTTATTTATGTTTAATTTCTTCCATTCACAGAGTGAGAAAGATGTATTCAGTATAATGTGGAATTAAATTGAAAGTTGAAAGTCGATTTGATGATTACATGCACATCTCCATGGCAGTGCAGTAAAGCTTCAGATTTACAATCTAGCGTCCCAGTTTGATTCCTAGTGCTCCATGACCAGGGACTGCGGAGACGGGAAATGACCAAAAAGGATGTCACCTTCCTAGCTGATTTTGCCAGTTGAGAAATCATTAACGAAGGAAAATTTGGTAAAGTTATATGAAGTTATGTCTACTTGTTACTATGTTAGTGCCTATACAATCTAACTTGCTAAGTTTTATTTTACTCTTAACATTTTAGATTATTCCTCTTATTATGTTCATTGTTGATCCTATTGCTTTTGTTTATTTTATGCAATATTCCAGCTTTAATGATTCTAGGTCTATCTTTATCTTTTTATTTACTATATATAGTCTTAAGTCATTTTATCATTTGATTCATTTGTTTGTAAAGCGCATTTGAATGTATCATTTTACTGTATTTGCTCTTATATAAATGTTTTTATTAATAATAATAATACAATTTGTCAACAAATTTTCTAAAAATTGAGAAAAATTTCCTCAAAATTGCCTAAAATTATGGAAATTTCTAGAAAATTGCAAATGATGAATGAAATTTTTCTAAAATTGATAAAGGGTGCACCGAAATTTCAAAGAAAGTGACTAAAAAGGAAAGAAATTTCCCGAAAATCAAATATTTCATAAAAATGGAGGAAAATTTCAAGAAAAATTCCTCAAATCAATGAAAATTGCTCGAAATAAAGCAAAGTCCGTTACAGTTAAGAATTTTTTTATCAAAATTGAAGAAAATTGCTTAAAGATGAACAAAATTTTCCTAAATTGTCAAACAATTTACCAAAATTTTAAGAGTGCCCAAAAATGAAGAAATTTCCCAAAAAACAAAAGAAAATTGCACAAAATGTTTATTTATCGAAGTAAATTGTACCAAAAATGGAACAAAATTTCCCTTAATTTGTAACAATTTAACCCTTAAAGCCCCAGGGGTTCAAAACATAACAAAACAAATTCAGAGTTTTTTTTTCCTTCTAAAATTAAATTCCTTAACTTTCCTTTTGTAGCACTACAAGTTTGGTATATATGAATGTTAAGACAATAACCTTCTTAATAAAAAAAAGTCAAATTAAAAAAAATATCTACATAAATATGCAAATTTGCAAATTTGAAGAAAAAATAGGCCAATTTTTTTTACCTGGAATTTGTTCTTATGAATATTGAAAATGGAAGATTTATTTAATTGTTTTCTTTCTCGAGCAAAACATGCAAAAACAATGAAAAAACAACAATTACTAATCACCACTGTAATTACTCATGAAAAACAAGCCGTGCACACTATCCACGACACCAGACTGCCTGTCTCAGTAGATGAGTTTCTTTTTAAATTTAAATATTGGCATGAAGAAAAGAGGGGGTAGTTGCTCTTTTTGTTTTAATTGAAAGTATATGGTGTAAGCTTTGTCACAATATTTTTGGTGTGTGGTAGGTGTACTACGCTCTAGAATTATGATTTTTTTCAAAATGATTTTTATCAAAAATTTTGTCTCAAAGAGGCTTTTGCCAAAAAAAAAGATATTAGTGACAAGGGCAGACAAAATTTGACCAAAATTAGATAATTTGATGTCTTAAACAATTGTTTACAGCTTTTCAATTAAAAGCTAAGTCTTTTCGTTAAATTTTGTGTATTTTTTTTCTCCAATTTTTAAATCCATCTTTTAATCCATTTTTTCTCAAAAATCTTCACAAAAAAAAAAAAACCCATCAAAAAGTTACATTTTTTAAATGATACCAGAATCACTGCTGTGTGCCTATTTGACAAAGCAAAATATATATTTTTAAAGTGCCTGTCCAATCAATCGCGTGGGCATTTAAGAGTTAACCAAAGGTTCGGAATATGAAAACAAATTACCGAAAATGAAGGAAATTCCTGAACATTGATAAGAGTTTCCAGAGGAGTTTTTGCGATTTTTTGATTAGCAGCAAAGTCAGTGATGGAACTTAATTTACTAGTGTAATTTGTGACTGGGAAATTGTTGGGCTTCCTTCCCCCCCCCTCCCACCTTACTGAGAGGTGGAGGTGACCCTTCCTACACCCCTGCATAAGACTATATGTACTAATATGGTTGGGAGTTAGTGTACAGACACTTTGCTCTACTTGCTTCAGTCCACTCAGCTGTAAATGAGTACCAGCACTGCTGGGGAGCTAATCTGCGATGGACTGGCATCCCATCATCCAGGGAGTGTAAATGTACTCTCATCCGCTTGCGCCATAGGGATAAGCACCGGCTCAATGTGCCTAATGGCTCGGATGGACTTAGCTTTTTTTTATGGCAGTTGAATGATAAGATTGATATCCGATTTTTAATTGCCACTGAATTTAACCATACTGGAAAGTTTGTTTTTGTTACACCGATGTTTTTAAAAAATGATAGTTTTTTCGTATGACCCCTGGTTGATGCTTCAAGTGTGGCCTATATTAATTCATCATTAGGCCTAACATTAACGTTAGTAAGCCTTAAGGTAATACTAGCCTAGGCTAACTTTAGTTATTATACACATCCCTCAGTACAGGTTGACATTGGGATTGCCATCACTTAACGGCAGCCATACTACCACGGCTGTCATTCTCGAGGTCGGACATCCGGGAATTTTGTGGTGCACGGCGACGTAACAATGCTTTTTTGACGATCTCTAACTTCAGTCAAAGGGGAAGACAAACAGTCAATTAACTTACAGTATCAGTCAATGGGAGAAATACCTATTTTTTGTCATTTTTCAACAAATATTAGACAGAATTTATTTTCCTTTACAAATATTGTGTAAGCCTAGGCCTATTAGATAATAGTTTCCAGTATATAGGAGTACCATTAATTTTCGCTGACTGGCTGAGGCGACTCAAGTATTCATAAAAAATAACACATTGACTGTAATGATAAAGTTTCCCCTCCAACTTAACAAAACCGTACTGAGCCCGTACACGGTTACGTTGAATCTGACCTGGAGAATCAGTCTGACGGTACTACTAGGCAGTACTACTTAGGCTAACTTATGCCTACAAGTAGTACAACAAGGACTGTTAAGTGTTAGGTTACATAACCTACTAACTGACATAGCCTACGATTCGAAATCTAGGAAGTAGCCTAGGCCTACAAGGTTAACGACATGTCAGATTCATAACGTTAACACAATGATTAACAAGGCCTTACCCCAATCAAATTTAAAGTACCGAAATTAATTTAAAATTGGGACCACAATGCTGCACCGATGAAATACGTAGCAGACGCAAAGAAACGATAGTTCAAAGAAAGACGTAAATTGAGACCGATGTCATGATTCTCACACGTCTTCTCTCCGTGTGCATTTAATTTTAGCTGCAGTTTCAGTCAGCTGACAAGGTCACATGATTGTGTTTTGTTATTGGACCTTCCTCAAAACAATAGAGGAGTTGTCATTTTAAAATGCCGCCGTCAGTTGCGTAACTACATTTTTTGTGTAAGGAGCATGCAAAGAACATATTCTTTATTTTTTTTCCGGGTATTTTTTTTTTTTTTTTCCGGGGAGGGGGGGAAATATCGTCATTTTCTCTCCGGTCTGTCATTTACCGTCTGTACATCCGTTTCTTTTTACTTTCTACCAAAAAACGAACGATTGCTTCCAGATAGTTTTCAATATTTATTATGCCTGATGTGGTTGACCTGATCCCAGGTAGCCAGCCTACATGGGGCCCATGTTGAGCCCATACTGGGTTAACGCATATGGGATCTACTTGGGCTTGCGCATATGGGGAAAACCTGGGCAAGCTTATATCTGCCTATAGGCTGCATGAGGGATGACCCATGTGGGTAACACATGGAGAAACCTGGACAAGCCCATGTGGGCTGCTTGAGGGATGACCCATGTGGGAAACTAATGGGGAAAACCTGGACAACGCCATGTGGGCTGCATAAGGGATGAGCCATGTGGGTAACACGTGGAGAAACTTGGACAAGCCTATGTGGGCTGCATGAGGGATGACCCATGTGGGTAACACATCCCTTGTGTCCCCTTGTGTATAACAGGGGACTTTAATTGTATTGAGGACCTCGACCACGATCGTTAGATGCATTATGGTAATACCTATGTGCATTTTGGCTCCCCCCTCCCTCCACCCCCTCCCCTTCCCCTCTCTTTGCTAATATCTGTTTAATGTATAATATCGTTGATTCTTGGCATGTTGCTGGTTCGTCCGTTTCCCCGTTTACTTTTCCCCGTAGTTACCTCCATCAGGCTACGCGCATTGACACGATTTATGTGGATATGTCTCACTTCAATCTTAAGCGTGTTAAGGTGATTGGAGCCCCGTTTTCTGATCACGATTGTGTTTCCATGTATTTTTCCTTGCCGGGCCCGTCAAAAGTTGGCCCTGCATGGTTACTTGAAATGTAATGTTAGTGTGTTTAAAGATCATGCCTTTTGTGATAAGTTTAAAGAGTTTTACCTTGGCCTTCGATCTCTTAAGCCTGCCTTTGACGGTCTGGCGGATTGGTTGCAGTTCGCCAAATTCCATATTAAGAGTTTTATTGTCTCGTTTGCTTCGGAGACGGCTAAAGAACGTTTAAGTTTAAGTCTCCTGTGAAGCGACTGCCATAGCCTGATGATGGATGTGGAGATTGAGAGGCGAGGGTCAGGGCCCGGGCTCACTTTATAGAGAATTGGGAACGCCCCCTAAAGCCTGTGTACAGTCCGAGTCGCTTAGCAATTCTGTTAAGTATATTCCGGAGGTCACAAAGTGCATCACAAAGTGCATCACAAAGATGAATAAACACCTGAAATTTTTGTTTTTTAAATAAATAAAAACAATCTCCTTCATTTTAGACTGATTTTTAGCATCCAAAATCAGAAACGCAATTCAAATATGTTTCAAAATCAATGAACATTTTCAAACTTTTCAACAATTTTACATCCAATTTCTAGACCCTTTAAAATATGTTCGCGCTTCGTGCGATAACTTTAATGATATAACATAAAATTTGTCTAATTTCTTGTATTTTTCAAATACGGTCATTTTTCAACTTCCCGTGAAATATAGGCCAATATCATTTTTATTTCTGTTCAAGTGCTGAAGCTTTTTGAGAAAATTGAAACATCTCCCCGTTCCCTTCCCAATATAAATAGGACAATGAAGTAATCGAAAAATAATCCCGATCATTTTAATCTAATAATCGAAAATAATCCTGATACATTTGATTTGAATACATGTAAACATAACCATTCTATATAACTGAATTTAATTTGTAATTATGGCTAACCTCCCAAACATTGATGTCTTGATATCATTCAGTGGCGGCGGAACCAGGGGGACGAAAAAAGTGGGGCAAATGTGTTGTTTAGCCCCCTCCCCAATATTTGCTTTTAATTATTCTTAATCTTATAAAAATTGTGTTAAAGGGAAAATTCCCGGATTATATTCAAAGAAATAACGATTTGTTGGATTTCATAAACCGCAAAAACATGTTGTTGCCCTGCCCAAGGTTATATACACAGCGGCAATGTTCATCATAACTTAACACTCACAAACCAGAAGCAAGGTCCCATGAATGAAACCTGTTGCCAAATACAAGATATGTACGGACACATTCGACCATCTTGATTGAAGAGGACACTACAAAAATCAAATTGAAATTGTATAGATATCCGACTTTTTGTCAAAAAATCTCTTGCAAAAGAAAGTGAAGAGGGTTAGCCTTTGAGAGAAGCACTTGCGGGGCTATGGGGGTATCCATAGATCACTTTCCTCCACCTGCCCCCCCCCCCCCCTAGAAATGTGTGTAAAGTGACATATTTTGTCCGTTTTATAGGTTTTTACCTCCCCCTACCCCATGAGAGGCTTTTTCCCTCTTTTCCCCCCATGACCAAAATCCTGGTGCCGCCACCCGGGAGAAGCAAATGTGAAACTTTTGGGAAAAGATGGTGCTAGTGTCTCATGAGGGGTGTGTCATCGGAGGCAGACAATCTAGTTTACGATCACGGTAAGAAGCATAATGCATGATTTATCATTTAGAGATAATTATCAGTGGCGCCATGAGGGGATGCCCCCCCCCCTCCCCCCCATATCCGAAATGTCGAAAATTGTATTTTTGTCCAAACTGGCTATTTAGACCTTTTTAATGTGGAGGTGGGGGTAGTCTGCATCATTGCAAAATTATATGCTGCTATACTAAATCGTTCGTAATCATCCTACTTTAGTTTAAAAAGCCGTGTATAGCACAGTCTTTTGGGGTATCTAAAACTTGGAAATGCGAGGTTTCCCTGGGGCTTCGCCCCCAGGACTCCCACCGGGGCTTTGTCCCGCCTAAGGTGGTTCCCCATACCAAAAAAGTTTGTGCCCCCAATATCAATTTCCTGGCGGCGCCACTGATAATCATACCCCACTTCTTGGCAAACCTCTAACACGTGACGTGTTTCATACAATAAAATCTTAAAGAAAAAAAGTTGGTGTGAGAATGGGACATAATCCGGCGCTCTTAATTCAAAAGGATGAAAATGAAATTACGGATAGTGAGGTTTCTAAGGCTGTACCCTTCTTTTATATCAACGTTTTGTTTTGTTTTAAAGGTTGGCTTTTTGTAGATCGTTGAGACATATATCAATTCGTTCTTTTGTTATCACGCCCAAATTGCTTTATCTTCAAAGAGTCACCCCCCCCCCCCCTCCATTTGAGCCTTAAGTTCTTTGAGGTAATTCGGGGGCCCCTTATCATAGTCATTGTAAGGCCCCGGTGTCTTTATCATACGGTGCCTCATTGGGACTCTTTAGGACCTCTTATCATGTAATCATAAGGCTTCTTAATTGCCTTCTTGCTGCTAGTACTTTATTGAGGCCATGGCCGTTCGGGTCGGGGCCGGCGTTGCAGCCAGGGGCGTAACTTGACTTCGAGCCCAGGAGGGGGTGCAAGTCAAATTTTCCTTTGCCCTACTCATTACAAAACGAAATGCATGTGTCTATACAATCACACAATATAGTACAGATCACCTCCCATCCCCCCCCCTCCCCCACCACCGCCAATCCTGTCGCCAAAATGTTTACTGCGTAATACCGTGTGCCCATTTACGGGCCCTGGCGAGGTCTATAGGGGTAAAGCCTTGGTCGGGGTCCAGAGGACAAAGCCCTGGGAGCTCCGAAGTAATGCATCAGCAGAGAAGAAGTTTCTCTGCAAACTGGTTGGAGAGATTTTCTTGGTTAGTCTATTGTAACAAAACGAAAAGAGACGTTTTGGGTGCTTGTGGTTTAGTTCTCATTGGGCTCACAGGGTGATTGGGCTTTAATCCTCATTGGGCGCATTGGATGTTTGGGCCCTCATTTGGTGTACTAGGTGCTTCCATTGAGTTAACGTGTATTTCTATGGTCCATTGAGATAACGTGTATTTTCTTGGACACTCTGGGTGCTTGGGGTTTAATCATGATTGGGCACTCTGAGTGCTTGGAGTTTAATCATAATTGGGCGCACTGAGTGCTTTGATTTAATCCTCATTGGGTGCGCAGGGTACTGGGGGGTTTAATCCTCATGTTCGCACTGGGTGCTCTTGCGTTTTAATTTTCATTGGACGCGCTAGACTCTAGATGAAGTAAACATGTTCAGATACCTTGGTGCAACAGTAAGCTTACAAGGTGGTGGCGAGGAAGATATCCAAAACAATTTCTAAAACAAGAGTAGCATTTATGAAGTTAAATAAGATATGGAACTCATGTTCAAATGCTACAGGAGAATTTTGAAGATTAGATGACCATATGTAATATCTAACGATGAAATACTGAGAACCACAAAACATGCCAAATTTAGCACTGAAGTAAAAAAGAAGAAGGTGGAGGTGGATTGGTCATGTGGTGCGCATGAGCACTATTAAGCGCTGTGTGACAGCTATGACGTGGAAACTAAAGAGGAGAAGGAAGGTCGCTCGTCCTAGAACGACCTGGAGAAGGACAGTCGAGAAAGAGAGGAAAGTGATGGGATGGAGCTCGTGGACAGAAGCCAGACAAGTTGCAAAAAACAGAGTCCAGTGGAGAGAGTGCACTGCAGCCTTATGGGCCGGGAGGCCTAAAGAGACTAGGTGAGGTGAGGTGAAGTGCACTAGGTTCTTCCTTTGAGGTAATGTGTATTTCTATGGTTTATTGGGATAACATGTATTTTCTTGGGTACTTTGGGTGCTCGGGATTTAATCATCATTGGACAGTGGGCACTCTGAATGCTTGGGGTTTAATCAACATTGGGCGCACTGGGTGCTTGGGATTTAATCATCATGTTCGCACTGGGTGCTTGGGGCTTAATTATCATGTTCGCACTGGGTGCTTGGGATTTAATCCTCATGTTTGCACTGGGTGCTTGGGATTTAATCCTCGTCCTCATAATTATTAATGAAAATATGTGTATATATATCTTACCTATTAAATTAAAGTGGGTGTAATTTTTTCGCATACAGAAATTAATGTAGGCCTACATTTGAAGGCACTTGTTTACACGTAATGGTGAGGAGTTGTGTGCATATTAATTAGGGCTTTTGCATAACAATAGACTTTCGTGCAAAATAATTAAGCTGAGATTACAGCTTCAACAGGCGGTCTCGTCTCAAAACAAGTCGCAATGACGTCAGTAAGCACAGCTGCAATTCTTACACACGTCATCAAAATCGACTCGGGCCTATCCCATTACAATTGTTCAGAGGAGCGTATATTAGGTAAGGTAGACCTGCATGCGTATGTTTTATCGGAAACATTTTTATAATAAACACACTTTATATGACACACTTTCTAATCGGGGACAACCTACCATTCGGGGACATCTTTAGTTGGTTACACCCATACACCCATACATAAGTATGGGTGTATGTGGAGGAAGAAGAAGGGTAGGGGGGTTCTTCATGCCTCGCGGGAATTGCGGCCCTGGTTTTTATCATCCAAATCGTTTTTGTGAGATGAATATGTCGAACTGTCAGGCTCTTCCGTTTCTCCCAGCAGATTGACCTGTCGACTGCCCGAGCCATTTACAGCATGCATAAGCGTATAAACCCAGTTTTTCTCAACTTACAGCTGCAAATAACCCACGGGCGCAACAAATACATGTCCCTCTTCTCTAGTTTCGTCTCTGGCCCTGTTTGGATGCCATCCATGGCCCTACCAATTGGATTTGGTCATAATTCAAGGAGGATTTAACATAATACATTAAGTTTTTGAAAAGCAGTGTTGGGGAATACTGTTGGCAGGTTGGGGAAAATATTTGTGTAATTTATTCAAAAAATGCCTTAACACTCAAAATGCTGTAAAATTATGAAATTTCAACAGCATGTATTTCTTAGCTACCTGTCCATCTGTCCATGGATCTCGAATTAATTGTTTAAATTATTCTTTGATCAGGTTACGGAAAATTGTAAGGTGCATGCATGACAGCTAATTCTTGTAAGCGTGCGTGCGCTGACTGGTATATGGAGATGGGGATGTATTAAAGCTTATAACCTTCCCGGCTACCGTACTACGCCGGGTAAAGCCAATACAACAGTGGGTAGGTGGGCAGCGAACCGATTCGTTTAATCCCTAAAATCCCTGGGCTTTCTGACAAAAGATGCGCGACAATTGGAAAGAAAGAACAATTAAAGGTGGACTAACACCCATATGTCAGGGCGTCTTTTTGGTGAATTTTCAAATATTCATTAAACATATTTTATCGCCCAAAGTGATATAATTATCTAATTATATTGATTTTGAATCTCAGAAAGCTACTTCGTATAAAATTGGTGTTAGAGCAATTTCGAACTCCTCCACGACGACCAAAAAGCTCAGTTTTGCTGAATATTTGTGAGTTTCTGGAGAATTATGTCCTCACTTGTCGGTCTAGTGTCCCTTTAACTTATTGAATAAGATTACATGGGGTTACGATGTTTGCATCAAATGTCAACGAAAAGCAAATGCGCGGGAAAATTTATAATATTTGTTATTCTGGATTTGACCATGGCACTTCGGAGACGTCTTGGAGCTTGTTGCCTGTCAGGCAGGCGGCCGGGGAAAATCAAACTCTTCAGAAACGGTAATTAAATCTTATTGAATTTGTTATTATAGCACACACTCTAAGAAAGAATGGTTTACCATGTTTATTCATATCTTTAATTTTTTTATCAAAGAAACTCGACAAACTATTTCAATATAATTTTAGGTTATTGACAAATCATTAAACACTCTTATTGTCAGCCTTTAATTCTCCTGGCAGCCTGCATGGCTGCATGGGATACATTTCATCGCAATGTCTTCCATTAGCCCCTCATGGGAGAAATGGAACTCTCCCCTATTTGAAGTTGGTCCACTAGGTTTTAAATTTTCTAGTTGTCCTATTAATTCTGAGGTCACAAAATATCGCGCAATTTATGCTAATCAGCTGATTAGGTATATTTAAATTTTATCATGCGTGCTGTAAAATGGTCAATTTTTGACTTCTGTTGATGTGACTTATTGCTGTTTGACATAATTACTTTTTAGTACATATGTATATATATATATATATATATATATATATATATATATATATATATATATATATATATATATATATATATATATATATATATATATATATATATATATATATATATATATATATATATATATATATACATAAATATTTATATTTAGATATATATATATATATATATATATATATATATATATATATATATATATATATATATATATACATATATATATAAATATATATATAAATATATATATATATATATATATGTATATATATATATATATATATATATATATATATATATATATATATATATATATATATATATATATATATATATATAGCCTATATATATATATATATATATATATATATATATATATATATATATATATATAGCCTATATATATATATATATATATATATATATATATATATATATATATATATATATATATATATATATATATATATATATATATATATATATATATATATATATATATATATATATATATATATATATATATATATTGAAGTATTTTAGCTCATGTTTTTACTACCTGTCCATATACCTTAGATTTATTTGTTGTATATATTGAACCATTTAAGCTCATGTTTTTACTACCTGTCCATATATATATACCTTAAATTCATTTGTTGTAAATGATGTAGTGATGTATTATTGGGCGGGCAGCATAATTTTGTCTGTATATGGACAGGTATTATGTAGGAATAACCCAAAAACAAATACACAGGGCGGGCACTTAAAATGATGTTTATGGATTGATAAAGAACATTCATATCTGAACAAATCACTTCTTGAATCATTTTGAAAATAGCACTTTCATGTTAATTTGTGACATTGACACAAAATTGTTACGTAATTCTATAAGTTGTTATGTAATTGTTATGTAATTTTATAAGCTTCTTCTTTGAAGGAGACATCAAGTCTGACATTTTCTTCTTTTAATATCATATAATTAGTAATTATAAGTCGTCAGAAGAAATTTCACATCGTACAACACAAATTAACATACATTTTCTAAATAATTAAAACATTAAATCTGTCAATATAAAATTTACATGGGAGCGTTTATTTTGTCCGTACGCCCTCTAATAAATGATGTCATTCACCCAGTACAGAATAGAATATTAATGTATTTCTTTATAATCTATTACAAATTTTCTAACTTGTAAGAAATTTTTTTTTCCTTGGCATGAGTTGATGAATTTGTATTTGTATATAATATTAATGAGTCAAGCCTTTAGAACTTCATGTCAAAGCATTTGTTGGAAAACAAAATTCAAAGAGAATCATTCTAAACAAATACATATATTCTATAGCACATAGGGCAGATTATGTCATCATTCATAAATGGCATGATTTCAACACAAAATTAGACACAATGGCAATACTTTGTTTTTACCATCCATGCCCCTCTCTCGATCGCAGCTTTCTGACTTTCAATTCTCGTGTTTCTCTCAATCTCCCCTGTTTTCTTTCCATCCTACCTCTACAATGATCTGACCTCTCAGACACAAGTTGACCTCGTTGTCGTGGTGCCGTTAAGCCCTCATCAAACAAACAAACAAACAATGGCAGCGAGAAAACACAAATGAAAACAAAATGGTAAGACAGAATATTTGGAGAAACTATCGTAACTTTTGGAAAAATTTGTCTACATTTCCAAAAAAAATGAAGAAAATCTCTTAAAATGTGAAAAAAGTTTCCCGACATTTCCCGAAAATGAGAGAATCTAGAGGCCTTGGGGTACAAACTTAGGGTCCATCATATCTCTAAAGGGCAAAAATATATATGTATACATTTTTAGTTCAAGTGACTGTTTTTTTTGTGCCGATTTCTCTGCTTTTGTTGTTATGTTTTTTTTATGAATGTTTTACTTTTTAGTAGCCAAAAGAAATGATCAGGTACTGTATACTCCCACTATCCTCCCGGCGGCATCCTGTTCCTGAAGGCTGTAGATCTTTTCTCTTTTTCTTCAAATTAGCACTTGGTGAAACATTGTATTTAGTTCCAAGGGTCAATCAAACTTTGAGGATATTTTGACATATTCAAAATTTTAGATATTAAATATTTTTAAAAAAAAAATTGTATTTTGTTCCTTAAATTTCAGTATTTAAAAATATGCTATTATCTTCTCCTAGATGTTGGTTGGTGGTAGACGTGGGTGAAAAACAAAACAAAAAAACTTAACAGAATCACCCATTCAAATAATTGTGGTGCCTAATAAAATTTAAAAAACAGGTTTTTAATAAGAAAATAGTCAGTATGCCCGTTCATACAACAAACAGATTTGCATATTGATTTGCACATTAACACGACAAAAAGCAAAAAGCTGTAAAATGGCTAATTTGTAACCGAGCTTGACGGACAAAAGCTTAGGAATTTAAGCTATGTTCATGATTTGTACTGGATTATAAATGCTTATATGGACATATAGCAAATTCTATTTTCTATATTCTATCACGTAATCCTAACTCAAATGGACTCCATTTTACCGGGCAGCGGCGTCGTTGCGTTTCACACAGCTCAGTCACATCATGTGTATACAACAAACAAACTACATGCTCACCTACCTGTACCAGTTCAGCAAATTTTACTGATTGCAGTTTTTTGCTCGCTTCAGATTTTTGTTGATATTTTCCTTAAGTACTTTATATTTTCACACGGTATACAAAAAGTAACTTTAACGTTAACGTCATCTGATTGTTCGTTATACTCAGACAAAGCCTATACCTGATATAAAGTGCTCGCTACAAATTTTAGTGTGTAGGTTGAAAACCCGGGTTGAGAGCCGTTGCGTCGTACAGCAGAAACCCACTCCAAACGTCGATCAGGATCAGATGGAAATCGAGAAAATGTCTTTTTATTCCCCGCACACATCTATTTGTGCAACCAACGGCACAGCAAGATTCCAGAATAAATATCTTGCAAAAAATATCTTATATATGATAACAACATGCAAACGTATGTAAGTCTAATTAAATGTAACGTACAGCAGACGACAGTGGTTCTGAAAAGTTTTCTTCATTTTCCGACAAATTTCGTTAGTCTTAGTAAAATTTCCTTCGTTTTCGGGAAATTTCCTTCATTTTCGTGAAACTTGGATCCAGTTTCGTAAAATTTCCATCATTTTCGGGATGTTTTCTTCAATTTTCGGCATTTGTTGAAAAGTTTTACTTCAATTTTAGGGAAAATTCTTTCATTTTCGGGAGATTTCTATCATTTTCAGGAATTTCCTTCATTTTCAATTTTTTTCTTTGATATTTGGGATTTTTTCTTCAATTTTTGGGAAATTTTACCAAAGAAGCGCTTCCGGAGGTTTCGCCTCCTGGACCCCTTCCAGGGCTTTGACGGTTCGGTTCCTATATTCGAAACACTGATTTTAAGCAATTTTCTAAACTGTTCATGTCAATTTACTTCTATGTGCTCAATGTTTTACTCTTATGAACTTTTTTCGGGGATGGGGAGGGGGGGGTATGTGGGGGCGCCAAAATCCCCCTTTCTCCCCAGTAAAACATGACCCACTACGCCACTACAAAAGTATATTTTTGTGAACAAAATATAGAGCATAGAGAAGAGGGGCAGTGTGGATCACCCCTCTGAAAAATGAGTACCGGTGTATTTCTTTTATTGTCAAAACGTGTAAGATTTTCTGCAATCCTTTCGTCTATATGGCACAGTAAAAGTATATGATATGAGAAGTAGGGTGCATTATGGGAACATGCATCAAATTTAAAGATTTTTTTTTGTAGAATCTTTACTTTTAAAGATATGAGCCCTTCAAATTACTCCCCGACTGTTTCTCTGCCTCTACCTGCCCACAAAAAAAAAAAAAAAAAAAAAAAAAAAAAGTATTGATTTAAGATCTATGGACAGTGTCATATTTCAACAACATCAACCATGAAAATAGCAACAACAAAAAAACTAACATATTCGGTTAAAAACCGACCATTTTACAGCTGCATTTAAATTTTTCAGGCCTTCTTATGATAAATTACGCAAATTTTATAGAAAATTGAGACATAGTAACAAGTTAACTTATTGTTTTTATATCCTCCAACAACGTTTTGAATCTCCATTATACCCCCCTTATACAAATTTAGCAGAAGAAAAAAGTCTTGATTTTTAGTGACTGACATTTAAAAGAGAAAGCATAACTTAAAAAGAGATATTTAGTGTATATAAAGTGTATATATATATATATATATATATATATATATATATATATATATATATATATATATATATATATATATATATATATATATATATACATATATATATATATATATATATATATATATATATATATATATATATATATATATATATATATATATATATATATATATATATATATATATATATATATATATATATATATATATATATATATATATATATATATATATATATATATATATATACATATATACCAAAACTTTTGCATATATTTGAATTAGCCACATTTCGGAAACTTTGGGTGCTTTTGACATAATCTTTTACGAGAATTTAGGTAAATTTCCCCCAAATAAAAATAAAAAAAACCGAAAATGAAGAAAATTCTGCAGTGGCGTAGGTAGATATTTGAAATTAACAAGGGAGTGGGGAGGGGGAGGGGGGGGGGGGGAGAAGGGTTGATTTTTGTCCCAACAGACCTACAAAAATGTACACCGGGTCTCTTATCACTATTTGGGATAAAATTTTCACGAAAATTGGAAGCAATGATGAAATATTCCTGACAATGAAGGAAATTTCCCGAAAATGAAAATAATTTTACCGAACATGAAAGAGATTTTTCCGAAAATTTAAGCAAATTTTACGAGAATTTAGGTAAATTTCCCCAAAAAAAAAAAAACGAAAATAAAGACAATTCTGCAGTGGCGTAGGTAGATATTTGAAATTAACAAGGGAGTGGGGAGGGGGGGGGGGAGAAGGGTTGATTTTTGTCCCAACAGACCTACAAAAATGTACACCGGGTCTCTTATCACTATTTGGGGTGTAATCGGAAACTTTGGTAAAATTTCCAGAAAATGGAGGGAACTTCACGAAAATGAAGAAAATCTTACAAAAATGAAGGAAATGTTACAAAAATTTATGAAAATTTCCAAATAGGAAGACGAATTTCCTAAAAATGAAGGAAATTTCACGAAAATTGAAGCACCAGAATTGATGCAAAATTCCCGAACATGAAGAAAAATTATCGAAAATAAAGAACATCTCACGTGTAAGTTGATAAAATTTTCACGAAAATTGGAAGCAATGATGAAATATTCCTGACAATGAAGGAAATTTCCCGAAAATGAAAATAATTTTCCCGAACATGAAAGAGATTTTTCCGAAAATTTAAGCAAATTTTACGAGAATTTAGGTAAATTTCCCCCAAATAAAATTAAAAAAAACCGAAAATGAAGAAAATTTCAGGAACATTGAAGGAAACTGACTGGGGTCGGTCGCGGCTGGAGTCGGTCGCGGCTGGAGTCGGTCGCGGCTGGGATCTGTCGCGGAGGGTGTGGGGGCGCCAAAATTCCCTTTCTCCCCAGTAAAACATGACCCACCACGCCACTACAAAAATATGTTTTTGTGAACAAAATATAGAGCATAGAGAAGAGGGGCAGTGTGGATCACCCCTCTAAAAAATAGGTACCAGTGTATTTCTTTTTTTGTCAAAACGTGTAACATTTTCTGCAATCCTTTCGTCTATATGGCACAGTAAAAGTATATAATATGAGAAGTAATGTGCATTATGGGAACATGGGACTGGAGCTCCCGGCCGCCCCTAGTCGGGCCGACTCCAGTCGCGACCGACTTCAGTCCCGGCTGACTCCAGTCGCGACAGACTCCAGTTGCGACAGACTCCTGTCACGGCTGACTCCAGTCGCGGTTGACTCTAGTCGCGGACGAATAGAAGTCGCGGCCGACTCCAGTCGCGACCAACTCCAGTCGCGACAGACTCCAGTCGCGACAGACTCCAGTAGCGACAAAATCCAGTCGCGACAGACTCCAGTCGCGGCAGACTCCAGTCGCGGCCGACTCCAGTCGCTGCCGACTCCAGTCGCGGCCGACTCCAGTCGCGGCCGACTCCAGTCTCGGCCGACTCCAGTCTCGGCCGACTCCAGTCGCGGCCACTCCAGTCGGGCCGACTCCAGTCGCGACCAACTCCAGTCGCGACAGACTCCAGTCACGACAGACTCCAGTCGCGACAGAATCCAGTCGCGACAGACTCCAGTCGCGGCAGACTCCAGTCGCGGCCGACTCCAGTCGCTGCCGACTCCAGTCGCGGCCGATTCCAGTCGCGGCCGATTCCAGTCGCGGCCGACTCCAGTCTCGGCCGACTCCAGTCTCGGCCGACTCCAGTCGCCTCGAGCTCCAGTCGCCGCGAGCTCCAGTCGCCGCGAGTTCCAGTCGCCGCGAGCTCCAGTAGTTGCGAGCTCCAGTCGCCGCGAGCTCCAGTCCAGCGAGCTCCAGTCGCCAGTCGCGAGCTCCAGTCGCCGAGCTCCAGTCGCCGCGAGCTCCAGTCGCCGCGAGCTCCAGTCGCGCGAGCTCCAGTCGCCGCGAGCTCCAGTCGCCGCGAGCTCCAGTCGCCGCGAGCTCCAGTCGCCCAGTCGCGCGAGCTCCAGTCGCCGCGAGCTCCAGTCGCCGCGAGCTCCAGTCGCCGCGAGCTCCAGTCGCCGCGAGCTCCAGTCGCCCGCTGAGCTCCAGTCGCCGCGAAGCTCCAGTCGCCGCGAGCTCCAGTCGCCGCGAGCTCCAGTCGCCGCGAGCTCCAGTCGCCGCGAGCTCCAGTCGCCAGTCGCGAGCTCGTCGCCGCGAGCTCGAGACGCCGCGAGCTCCAGTCGCCACGAGCTCCAGTCCCTGCAAGCTCCAGTTCCAGCAAGCTCCAGTCGCCGCGAGCTCTAGTAGTTGCGAGCTCCAATCGCCGTCTCCAGTCGCGGCCGACTCCAGTCGCGCCGACTCCAGTCGCGGCCGACTCCTGTCGCGGTAAACTCCAGTCGCCCCGAGCTCCAGCCGCCCCGAGCTCCAGTCGCCCCGAGCTCCAGTCGCCCCAAACTCCAGTCGTCCCGAGCTTTAGTCGCCAGTCGCGGCCGACTCCAGTCGCGGCCGACTCCAGTCGCGGCCGACTCCAGTCGCGGCCGACTCCAGTCGCGGCCGACTCCAGTCGCGGCCGACTCCAGTCGCGGCCGACTCCAGTCGCGGCTGACTCCAGTCGTGGCCAACTCCAGTAGCCACAGAATCCACTCGCGGCCGACTCCAGTAGCCACAGAATCCACTCGCGGCCGACTCCAGTCGCGGCCGACTCCAGGCGCGGCCGTCTCCAGTCGCGGCCGGCTCCAGTCGCGGCCGACTCCAGTCGCCCCGAGCTCCAGTCGCCACGAGCTCCAGTCGCCCCAAGCTCCAGCCGCCCCGAGCTCCAGTCGCCCAGAGCTCCAGTCGCCCCAAACTCCAGTTCCAGCAAGCTCCAGTCGCCGCGAGCTCTAGTAGTTGCGAGCTCCAATCGCCGTCTCCAGTCGCGGCCGAATCCAGTCGCGGCCGACTCCAGTCGCGGCCGACTCCAGTCGCCTTTGACTGAGCTAGACGTGGCCGACTCCAGTCGCGGCCGACTCCAGTCGCGGCCGACTCCAGTCGCGGCCGACTCCAGTCGCGGCCGACTCCAGTCGCGGCCGACTCCAGTCGCGGCCGACTCCAGTCGCGGCCGACTCCAGTCGCAACCAACCGACTTCAGTCGCGGCCGACTCCAGTCGCGGCCGACTCCTGTCGCGGTCAACTCCAGTCGCCCCGAGCTCCAGTCGCCGCAAGCTCCAGTCGCCGCGAGCTCCAGTCGCCGCGAGCTCCAGTCGCCGCCGACTCCAGTCGCGGCCGACTCCAGTCGCGGCCGACTCCAGTCGCGGCCGACTCCAGTCGCGGCCGACTCCAGTCGCGGCCGACTCCAGTCGCAACCAACCGACTTCAGTCGCGGCCGACTCCAGTCGCGGCCGACTCCAGTCGCGGTCAACTCCAGTCGCCCTGAGCTCCAGTCGCCCCGAGCTCCAGTCCCCGCGAGCTCCAGTCGCCCCAAGCTCCAGCCGCCCTGAGCTCCAGTCGCCCTGAGCTCCAGTCGCCCCAAACTCCAGTCGCCCCGAGCTTTAGTCGCCAGTCGCGGCCGACTCCAGTCGCGGCCGACTCCAGTCGCGGCCGACTCCAGTCGCGGCCGACTCCAGTCGCGGCTGACTCCAGTCGCGGCCGACTCCAGTCGTCCGAGCTTTAGTCGCCAGTCGCGGCCGACTCCAGTCGCGGCCGACTCCAGTCGCGGCCGACTCCAGTCGCGGCCGACTCCAGTCGCGGCTGACTCCAGTCGTGGCCAACTCCAGTAGCCACAGAATCCACTCGCGGCCGACTCCAGTAGCCACAGAATCCACTCGCGGCCGACTCCAGTCGCGGCCGACTCCAGGCGCGGCCGTCTCCAGTCGCGGCCGGCTCCAGTCGCGGCCGACTCCAGTCGCCCCGAGCTCCAGTCGCCACGAGCTCCAGTCGCCCCAAGCTCCAGCCGCCCCGAGCTCCAGTCGCCCCGAGCTCCAGTCGCCCCAAACTCCAGTTCCAGCAAGCTCCAGTCGCCGCGAGCTCTAGTAGTTGCGAGCTCCAATCGCCGTCTCCAGTCGCGGCCGAATCCAGTCGCGGCCGACTCCAGTCGCGGCCGACTCCAGTCGCCTTTGACTCTAGACGTGGCCGACTCCAGTCGCGGCCGACTCCAGTCGCGGCCGACTCCAGTCGCGGCCGACTCCAGTCGCGGCCGACTCCAGTCGCGGCCGACTCCAGTCGCGGCCGACTCCAGTCGCGGCCGACTCCAGTCGCGGCCGACTCCAGTCGCAACCAACCGACTTCAGTCGCGGCCGACTCCAGTCGCGGCCGACTCCTGTCGCGGTCAACTCCAGTCGCCCCGAGCTCCAGTCGCCGCAAGCTCCAGTCGCCGCGAGCTCCAGTCGCCGCGAGCTCCAGTCGCCGCCGACTCCAGTCGCGGCCGACTCCAGTCGCGGCCGACTCCAGTCGCGGCTGACTCCAGTCGCGGCCGACTCCAGTAGCCACAGAATCCACTCGCAACAGACTCCAGTCGCGACAGACTGCAGTCGCGACAGACTCCAGCTCGCGACTGACTTCAGTCCGACCGACTCCTGCCGCAACCGACTTTAGTCGCAACCGACCGACTTCAGTCGCAATCAATTCCAGTCGCCCCGAGCTTTAGTCGCCAGTCGCGGCCGACTTCAGTTGCGGACGACTCCAGTCGCGGCCGACTCCAGTCGCGGCTGACTCCAGTCGCGGCCGACTCCATTAGCCACAGAATCCACTCGCAACAGACTCCAGTCGCGACGGAATCCAGTCTCGGCCGACTCCAGTCGCCCTGAGCTCCAGTCACCACGAGCTCCAGTCGCCGCGAGTTCCAGTTGCCGCGAGCTCCAGTAGTTGCGAGCTCCAGTCGCCGCGAGCTCCAGTCCAGCGAGCTCCAGTCGCCGCGAGCTCCAGTCGCCGCGAGCTCCAGTCGCCGCGAGCTCCAGTCGCCGCGAGCTCCAGTCGCCGCGAGCTCCAGTCGCCGCGAACTCCAGACGCCACAAGCTCCAGTCCCTGCAAGCTCCAGTTCCAGCAAGCTCCAGTCGCCGCGAGCTCTAGTAGTTGCGAGCTCCAATCGCCGTCTCCAATCGCGGCCGTCTCCAGTCGCGGCCGACTCCAGTCGCCGCCGACTCCAGACGCGGCCGAATCCAGTCGCGGCCGACTCCAGTCGGGGCCGACTCCAGTCGCGGCCGACTCCAGTCGCCCCGAGCTCCAATCGCCCCGAGCTCCAGTCGCCACGAGCTCCAGTCCCCCAAGCTCCAGCCGCCCCGAGCTCCAGTCGCCCGAGCTCCAGTCGCCCCAAACTCCAGTCGCCCCGAGCTTTAGTCGCCAGTCGCGGCCGACTCCAGTCGCGGCCGACTCCAGTCGCGGCCGACTCCAGTCGCGGCCGACTCCAGTCGCGGCCGACTCCAGTCGCGGCCGACTCCAGTCGCGGCCGACTCCAGTCGCGGCCGACTCCAGTCGCGGCCGACTCCAGTCGCGCGGCCGACTCCAGTCGCGGCCGACTCCAGTCGCGGCCGACTCCAGTCGCGGCCGACTCAAGTCGCGGCCGACTCCAGTCGCGGCCGACTCCAGTAGCCACAGAATCCACTCGCAACAGACTCCAGTCACGACAGACTACAGTCGCGACAGACTCCAGTCGCGACAGACTCCATCTCGCGACTGACTTCAGTCCGACCGACTCCTGCCGCAAGCGACTTTAGTCGCAACCGACCGACTTCAGTCGCAACCAATTCCAGTCGCCCCGAGCTTAAGTCGCCAGTCGCGGCCGACTCCAGTCGCGGCCGACTCCAGTCGCGGCCGACTCCAGTCGCGGCCGACTCCAGTCGCGGCCGACTCCAGTCGCGGCCGACTCCAGTCGCGGCCGACTCCAGTCGCGGCCGACTCCAGTCGCGGCCGACTCCAGTAGTTGCGAGCTCCAGTCGCCGCAAGCTCCAGTCCAGCGAGGTCCAGTCGCCGCGAGCTCCAGTCGCCGCGAGCTCCAGTCGCCGTGAGCTCCAGACGCCGCGAGCTCCAGTCACCACGAGCTCCAGTCCCTGCAAGCTCCAGTAAGCTCCAGTCGCCGCGAGCTCTAGTAGTTGCGAGCTCCAATCGCCGTCTCCAATCGCGGCTGTCTCCAGTCGCGGCCGACTCCAGTCGCGGCCGACTCCAGTCGCCGCCGACTCCAGACGCGGCCGACTCCAGTCGCGGCCGACTCCAGTCGCGGCCGACTCCAGTCGCGGCCGACTCCAGTCGCGGCCGACTCCAGTCGCGGCCGACTCCAGTCGCCCCGAGCTCCAATCGCCCCGAGCTCCAGTCGCCACGAGCTCCCCCCAGTCACCCCAAGCTCCAGCCGCCCCGAGCTCCAGTCGCCCGAGCTCCAGTCGCCCCAAACTCCAGTCGCCCTGAGCTTTAGTCGCCAGTCGCGGCCGACTCCAGTCGCGGCCGACTCCAGTCGCAACCGACTCCAGTCGCGGCTGACTCCAGTCGCGGCCGACTCCAGTAGCCACAGAATCCACTCGCAACAGACTCCAGTCACGACAGACTACAGTCGCGACAGACTCCAGTCGCGACAGACTCCATCTCGCGACTGTCTTCAGTCCGACCGACTCCTGCCGCAACCGACTTTAGTCGCAACCGACCGACTTCAGTCGCAACCAATTCCAGTCGCCCCGAGCTTAAGTCGCCAGTCGCGGCCGACTCCAGTCGCGGCCGACTCCAGTCGCGGCCGACTCCAGTCGCGGCCGACTCCAGTCGCGGCCGTCCAGTCGCGGCCGACTCAGTCGCGGCCGACTCCAGTCGCGGCCGACTCCAGTCGCGGCCGACTCCAGTCGCGGCCGACTCCAGTCGCGGCCGACTCCAGTCGCGGCCGACTCCAGTCGCGGCCGACTCCAGTCGCGGCCGACTCCAGTCGCGGCCGACTCCAGTCGCGGCCGACTCCAGTCGCGGCCGACTCCAGTCGCGGCCGACTCCAGTCGCGGCCGACTCAAGTCGCGGCCGACTCCAGTCGCGGCCGACTCCAGTAGCCACAGAATCCACTCGCAACAGACTCCAGTCACGACAGACTACAGTCGCGACAGACTCCAGTCGCGACAGACTCCATCTCGCGACTGACTTCAGTCCGACCGACTCCTGCCGCAAGCGACTTTAGTCGCAACCGACCGACTTCAGTCGCAACCAATTCCAGTCGCCCCGAGCTTAAGTCGCCAGTCGCGGCCGACTCCAGTCGCGGCCGACTCCAGTCGCGGCCGACTCCAGTCGCGGCCGACTCCAGTCGCGGCCGACTCCAGGCCGCCGACTCCAGTCGCGGCCGACTCCAGTCGCGGCCGACTCCAGTCGCGGCCGACTCCAGTCGCGGCCGACTCCAGTAGTTGCGAGCTCCAGTCGCCGCAAGCTCCAGTCCAGCGAGGTCCAGTCGCCGCGAGCTCCAGTCGCCGCGAGCTCCAGTCGCCGTGAGCTCCAGACGCCGCGAGCTCCAGTCACCACGAGCTCCAGTCCCTGCAAGCTCCAGTAAGCTCCAGTCGCCGCGAGCTCTAGTAGTTGCGAGCTCCAATCGCCGTCTCCAATCGCGGCTGTCTCCAGTCGCGGCCGACTCCAGTCGCGGCCGACTCCAGTCGCCGCCGACTCCAGACGCGGCCGACTCCAGTCGCGGCCGACTCCAGTCGCGGCCGACTCCAGTCGCGGCCGACTCCAGTCGCGGCCGACTCCAGTCGCGGCCGACTCCAGTCGCCCCGAGCTCCAATCGCCCCGAGCTCCAGTCGCCACGAGCTCCCCCCAGTCACCCCAAGCTCCAGCCGCCCCGAGCTCCAGTCGCCCCGAGCTCCAGTCGCCCCAAACTCCAGTCGCCCCGAGCTTTAGTCGCCAGTCGCGGCCGACTCCAGTCGCGGCCGACTCCAGTCGCAACCGACTCCAGTCGCGGCTGACTCCAGTCGCGGCCGACTCCAGTAGCCACAGAATCCACTCGCAACAGACTCCAGTCACGACAGACTACAGTCGCGACAGACTCCAGTCGCGACAGACTCCATCTCGCGACTGTCTTCAGTCCGACCGACTCCTGCCGCAACCGACTTTAGTCGCAACCGACCGACTTCAGTCGCAACCAATTCCAGTCGCCCCGAGCTTAAGTCGCCAGTCGCGGCCGACTCCAGTCGCGGCCGACTCCAGTCGCGGCCGACTCCAGTCGCGGCCGACTCCAGTCGCGGCCGACTCCCGTCGCGGCCGACTCCAGTCGCGGCCGACTCCAGTCGCGGCCGACTCCAGTCGCGGCCGACTCCAGTCGCGGCCGACTCCAGTCGCGGCCGACTCCAGTCGCGGCCGACTCCAGTCGCGGCCGACTCCAGTCGCGGCCGACTCCAGTCGCGGCCGACTCCAGTCGCGGCCGACTCCAGTCGCGGCCGACTCCAGTCGCGGCCGACTCCAGTCGCGGCCGACTCCAGTCGCGGCCGACTCCAGTCGCGGCCGACTCCAGTCGCGGCCGACTCCAGTCGCGGCCGACTCCAGTCGCGGCCGACTCCAGTCGCGGCCGACTCCAGTCGCGGCCGACTCCAGTCGCGGCCGACTCCAGTCGCGGCCGACTCCAGTCGCGGCCGACTCCAGTCGCGGCCGACTCCAGTCGCGGCCGACTCCAGTCGCGGCCGACTCCAGTCGCGGCCGACTCCAGTCGCGGCCGACTCCAGTCGCGGCCGACTCCAGTCGCGGCCGACTCCAGTCGCGGCCGACTCCAGTCGCGGCCGACTCCAGTCGCGGCCGACTCCAGTCGCGGCCGACTCCAGTCGCGGCCGACTCCAGTCGCGGCCGACTCCAGTCGCGGCCGACTCCAGTCGCGGCCGACTCCAGCCGCCCCGAGCTCCAGTCGCCCCGAGCTCCAGTCGCCCCAAACTCCAGTCGCCCCGAGCTTTAGTCGCCAGTCGCGGCCGACTCCAGTCGCGGCCGACTCCAGTCGCGGCCGACTCCAGTCGCGGCCGACTCCAGTCGCGGCCGACTCCAGTCGCGGCCGACTCCAGTCGCGGCCGACTCCAGTCGCGGCCGACTCCAGTCGCGGCCGACTCCAGTAGCCACAGAATCCACTCGCAACAGACTCCAGTCACGACAGACTACAGTCGCGACAGACTCCAGTCGCGACAGACTCCATCTCGCGACTGACTTCAGTCCGACCGACTCCTGCCGCAAGCGACTTTAGTCGCAACCGACCGACTTCAGTCGCAACCAATTCCAGTCGCCCCGAGCTTAAGTCGCCAGTCGCGGCCGACTCCAGTCGCGACAGACTCCAGTCGTGACAGACTCCAGTCGCGACTGACTTCAGTCCAACCGACTCCAGTCGGGGCCGACTCCAGTCGCCCCGAGCTCCAGTCTCCCATAAGTTCCAGTTGCCCCGACTCCAGTCGACCCGAGCTCCAGTCGCCCTGAGCTCCAGTCGCCTTGAGCTCCAGTCGCCCCGAGCTCCAGTCGCCCCGAGCTCCAGTCGCTCCGAGGTCCAGTCGCCGCGAGGTCCAGTCGCCGCGAGGTCCAGTCGCGGTCAACTCCAGTCGCCGCGAGCTCCAGTCGCCGCGAGCTCCAGTCGCCGCCGACTCCAGTCGCCGCCGACTCCAGTCCCCGCCGACTCCAGTCCCGGCCGACTCCAGTCGCGGCCGACTCCAGTCGCGGCCGACTCCAGTCGCGGCCGACTCCAGTCGCGGCCGACTCCAGTCGCGGCCGACTCCAGTCGCGGCCGACTCCAGTCGCGGCCGACTCCAGTCGCGGCCGACTCCAGTCGCGGCCGACTCCAGTCGCGGCCGACTCCAGTCGCGGCCGACTCCAGTCGCGGCCGACTCCAGTCGCGGCCGACTCCAGTCGCGGCCGACTCCAGTCGCGGCCGACTCCAGTCGCGGCCGACTCCAGTCGCGGCCGACTCCAGTCGCGGCCGACTCCAGTCGCGGCCGACTCCAGTCGCGGCCGACTCCAGTCGCGGCCGACTCCAGTCGCGGCCGACTCCAGTCGCGGCCGACTCCAGTCGCGGCCGACTCCAGTCGCGGCCGACTCCAGTCGCGGCCGACTCCAGTCGCGGCCGACTCCAGTCGCGGCCGACTCCAGTCGCGGCCGACTCCAGTCGCGGCCGACTCCAGTCGCGGCCGACTCCAGTCGCGGCCGACTCCAGTCGCGGCCGACTCCAGTCGCGGCCGACTCCAAGTCGCGGCCGACTCCAGTCGCGGCCGACTCCAGTCGCGGCCGACTCCAGTCGCGGCCGACTCACCAGTCGCGGCCGACTCCAGTCGCGGCCGACTCCAGTCGCGGCCGACTCCAGTCGCGGCCGACTCCAGTCGCGGCCGACTCCAGTCGCGGCCGACTCCAGTCGCGGCCGACTCCAGTCGCGGCCGACTCCAGTCGCGGCCGACTCCAGTCGCGGCCGACTCCAGTCGCGGCCGACTCCAGTCGCGGCCGACTCCAGTCGCGGCCCAGTCGCCGGCGACTCCAGTCGCGGCCGACTCCAGTCGCGGCCGACTCCAGTCGCGGCCGACTCCAGTCGCGGCCGACTCCAGTCGCGGCCGACTCCAGTCGCGGCCGACTCCAGTCGCGGCCGACTCCAGTCGCAACCGGCCGACTCCAGTCGCGGCCGACTCCAGTCGCGGCCGGCTCCAGTCGCCCCGAGCTCCAGTCGCCCCGAACTCCAGTCGCCCCGAGCTCCAGTCGCCCCGAGCTCCAGCCGCCCCGAGCTCCAGTCGCCCCGAGCTCCAGTCGCCCCAAACTCCAGTTCCAGCAAGCTCCAGTCGCCGCGAGCTCTAGTAGTTGCGAGCTCCAATCGCAGTCTCCAGTCGCAGCCGACTCCAGTCGCGGCCGACTCCAGTCGCGGCCGACTCCAGTCGCCTTTGACTCCAGTCGCGGCCGACTCCAGTCGCGGCCGACTCCAGTCGCAACCAACCGACTTCAGTCGCGGCCGACTCCAGTCGCGGCCGACTCCTGTCGCGGTCAACTCCAGTCGCCCCGAGCTCCAGTCGCCCCGAGCTCCAGTCCCCGCGAGCTCCAGTCGCCCCAAGCTCCAGCCGCCCCGAGCTCCAGTCGCCCCGAGCTCCAGTCGCCCCAAACTCCAGTCGCCCCGAGCTTTAGTCGCCAGTCGCGGCCGACTCCAGTCGCGGCCGACTCCAGTCGCGGCCGACTCCAGTCGCGGCTGACTCCAGTCGCGGCCGACTCCAGTCGCGGCTGACTCCAGTCGCGGCCGACTCCAGTAGCCACAGAATCCACTCGCAACAGACTCCAGTCGCGACGGAATCCAGTCTCGGCCGACTCCAGTCGCCCTGAGCTCCAGTCACCACGAGCTCCAGTCGCCGCGAGTTCCAGTTGCCGCGAGCTCCAGTAGTTGCGAGCTCCAGTCGCCGCAAGCTCCAGTCCAGCGAGGTCCAGTCGCCGCGAGCTCCAGTCGCCGCGAGCTCCAGTCGCCGTGAGCTCCAGACGCCGCGAGCTCCAGTCACCACGAGCTCCAGTCCCTGCAAGCTCCAGTAAGCTCCAGTCGCCGCGAGCTCTAGTAGTTGCGAGCTCCAATCGCCGTCTCCAATCGCGGCTGTCTCCAGTCGCGGCCGACTCCAGTCGCGGCCGACTCCAGTCGCCGCCGACTCCAGACGCGGCCGACTCAGTCGCGGCCGACTCCAGTCGCGGCCGACTCCAGTCGCGGCCGACTCCAGTCGCGGCCGACTCCAGTCGCGGCCGACTCCAGTCGCCCCTGAGCTCCAATCGCCCCGAGCTCCAGTCGCCACGAGCTCCCCAGTCACCCCAAACTCCAGCCGCCCCGAGCTCCAGTCGCCCCGAGCTCCAGTCGCCCCAAACTCCAGTCGCCCCGAGCTTTAGTCGCCAGTCGCGGCCGACTCCAGTCGCGGCCGACTCCAGTCGCGGCCGACTCCAGTCGCAACCGACTCCAGTCGCGGCTGACTCCAGTCGCGGCCGAGCTCCAGCCGCCCAGAATCCAGCTCCAGTCAGACTCCAGTCACGACAGACTCCAGTCGCCGCGAGCTCCAGTCGCAACAGCTCCAATCGACAGACTCCTCAGTCGCGACGACTTCAGTCCGACCGACTCCTGCGCAACCGACTTTAGTCGCAACCGACCCAGTCGCAACCACTCCAGTCGCCCCGAGCTTAAGTCGCCAGTCGCGGCCGACTCCAGTCGCGGCCGACTCCAGTCGCGGCCGACTCCAGTCGCGGCCGACTCCAGTCGCGGCCGACTCCAGTCGCGGCCGACTCCAGTCGCGGCCGACTCCAGTCGCGGCCGACTCCAGTCGCGGCCGACTCCAGTCGCGGCCGACTCCAGTCGCGGCCGACTCCAGTCGCGGCCGACTCCAGTCGCCGGCCGACTCCAGTCGCGGCCGACTCCAGTCGCAGGCCGACTCCAGTCGCGGCCGACTCCAGTCGCGGCCGACTCCAGTCGCGGCCGAGCTTTAGTCGCCAGTCGCGGCCGACTCCAGTCGCGGCCGACTCCAGTCGCGGCCGACTCCAGTCGCGGCCGACTCCAGTCGCGGCCGACTCCAGTCGCGGCCGACTCCAGTCGCGGCCGACTCGCCAGTCGCGGCCGACGCCAGTCGCGGCCGACTCCAGTCGCGGCCGACTCCAGTCGCGGCCGACTCCAGTCGCGGCCGACTCCAGTCGCGGCCGACTCCAGTCGCGGCCGACTCCAGTCGCGGCCGACTCCAGTCGCGGCCGACTCCAGTCGCGGCCGACTCCAGTCGCGGCCGGCTCCAGTCGCGGCCGACTCCAGTCGCGGCCGACTCCAGTCGCGGCCGACTCCAGTCGCGGCCGAGCTCCAGTCGCGGCCGGCTCCAGCCGCCCCGAGCTCCAGTCGCCCCGAGCTCCAGTCGCCCCGAGCTCCAGTCGCCCCAAACTCCAGTTCCAGCAAGCTCCAGTCGCCGCGAGCTCTAGTAGTTGCGAGCTCCAATCGCAGTCTCCAGTCGCGGCCGACTCCAGTCGCGGCCGACTCCAGTCGCGGCCGACTCCAGTCGCCTCCAGTTGAGCTCCAGTCGCCGAGCCCACGCTCCGTCGCCGAGCTCCAGTCGCCCAGTCCAGGCCGACTCCAGTCGCGGCCGACTCCAGTCGCGGCCGACTCCAGTCGCGGCTGCTCCAGTCGCGCCGACTCCAGAGCTCCAGAATCCCCAGACTCCAGTCGCGACAGACTCAGTCCGACAGACTCCAGCTCGCGACTGAGCTTCCAGTCCGACCGACTCCTCGCCGCAACCGACTTTAGTCGCAACCGACCGACTCCAGTCGCAATCAATTCCAGTCGCCCCGAGCTTTAGTCGCCAGTCGCGGCCGACTTCAGTTGCGCCGACGACGCCAGTCGCGGCCGACTCCAGTCGCGGCTGACTCCAGTCGCGGCCGACTCCAGTAGCCACAGAATCCACTCGCAGCAGACTCCAGTCGCGACGGAATCCAGTCTCGGCCGACTCCAGTCGCCCTGAGCTCCAGTCACCACGAGCTCCAGTCGCCGCGAGTTCCAGTTGCCGCGAGCCCAGTAGTTGAGCTCCAGTCGCCACGAGCCCAGTCAGCGAGCTCCAGTCCAGCGAGCTCCAGTCGCCGCGAGCTCCAGTCGCCGCGAGCTCCAGTCGCCGCGAGCTCCAGACGCCGCGAGCTCCAGTCGCCACGAGCTCCAGTCCCTGCAAGCTCCAGTAAGCTCCAGTCGCCGCGAGCTCAGTAGCCGCGAGCTCCAATCGCCGTCTCCAATCGCGGCTGTCTCCAGTCGCGGCCGACTCCAGTCGCCGCCGACTCCAGTCGCCGCCGACTCCAGACGCGGCCGACTCCAGTCGCGGCCGACTCCAGTCGCGCCGACTCCAGTCGCGGCCGACTCCAGTCGCGGCCGACTCCAGTCGGGGCCGACTCCAGTCGCGGCCGACTCCAGTCGCCCCGAGCTCCAATCGCCCCGAGCTCCAGTCGCCACGAGCTCCAGTCACCCCAAGCTCCAGCCGCCCCGAGCTCCAGTCGCCCCGAGCTCCAGTCGCCCCAACTCCAGTCGCCCCGAGCTTTAGTCGCCAGTCGCGGCCGACTCCAGTCGCGGCCGACTCCAGTCGCGGCCGACTCCAGTCGCGGCCGACTCCAGTCGCGGCTGACTCCAGTCGCGGCCGACTCCAGTAGCCACAGAATCCACTCGCAACAGACTCCAGTCACGACAGACTACAGTCGCGACAGACTCCAGTCGCGACAGACTCCATCTCGCGACTGACTTCAGTCCGACCGACTCCGGCCGCAAGCGACTTTAGTCGCAACCGACCGACTTCAGTCGCAACCAATTCCAGTCGCCCCGAGCTTAAGTCGCCAGTCGCCGGCGACTCCAGTCGCGGCCGACTCCAGTCGCGGCCGACTCCAGTCGTGGCCGACTCCAGTCGCGGCCGACTTCAGTCGCGGCCGACTCCAGTCGCGGCCGACTCCTGTCGCGGTCAACTCCAGTCGCGACGAGCTCCAGTCGCCCTGAGCTCCAGTCCCCCGCTCCAGTCGTCCAAGCTCCAGCCGCCCCGAGCTCCAGTCGCCCCGAGCTCCAGTCGCCCCAAACTCCAGTCGCCCCGAGCTTTAGTCGCCAGTCGCGGCCGACTCCAGTCGCGGCCGACTCCAGTCGCGGCCGACTCCAGTCGCGGCTGACTCCAGTCGCGGCCGACTCCAGTCGCGGCTGACTCCAGTCGCGGCCGACTCCAGTAGCCACAGAATCCACTCGCAACAGACTCCAGTCGCGACGGAATCCAGTCTCGGCCGACTCCAGTCGCCCTGAGCTCCAGTCACCACGAGCTCCAGTCGCCGCGAGTTCCAGTCCAGCGAGCTCCAGTCGCCGCGAGCTCCAGTCGCCGCGAGCTCCAGTCGCCGTGAGCTCCAGACGCCGCGAGCTCCAGTCGCCACGAGCTCCAGTCCCTGCAAGCTCCAGTAAGCTCCAGTCGCCGCGAGCTCTAGTAGTTGCGAGCTCCAATCGCCGTCTCCAATCGCGGCTGTCTCCAGTCGCGGCCGACTCCAGTCGCCGCCGACTCCAGTCGCCGCCGACTCCAGACGCGGCCGACTCCAGTCGCGGCCGACTCCAGTCGCGGCCGACTCCAGTCGCGGCCGACTCCAGTCGCGGCCGACTCCAGTCGCGGCCGACTCCAGTCGCGGCCGACTCCAGTCGCCCCGAGCTCCAATCGCCCCGAGCTCCAGTCGCCACGAGCTCCAGTCACCCCAAGCTCCAGCCGCCCCGAGCTCCAGTTGCCCCGAGCTCCAGTCGCCCCAAATTCCAGTCGCCCCGAGCTTTAGTCGCCAGTCGCGGCCGACTCCAGTCGCGGCCGACTCCAGTCGCGGCCGACTCCAGTCGCGGCCGACTCCAGTCGCGGCTGACTCCAGTCGCGGCCGACTCCAGTAGCCACAGAATCCACTCGCAACAGACTCCAGTCACGACAGACTACAGTCGCGACAGACTCCAGTCGCGACAGACTCCATCTCGCGACTGACTTCAGTCCGACCGACTCCGGCCGCAAGCGACTTTAGTCGCAACCGACCGACTTCAGTCGCAACCAATTCCAGTCGCCCCGAGCTTAAGTCGCCAGTCGCCGGCGACTCCAGTCGCGGCCGACTCCAGTCGCGGCCGCCGACTCCAGTCGCGGCCGACTCCAGTCGCGGCCGACTCCAGTCGCGGCCGACTCCAGTAGCCCAGAATCCAGTCGCAACAGACTCCAGTCGCGACGGAATCCAGTCTCCGGCCGACTCCAGTCGCCCTGAGCTCCAGTCACCACGAGCTCCAGTCGCCGCGAGTTCCAGTCCAGCGAGCTCCAGTCGCCGCGAGCTCCAGTCGCCGCGAGCTCCAGTCGCCGTGAGCTCCAGACGCCGCGAGGTCCAGTCGCCACGAGCTCCAGTCCCTGCAAGCTCCAGTAAGCTCCAGTCGCCGCGAGCTCTAGTAGTTGCGAGCTCCAATCGCCGTCTCCAATCGCGGCTGTCTCCAGTCGCGGCCGACTCCAGTCGCCGCCGACTCCAGTCGCCGCCGACTCCAGACGCGGCCGACTCCAGTCGCGGCCGACTCCAGTCGCGGCCGACTCCAGTCGCGGCCGACTCCAGTCGCGGCCGACTCCAGTCGCGGCCGACTCCAGTCGCGGCCGACTCCAGTCGCGGCCGACTCCAGTCGCCCCGAGCTCCAATCGCCCCGAGCTCCAGTCGCCACGAGCTCCAGTCACCCCAAGCTCCAGCCGCCCCGAGCTCCAGTTGCCCCGAGCTCCAGTCGCCCCAAATTCCAGTCGCCCCGAGCTTTAGTCGCCAGTCGCGGCCGACTCCAGTCGCGGCCGACTCCAGTCGCGGCCGACTCCAGTCGCGGCCGACTCCAGTCGCGGCTGACTCCAGTCGCGGCCGACTCCAGTAGCCACAGAATCCACTCGCAACAGACTCCAGTCACGACAGACTACAGTCGCGACAGACTCCAGTCGCGACAGACTCCATCTCGCGACTGACTTCAGTCCGACCGACTCCGGCCGCAAGCGACTTTAGTCGCAACCGACCGACTTCAGTCGCAACCAATTCCAGTCGCCCCGAGCTTAAGTCGCCAGTCGCGGCCGACTCCAGTCGCGACAGACTCCAGTCGTGACAGACTCCAGTCGCGACGACTTCAGTCCAACCGACTCCAGTCGCGGCCGACTCCAGTCGCCCCGAGCTCCAGTCTCCCATAAGCTCCAGTTGCCCCGACTCCAGTCGACCCGAGCTCCAGTCGCCCTGAGCTCCAGTCGCCTTGAGCTCCAGTCGCCCCGAGCTCCAGTCGCTCCGAGCTCCAGTGGCGCCGAGGTCCAGTCGCCGCGAGGTCCCGTCGCCTGGAGGTCCAGTCGCCCCGAGCTCCAGTCGCGGTCAACTCCAGTCGCCGCGAGCTCCAGTCGCCGCGAGCTCCAGTCGCCGCCGACTCCAGTCCCGGCAGACTCCAGTCGCGGCCGACTCCAGTCGCGGCCGACTCCAGTCGCGGCCGACTCCAGTGGCGGCCGACTCCACTGGCGGCCGACTCCAGTCGCGGCCGACTCCAGTCGCCCAGTTGACTCCAGTCGCCACGGAATCCAGTCGCGACAGACTCCAGTTGCGACAGACTCCAGTCGCGACACACTCCAGTCGCGACAGACTCCAGACACGGCCGACTCCAGTCGCGGCCGACTCCAGTCGCGGCCGACTCCAGTCGCGGCCGACTCCAGTCGCGGCCGACTCCAGTCGCGGCCGACTCCAGTCGCGGCCGACTCCAGTCGCGGCCGACTCCAGTCGCGGCCAGTCGCGGCCGACTCCAGTCGCGGCCGACTCCAGTCGCGGCCGACTCCAGTCGCGGCCGACTCCAGTCGCGGCCGACTCCAGTCGCGGCCGACTCCAGTCGCGGCCGACTCCAGTCGCGGCCGACTCCAGTCGCGGCCGACTCCAGTCGCGGCCGACTCCAGTCGCGGCCGACTCCAGTCGCGGCCGACTCCAGTCGCGGCCGACTCCAGTCGCGGCCGACTCCAGTCGCCGGCGACTCCAGTCGCGGCCGACTCCAGTCGCGGCCGGCTCCAGTCGCCCCGAGCTCCAGTCGCCCCCGAGCTCCAGTCGCCCCGAGCTCCAGTCGCCCTGAGCTCCAGCCGCCCCAGCTCCAGTCGCCCCGAGCTCCAGTCGCCCCGAGCTCCAGTCGCCCCAAACTCCAGTTCCAGCAAGCTCCAGTCGCCGCGAGCTCCAGTAGTTGCGAGCTCCAATCGCAGTCTCCAGTCGCAGCCGACTCCAGTCGCGGCCGACTCCAGTCGCGGCCGACTCCAGTCGCCTTTGACTCCAGTCGCGGCCGACTCCAGTCGCGGCCGACTCCAGTCGCGGCCGACTCCAGTCGCGGCCGACTCCAGTCGCGCCCGACCAGTCGCATCCAACCGACTTCAGTCGCGGCCGACTCCAGTCGCGGCCGACTCCTGTCGCGGTCAACTCCAGTCGCCCCGAGCTCCAGTCGCCCGAGCTCCAGTCCCCGCGAGCTCCAGTCGCCCCAAGCTCCAGCCGCCCTGAGCTCCAGTCGCCCCGAGCTCCAGTCGCCCCAAACTCCAGTCGTCCCGAGCTTTAGTCGCCAGTCGCGGCCGACTCCAGTCGCAGCCGACTCCAGTCGCGGCCGACTCCAGTGGCGGCCGACTCCACTGGCGGCCGACCAGTCGCGGCCGACTCCAGTCGCTGTTGACTCCAGTCGCCACGGAATCCAGTCGCGACAGACTCCAGTTGCGACAGACTCCAGTCGCGACACACTCCAGTCGCGACAGACTCCAGACGCGGCCGACTCCAGTCGCGGCCGACTCCAGTCGCGGCCGACTCCAGTCGCGGCCGACTCCAGTCGCGGCCGACTCCAGTCGCGGCCGACTCCAGTCGCGGCCGACTCCAGTCGCGGCCGACTCCAGTCGCGGCCGACTCCAGTCGCGGCCGACTCCAGTCGCGGCCGACTCCAGTCGCGGCCGACTCCAGTCGCGGCCGACTCCAGTCGCGGCCGACTCCAGTCGCGGCCGACTCCAGTCGCGGCCGACTCCAGTCGCGGCCGACTCCAGTCGCGGCCGACTTCAGTCGCGGCCGACTCCAGTCGCGGCCGACTCCAGTCGCGGCCGACTCCAGTCGCGGCCGACTCCAGTCGACTCGGTCCGGCCGACTCCAGTCGCGGCCGACTCCAGTCGCGGCCGACTCCAGTCGCGGCCGACTCCAGTCGCGGCCGACTCCAGTCGCCGGCGACTCCAGTCGCGGCCGACTCCAGTCGCGGCCGACTCCAGTCGTGGCCGACTCCAGTCGCGGCCGACTCCAGTCGCGGCCGGCTCCAGTCGCCCCGAGCTCCAGTCGCCCCGAGCTCCAGTCGCCCCGAGCTCCAGTCGCCCCGAGCTCCAGCCGCCCCCAGCTCCAGTCGCCCCGAGCTCCAGTCGCCCCGAGCTCCAGTCGCCCCAAACTCCAGTTCCAGCAAGCTCCAGTCGCCGCGAGCTCCAGTAGTTGCGAGCTCCATCGCAGTCTCCAGTCGCAGCCGACTCCAGTCGCGGCCGACTCCAGTCGCGGCCGACTCCAGTCGCCTTTGACTCCAGTCGCGGCCGACTCCAGTCGCGGCCGACTCCAGTCGCGGCCGACTCCAGTCGCGGCCGACTCCAGTCGCGGCCGACTCCAGTCGCATCCAACCGACTTCAGTCGCGGCCGACTCCAGTCGCGGCCGACTCCTGTCGCGGCCAACTCCAGTCGCCCCGAGCTCCAGTCGCCCCGAGCTCCAGTCCCCGCGAGCTCCAGTCGCCCCAAGCTCCAGCCGCCCCGAGCTCCAGTCGCCCCGAGCTCCAGTCGCCCCAAACTCCAGTCGTCCCGAGCTTTAGTCGCCAGTCGCGGCCGACTCCAGTCGCGGCCGACTCCAGTCGCGGCCGACTCCAGTCGCGGCTGACTCCAGTCGCGGCCGACTCCAGTCGCGGCTGACTCCAGTCGCGGCCGACTCCAGTAGCCACAGAATCCACTCGCAACAGACTCCAGTCGCGACGGAATCCAGTCTCGGCCGACTCCAGTCGCCCTGAGCTCCAGTCACCACGAGCTCCAGTCGCCGCGAGTTCCAGTTGCCGCGAGCTCCAGTAGTTGCGAGCTCCAGTCGCCGCAAGCTCCAGTCCAGCGAGGTCCAGTCGCCGCGAGCTCCAGTCGCCGCGAGCTCCAGTCGCCGTGAGCTCCAGACGCCGCGAGCTCCAGTCACCACGAGCTCCAGTCCCTGCAAGCTCCAGTAAGCTCCAGTCGCCGCGAGCTCTAGTAGTTGCGAGCTCCAATCGCCGTCTCCAATCGCGGCTGTCTCCAGTCGCGGCCGACTCCAGTCGCGGCCGACTCCATTCGCCGCCGACTCCAGACGCGGCCGACTCCAGTCGCGGCCGACTCCAGTCGCGGCCGACTCCAGTCGCGGCCGACTCCAGTCGCGGCCGACTCCAGTCGCCCCGAGCTCCAATCGCCCGAGCTCCAGTCGCCACGAGCTCCCCCAGTCACCCCAAGCTCCAGCCGCCCGAGCTCCAGTCGCCCCGAGCTCCAGTCGCCCCAAACTCCAGTCGCCCCGAGCTTTAGTCGCCAGTCGCGGCCGACTCCAGTCGCGGCCGACTCCAGTCGCGGCCGACTCCAGTCGCAACCGACTCCAGTCGCGGCTGACTCCAGTCGCGGCCGACTCCAGTAGCCACAGAATCCACTCGCAACAGACTCCAGTCACGACAGACTACAGTCGCGACAGACTCCAGTCGCGACAGACTCCATCTCGCGACTGACTTCAGTCCGACCGACTCCTGCCGCAACCGACTTTAGTCGCAACCGACCGACTTCAGTCGCAACCAATTCCAGTCGCCCCGAGCTTAAGTCGCCAGTCGCGGCCGACTCCAGTCGCGGCCGACTCCAGTCGCGGCCGACTCCAGTCGCGGCCGACTCCAGTCGCGGCCGACTCCAGTCGCGGCCGACTCCAGTCGCGGCCGACTCCAGTCGCGGCCGACTCCAGTCGCGGCCGACTCCAGTCGCGGCCGACTCCAGTCGCGGCCGACTCCAGTCGCGGCCGACTCCAGTCGCGGCCGACTCCAGTCGCGGCCGACTCCAGTCGCGGCCGACTCCAGTCGCGGCTGACTCCAGTCTCGGCCGACTCCAGTCGCCCTGAGCTCCAGTCACCACGAGCTCCAGTCGCCGCGAGTTCCAGTCCAGCGAGCTCCAGTCGCCGCGAGCTCCAGTCGCCGCGAGCTCCAGTCGCCGTGAGCTCCAGACGCCGCGAGGTCCAGTCGCCACGAGCTCCAGTCCCTGCAAGCTCCAGTAAGCTCCAGTCGCCGCGAGCTCCAGTAGTTGCGAGCTCCAATCGCCGTCTCCAATCGCGGCTGTCTCCAGTCGCGGCCGACTCCAGTCGCCGCCGACTCCAGTCGCCGCCGACTCCAGACGCGGCCGACTCCAGTCGCGGCCGACTCCAGTCGCGGCCGACTCCAGTCGCGGCCGACTCCAGTCGCGGCCGACTCCAGTCGCGGCCGACTCCAGTCGCGGCCGACTCCAGTCGCCCGAGCTCCAATCGCCCCGAGCTCCAGTCGCCACGAGCTCCAGTCACCCCAAGCTCCAGCCGCCCCGAGCTCCAGTTGCCCCGAGCTCCAGTCGCCCCAAATTCCAGTCGCCCCTGAGCTTTAGTCGCCAGTCGCGGCCGACTCCAGTCGCGGCCGACTCCAGTCGCGGCCGACTCCAGTCGCGGCCGACTCCAGTCGCGGCTGACTCCAGTCGCGGCCGACTCCAGTAGCCACAGAATCCACTCGCAACAGACTCCAGTCACGACAGACTACAGTCGCGACAGACTCCAGTCGCGACAGACTCCATCTCGCGACTGACTTCAGTCCGACCGACTCCGGCCGCAAGCGACTTTAGTCGCAACCGACCGACTTCAGTCGCAACCAATTCCAGTCGCCCCGAGCTTAAGTCGCCAGTCGCGGCCGACTCCAGTCGCGACAGACTCCAGTCGTGACAGACTCCAGTCGCGACTGACTTCAGTCCAACCGACTCCAGTCGCGGCCGACTCCAGTCGCCCCGAGCTCCAGTCTCCCATAAGCTCCAGTTGCCCCGACTCCAGTCGACCCGAGCTCCAGTCGCCCTGAGCTCCAGTCGCCTTGAGCTCCAGTCGCCCCGAGCTCCAGTCGCTCCGAGCTCCAGTGGCGCCGAGGTCCAGTCGCCGCGAGGTCCCGTCGCCTGGAGGTCCAGTCGCCCCGAGCTCCAGTCGCGGTCAACTCCAGTCGCCGCGAGCTCCAGTCGCCGCGAGCTCCAGTCGCCGCCGACTCCAGTCCCGGCAGACTCCAGTCGCGGCCGACTCCAGTCGCGGCCGACTCCAGTCGCGGCCGACTCCAGTGGCGGCCGACTCCACTGGCGGCCGACTTTAGTCGCGGCCGACTCCAGTCGCTGTTGACTCCAGTCGCCACGGAATCCAGTCGCGACAGACTCCAGTTGCGACAGACTCCAGTCGCGACACACTCCAGTCGCGACAGACTCCAGACACGGCCGACTCCAGTCGCGGCCGACTCCAGTCGCGGCCGACTCCAGTCGCGGCCGACTCCAGTCGCGGCCGACTCCAGTCGCGGCCGACTCCAGTCGCGGCCGACTCCAGTCGCGGCCGACTCCAGTCGCGGCCGACTCCAGTCGCGGCCGACTCCAGTCGCGGCCGACTCCAGTCGCGGCCGACTCCAGTCGCGGCCGACTCCAGTCGCGGCCGACTCCAGTCGCGGCCGACTCCAGTCGCGGCCGACTCCAGTCGCGGCCGACTCCAGTCGCGGCCGACTCCAGTCGCGGCCGACTCCAGTCGCGGCCGACTCCAGTCGCGGCCGACTCCAGTCGCGGCCGACTCCAGTCGCCGGCGACTCCAGTCGCGGCCGACTCCAGTCGCGGCCGGCTCCAGTCGCCCCGAGCTCCAGTCGCCCCGAGCTCCAGTCGCCCCGAGCTCCAGTCGCCCCGAGCTCCAGCCGCCCCAGCTCCAGTCGCCCGAGCTCCAGTCGCCCCGAGCTCCAGTCGCCCCAAACTCCAGTTCCAGCAAGCTCCAGTCGCCGCGAGCTCCAGTAGTTGCGAGCTCCAATCGCAGTCTCCAGTCGCAGCCGACTCCAGTCGCGGCCGACTCCAGTCGCGCCGACTCCAGCCGCCTTTGACTCCAGTCGCGGCCGACTCCAGTCGCGGCCGACTCCAGTCGCGGCCGACTCCAGTCGCGGCCGACTCCAGTCGCGGCCGACTCCAGTCGCATCCAACCGACTTCAGTCGCGGCCGACTCCAGTCGCGGCCGACTCCTGTCGCGGTCAACTCCAGTCGCCCCGAGCTCCAGTCGCCCCGAGCTCCAGTCCCCGCGAGCTCCAGTCGCCCCAAGCTCCAGCCGCCCCGAGCTCCAGTCGCCCCGAGCTCCAGTCGCCCCAAACTCCAGTCGTCCCGAGCTTTAGTCGCCAGTCGCGGCCGACTCCAGTCGCGGCCGACTCCAGTCGCGGCCGACTCCAGTGGCGGCCGACTCCACTGGCGGCCGACTTTAGTCGCGGCCGACTCCAGTCGCTGTTGACTCCAGTCGCCACGGAATCCAGTCGCGACAGACTCCAGTTGCGACAGACTCCAGTCGCGACACACTCCAGTCGCGACAGACTCCAGACGCGGCCGACTCCAGTCGCGGCCGACTCCAGTCGCGGCCGACTCCAGTCGCGGCCGACTCCAGTCGCGGCCGACTCCAGTCGCGGCCGACTCCAGTCGCGGCCGACTCCAGTCGCGGCCGACTCCAGTCGCGGCCGACCCAGTCGCGGCCGACTCCAGTCGCGGCCGACTCCAGTCGCGGCCGACTCCAGTCGCGGCCGACTCCAGTCGCGGCCGACTCCAGTCGCGGCCGACTCCAGTCGCGGCCGACTCCAGTCGCGGCCGACTTCAGTCGCGGCCGACTCCAGTCGCGGCCGACTCCAGTCGCGGCCGACTCCAGTCGCGGCCGACTCCAGTCGCGGCCGACTCCAGTCGCGGCCGACTCCAGTCGCGGCCGACTCCAGTCGCGGCCGACTCCAGTCGCGGCCGACTCCAGTCGCGGCCGACTCCAGTCGCCGGCGACTCCAGTCGCGGCCGACTCCAGTCGCGGCCGACTCCAGTCGTGGCCGACTCCAGTCGCGGCCGACTCCAGTCGCGGCCGGCTCCAGTCGCCCCGAGCTCCAGTCGCCCCGAGCTCCAGTCGCCCCGAGCTCCAGTCGCCCCGAGCTCCAGCCGCCCCGAGCTCCAGTCGCCCCGAGGTCCAGTCGCCCCGAGCTCCAGTCGCCCCAAACTCCAGTTCCAGCAAGCTCCAGTCGCCGCGAGCTCTAGTAGTTGCGAGCTCCAATCGCAGTCTCCAGTCGCAGCCGACTCCAGTCGCGGCCGACTCCAGTCGCGGCCGACTCCAGTCGCCTTTGACTCCAGTCGCGGCCGACTCCAGTCGCGGCCGACTCCAGTCGCGGCCGACTCCAGTCGCGGCCGACTCCAGTCGCGGCCGACTCCAGTCGCATCCAACCGACTTCAGTCGCGGCCGACTCCAGTCGCGGCCGACTCCTGTCGCGGCCAACTCCAGTCGCCCCGAGCTCCAGTCGCCCCGAGCTCCAGTCCCCGCGAGCTCCAGTCGTCCCAAGCTCCAGCCGCCCCGAGCTCCAGTCGCCCCGAGCTCCAGTCGCCCCAAACTCCAGTCGTCCCGAGCTTTAGTCGCCAGTCGCGGCCGACTCCAGTCGCGGCCGACTCCAGTCGCGGCCGACTCCAGTCGCGGCTGACTCCAGTCGCGGCCGACTCCAGTCGCGGCTGACTCCAGTCGCGGCCGACTCCAGTAGCCACAGAATCCACTCGCAACAGACTCCAGTCGCGACGGAATCCAGTCTCGGCCGACTCCAGTCGCCCTGAGCTCCAGTCACCACGAGCTCCAGTCGCCGCGAGTTCCAGTTGCCGCGAGCTCCAGTAGTTGCGAGCTCCAGTCGCCGCAAGCTCCAGTCCAGCGAGGTCCAGTCGCCGCGAGCTCCAGTCGCCGCGAGCTCCAGTCGCCGTGAGCTCCAGACGCCGCGAGCTCCAGTCACCACGAGCTCCAGTCCCTGCAAGCTCCAGTAAGCTCCAGTCGCCGCGAGCTCTAGTAGTTGCGAGCTCCAATCGCCGTCTCCAATCGCGGCTGTCTCCAGTCGCGGCCGACTCCAGTCGCGGCCGACTCCATTCGCCGCCGACTCCAGACGCGGCCGACTCCGAGTCGTCGGCCGACTCCAGTCGCGGCCGACTCCAGTCGCGGCCGACTCCAGTCGCGGCCGACTCCAGTCGCCCCGAGCTCCAATCGCCCCGAGCTCCAGTCGCCACGAGCTCCCCCCAGTCACCCCAAGCTCCAGCCGCCCCGAGCTCCAGTCGCCCCGAGCTCCAGTCGCCCCAAACTCCAGTCGCCCGAGCTTTAGTCGCCAGTCGCGGCCGACTCCAGTCGCGGCCGACTCCAGTCGCGGCCGACTCCAGTCGCAACCGACTCCAGTCGCGGCTGACTCCAGTCGCGGCCGACTCCAGTAGCCACAGAATCCACTCGCAACAGACTCCAGTCACGACAGACTACAGTCGCGACAGACTCCAGTCGCGACAGACTCCATCTCGCGACTGACTTCAGTCCGACCGACTCCTGCCGCAACCGACTTTAGTCGCAACCGACCGACTTCAGTCGCAACCAATTCCAGTCGCCCCGAGCTTAAGTCGCCAGTCGCGGCCGACTCCAGTCGCGGCCGACTCCAGTCGCGGCCGACTCCAGTCGCGTCGACTCCAGTCGCCGACTCCAGTCGCGGCCGACTCCAGTCGCGGCCGACTCCAGTCGCGCCGACTCCAGTCGCGGCCGACTCCAGTCGCGGCCGACTCCAGTCGCGGCCGACTCCAGTCGCGGCCGACTCCAGTCGCGGCCGACTCCAGTCGCGGCCGACTCCAGTCGCGGCCGACTCCAGTCGCGGCCGACTCCAGTCGCGGCCGACTCCAGTCGCGGCCGACTCCAGTCGCGGCCGACTCCAGTCGCGGCCGGCTCCAGTCGCCCGAGCTCCAGTCGCCCCGAGCTCCAGTCGCCCCGAGCTCCAGTCGCCCGAGCTCCAGCCGCCCCGAGCTCCAGTCGCCCCGAGCTCCAGTCGCCCCAAACTCCAGTTCCAGCAAGCTCCAGTCGCCGCGAGCTCTAGTAGTTGCGAGCTCCAATCGCAGTCTCCAGTCGCAGCCGACTCCAGTCGCGGCCGACTCCAGTCGCCTTTGACTCCAGTCGCGGCCGACTCCAGTCGCGGCCGACTCCAGTCGCGGCCGACTCCAGTCGCAACCAACCGACTTCAGTCGCGGCCGACTCCAGTCGCGGCCGACTCCTGTCGCGGTCAACTCCAGTCGCCCCGAGCTCCAGTCGCCCCGAGCTCCAGTCCCCGCGAGCTCCAGTCGCCCCAAGCTCCAGCCGCCCCGAGCTCCAGTCGCCCCGAGCTCCAGTCGCCCCAAACTCCAGTCGCCCGAGATTTAGTCGCCAGTCGCGGCCGACTCCAGTCGCGGCCGACTCCAGTCGCGGCCGACTCCAGTCGCGGCTGACTCCAGTCGCGGCCGACTCCAGTCGCGGCTGACTCCAGTCGCGGCCGACTCCAGTAGCCACAGAATCCACTCGCAACAGACTCCAGTCGCGACGGAATCCAGTCTCGGCCGACTCCAGTCGCCCTGAGCTCCAGTCACCACGAGCTCCAGTCGCCGCGAGTTCCAGTTGCCGCGAGCTCCAGTAGTTGCGAGCTCCAGTCGCCGCAAGCTCCAGTCCAGCGAGGTCCAGTCGCCGCGAGCTCCAGTCGCCGCGAGCTCCAGTCGCCGTGAGCTCCAGACGCCGCCGTCTCCAATCGCGGCTGTCTCCAGTCGCGGCCGACTCCAGTCGCGGCCGACTCCAGTCGCGGCCGACTCCAGTCGCCGCCGACTCCAGACGCGGCCGACTCCAGTCGCGGCCGACTCCAGTCGCGGCCGACTCCAGTCGCGGCCGACTCCAGTCGCGGCCGACTCCAGTCGCGGCCGACTCCAGTCGCCCCGAGCTCCAATCGTCCCGAGCTCCAGTCGCCACGAGCTCCCCCCAGTCACCCCAAGCTCCAGCCGCCCCGAGCTCCAGTCGCCCCGAGCTCCAGTCGCCCCAAACTCCAGTCGCCCCGAGCTTTAGTCGCCAGTCGCGGCCGACTCCAGTCGCGGCCGACTCCAGTCGCGGCCGACTCCAGTCGCAACCGACTCCAGTCGCGGCTGACTCCAGTCGCGGCCGACTCCAGTAGCCACAGAATCCACTCGCAACAGACTCCAGTCACGACAGACTACAGTCGCGACAGACTCCAGTCGCGACAGACTCCATCTCGCGACTGACTTCAGTCCGACCGACTCCTGCCGCAGCCGACTTTAGTCGCAACCGACCGACTTCAGTCGCAACCAATTCCAGTCGCCCCGAGCTTAAGTCGCCAGTCACGGCCGACTCCAGTCGCGACAGACTCCAGTCGTGACAGACTCCAGTCGCGACAGACTCCAGTCGCGACAGACTCCAGTCGCGACTGACTTCAGTCCAACCGACTCCAGTCGGGGCCGACTCCAGTCGCCCCGAGCTCCAGTCTCCCCATGAGCTCCAGTTGCCCCGACTCCAGTCGACCCGAGCTCCAGTCGCCCTGAGCTCCAGTCGCCTTGAGCTCCAGTCGCCCCGAGCTCCAGTCGCTCCGAGCTCCAGTGGCGCCGAGGTCCAGTCGCCGCGAGGTCCAGTCGCCTGGAGGTCCAGTCGCCCCGAGCTCCAGTCGCGGTCGACTCCAGTCGCCGCGAGCTCCAGTCGCCGCGAGCTCCAGTCGCCGCCGACTCCAGTCCCGGCAGACTCCAGTCGCGGCCGACTCCAGTCGCGGCCGCCGACTCCAGTGGCGGCCGACTCCAGTCGACTCCAGGCCGACTCCAGTCGCCACGGAATCCAGGCGACAGCCGACTCCACTGGCGGCCGACTTTAGTCGCGGCCGACTCCAGTCGCTGTTGACTCCAGTCGCCACGGAATCCAGTCGCGACAGACTCCAGTCGCGGCCGACTCCAGTCGCGGCCGACTCCAGTCGCGGCCGACTCCAGTCGCGGCCGACTCCAGTCGCGGCCGACTCCAGTCGCGGCCGACTCCAGTCGACTCCGGCCGACTCCAGTCGCGGCCGACTCCAGGCCGACTCCAGTCGCGGCCGACTCCAGTCGCGGCCGACTCCAGTCGCGGCCGACTCCAGTCGCGGCCGACTCCAGTCGCGGCCGACAGTCGCGGCCGACTCCAGTCGCGGCCGACTCCAGTCGCGGCCGACTCCAGTCAGTCGCGGCCGACTCCAGTCGCGGCCGACTCCAGTCGCGGCCGACTCCAGTCGCGGCCGACTCCAGTCGCGCGGCCGACTCCAGTCGCGGCCGACTCCAGTCGCGGCCGACTCCAGTCGCGGCCGACTCCAGGCCGACTCCAGTCGCGGCCGACTCCAGTCGCGGCCGACTCCAGTCGCCAACCGACTCCAGTCGCGGCCGACTCCACTCCAGTCGCGGCCGACTCCAGACTCCAGTAGCCACAGAATCCACTCGCACAGACTCCAGTCACGACAGACTACAGTCGCGACAGACTCCAGTCGCGACAGACTCCATCTCGCGACTGACTTCAGTCCGACCGACTCCTGCCGCAGCCGACTTTAGTCGCAACCGACCGACTTCAGTCGCAACCAATTCCAGTCGCCCCGAGCTTAAGTCGCCAGTCGCGGCCGACTCCAGTCGCGACAGACTCCAGTCGTGACAGACTCCAGTCGCGACAGACTCCAGTCGCGACAGACTCCAGTCGCGACTGACTTCAGTCCAACCGACTCCAGTCGGGGCCGACTCCAGTCGCCCCGAGCTCCAGTCTCCCATGAGCTCCAGTTGCCCCGACTCCAGTCGACCCGAGCTCCAGTCGCCCTGAGCTCCAGTCGCCTTGAGCTCCAGTCGCCCCGAGCTCCAGTCGCTCCGAGCTCCAGTGGCGCCGAGGTCCAGTCGCCGCGAGGTCCAGTCGCCTGGAGGTCCAGTCGCCCCGAGCTCCAGTCGCGGTCGACTCCAGTCGCCGCGAGCTCCAGTCGCCGCGAGCTCCAGTCGCCGCCGACTCCAGTCCCGGCAGACTCCAGTCGCGGCCGACTCCAGTCGCGGCCGACTCCAGTCGCGGCCGACTCCAGTCGCGGCCGACTCCAGTGGCGGCCGACTCCACTGGCGGCCGACTTTAGTCGCGGCCGACTCCAGTCGCTGTTGACTCCAGTCGCCACGGAATCCAGTCGCGACAGACTCCAGTTGCAACAGACTCCAGTCGCGACACACTCCAGTCGCGGCCGACTCCAGTGGCGGCCGACTCCACTGGCGGCCGACTTTAGTCGCGGCCGACTCCAGTCGCTGTTGACTCCAGTCGCGACGGAATCCAGTCGCGACAGACTCCAGTCGCGGCCGACTCCAGTCGCGGCCGACTCCAGTCGCGGCCGACTCCAGTCGCGGCCGACTCCAGTCGCGGCCGACTCCAGTCGCGGCCGACTCAGTCGCGGCCGACTCCAGTCGCGGCCGACTCCAGTCGCGGCCGACTCCAGTCGCGGCCGACTCCAGTCGCGGCCGACTCCAGTCGCGGCCGACTCCAGTCGCGGCCGACTCCAGTCGCGGCCGACTCCAGTCGCGGCCGACTCCAGTCGCGGCCGACTCCAGTCGCGGCCGACTCCAGTCGCGGCCGACTCCAGTCGCGGCCGACTCCAGTCGCGGCCGACTCCAGTCGCGGCCGACTCCAGTCGAGGCCGAGTCCAGTCGCGGCCGACTCCAGTCGCGGCCGACGCCAGTCGCCCCGAGCTCCAGTCGCCCCGAGCTCCAGTCGCCCCGAGCTCCAGTCGCCCCGAGATCCAGTCGCCCCGAGCTCCAGTCGCTCCGAGCTTTAGTCGCCCCGAGGTCCAGTCGCCCCGAGGTCCAGTCGCCGCAAGGTCCAGTCGCCGCGAGCTCGAGTCGCCGAGAGCTCGAGTCGCCGAGAGCTCCAGTCGCCGCGAGCTCCAGTCGCCGCGAGCTCCAGTCGCCACGAGCTCCAGTCGTCGCGAGCTCCAGTCGTCGCGAGCTCCAGTTGCAGCGAGCTCCAGTCGCAGCGAGCTTTAGTCGCGGCCGACTCCAAAAGCGGCCGACTCCAGACGCAGCCGACTCCAGTCGCGGCCGAGTCCAGTCGCGGCCGACTCCAATCGCGGCCGACTCCAGTCGCGGCGGGCTCCAGTCGCGACAGACTCCAGTCGCGACAGAGTCCAGTTGCGACAGACTTCAGTAGCGACAGACTCCAGTCGTGACAGACTCCAGTCGCGACTGACTCCAGTCCGACCGACTCCAGCCGCAACCGACTCCAGTCGCAACCGACCGACTTCAGTCGCGACTGATTTCAGTCGCGACAGACTCCAGTCGCGACAGACCCCTGCCTATATCTTAATATTTGTACAAATCCCATACATGTCCAATATCTTCCATCCCACCCTATTTCCCATTTGATATTTTAGCCCATGTCGCATACACCATCGATGCAGACACAATACATTGCCCGTGTCATCGCACGGGCGATGTAAATATTACCACATTACAGAAACTCCAACGGGTTCAAAATTGTGCAGCCCGTTTAATTACTAGAACTCCCCGGCATGACCACATTACACCCATTCTTAGACAACTCCACTGGCTCCCTGTATGTTACAGACCTACTTTCAAAATACTGCTCTTTGCTTATAAATCTCTAAATGGTCTCGCCCTGCCTACCTGGCTGAAGAACTTACCCTTTTTAATCCATCTCGTAATCTTAGATCACAAAATAGATATTTACTTGTTGTTCCCAAAACCAACACTGCCCGTTACTCAGATAGAATTTTTAGTCACTCTGCTGCTACTCTCTGGAACAATTTGCCCGTTTTCATAAAATGTGCCCCTGATGTCAAAACTTTCAAGAAATTCCTCAAAACTCACTTGTTTGTGGCTGCTTTTGACTCATAGCTATTTTCAGTACTTTTGATTGTTTTTTACTTGTAAGTTCTACTTTTTGTACATTACCAGTTTTATACCTTTCTACCTCGCTTTTTACTGCTTTTATAGTTTGTATATACCCTCTTTTTTTTATAATTTTTTTTTAAAGGTTTTTATACTGTTTAGGCCCTTGTATGTTTTACTGTATTTAAGCTTTTATTGTGTCTTTCATGTTTTGTCTTTTGTAAAGCGCCAAGAGCCTTTTTTGGATTTGGCGCTGTAGAAGTTGTGAATAACAATAATAATAATCGCACCCTTTGCCCCATACGTCACTAAAACCTATGTACCATATGACATCCGACCCGGTATGTCCCACCTTACAATATACAATATTGTATTACAATATATGTATTTACAATACAATATCATGCTTCATATACCCTCCCATCCATGGCCAATATGCCATTCCACCCATAACTCATATTACAACACACCCTCTGTATTATACATGTACGCGATATCCACCATCTCACACATGTCATCCCATTCTATTCTTTGTTCCCTATGTTCCACGCGCCATCCCATCATATGTCATCCCATTCTATTTCCCATATGCTATCTCATCATATGTCCCATACCAAACAATGTCCCATAAGACATACCACTGTATGTCACATACGTGTATGCCAAACCACTATCCTATACATATCACCTAAATCCATATGTCGATCCACCCAATATCACATATGATATTTCAAACTAGGCCTATTTTTTATACGCAATATCACCCTTATGCAATACCTTCCATTCATATGCCCACAACACTATGTCACCCCTATGTCACACATTCCATCTCACCCTATGCCCCACATGCCATTCCAACTATGTACCATCCAGCTCTTTATCTCATCTTATGCCCATATGCTATCCAGTGTTATACTTTCACACAACCCATCCTTTGCGTGTACGCCATCGCTCCCTCTATATATATACTACACATGCCACCCTATCCCAAATCCAATGTCCAAAATGGTATCTAACTCTTCCTTATACTATATCCCACCTTTACCCAGTGTAATCCATCCCACCCTTTTGTCTCACATACCATCCTACTCTATGTCCCGCATACCATCTCCACCATATGCCCCTAATCCACCCTATGTCCCATATGACAACACACTCCTATGTCCCATATGCCATTTCACCATATGTCTCATCCCAACATATGTCCCATATGACAACCTACGCTATGTCGCATAAGTGTACGCCAAACTCATTATCATATACATATCACTCTGTTCCAAATGACATTTCACAATGTGACATTTCACTCTTGTCCCATATGACACTCCACACTATATGTCCCATATGATATCCCACCCTATGTCATATAATCAATTCCACCCTCGATCCAATATTTTTCATCGCAGCATACGAACCACATGCTCCATGTAACATTTTAACTTATGTACCATATGCCATCATGTCGTACGCGCACTATCCCCTTTATGCCACCCCACGACTCTTATGCCAACCCACCTCATATTCCACATGATATCCCATCCTTTCTCTTTTAATTAATCCCATTCTCTATCCAATATTTTCTATCTACCATGTATGTTTAACATACATGTCCCACATGCAAGTATGCTTCACATGACATTTCAACCTATATACTATATGCCATCCATCTCACCTTATGCCTCATATGCTATTCCCTGCTATGCGCCATAAGTCATACCACCCTTGTCCCATGCGCCACCCCAAATTATGTCCCATATGACAGCAAACTTTATGTCTTATACACGTTCGCCATTGCACCCACTATACCATCCCACCCTGTCCCACGTTATACTCGACCATTTTTCGTATAGCAAACCAACCCTTTATTCATTATCATGCATCCCCCACTTTTATTATTTCCTATTTCCCATCTCAGCCCATTTCACATTCATCATCGACGCAGCCCCCATACGTGACACATGTCGTCGCTCCTTAAGCGCGTATACGTGATTCAAATCTATGTAACACCCAACCCACCTCATGCTCCATATGCCATACAATACTGTGCTTCGCATTCCATCTCATCCATTTCCCATATGCCATACAATACTGTGCCTCACATTCCATCCCATTCATTTCCCATATGCCATACAATACTGTGCTTCGCATTCCATCTCATCCATTTCCCATATGCCATACAATACTGTGCCTCACATTCCATCCCATCCATTTCCCATATGCCATGCAATACTGTGCCTCGCATTCCATCCCATCCATTTTCCATACAATGCTGTGCCTCAGAATCCACTCTGTTTTCTACATGTTCGCCATCATATCCACCATCTCACACATGCCATCCCACTTCGTCCCATGTACCAACTCACGCGATGTCCCATATGATATTCCATTATACGCAATTCCACTCTTTACCTTTCATCCAAATCAATTCCCATATGAAGTCCCGCCCTATGCCCCATAAGCCATTCCATCTTATGAACCATATAGGCCACCCAACTCTCCTTCCCATCACGTGTCTAATGTGATGTATCATGTGTGCCATTACATTATATGTACCATATGCCATTCTACACTATGTCCCACATTTTATCTCACCCGATTTCTTATACAAAACCCACCCTTTGTCCAATACCACCCCTCCCGAACTGTATCCATATGCCATCCCATCTATGACGCACATACCATCCCATCTATGACCCACGTGTCATCTCAGCTACGCCCCATATGCCATTCCGCCTATTATCCACATGCCATCTTAGCTACGTCCCATATGCCATTCCACCTATGACCCACATACCACCCACCTATGACCTAATGCCATCTTACCTATTACCCATATGCCACCCCACCTATGACCAGCATGCCATCCCACCTATGATCTACATGCCAACCCACCTATGATACACATGCCATCCCACCTATGATCCGCGTGCCACCCCATCTGTGATCCACATGCCATCCCACCATCTATGACCGACATGTCATTGCATTCTACATTCCATATTAAAGAACCTATGAAGATTTTCAACAACAAAAATACTAATGATAAAAACTATGAATAATAGCATGTTGGATCTTAGCATGTGTTATAGAACAAATACCTGATTTAGATGTGTATATGAACAAATTGAGATGTTGTATTCACCACAAAGATCCTTAAATGCTGAACATAATTTTTTTTTGATCATGTCAAAAGCACCCGTAGTTTCGATACATGGCTAATCATAATATATGCAAAAATAAAATATAATTAAAATATATGCAAAAGTTTTGATGTATTTAAGACAGCTGAATATCTTTAAAGTTATGCTTTCTCTCCAAAATGTCAGTCACTGAAAATCAAGACTATTTTCTCCTGTTAAATTTTAATACATTAGTTGTTGTGCTCCTTAAAATTTCAAACAGTCAAACCCGACCTGAAAAAATAAGCAGGTCGGGTCAGACTTTTCCTCTTCATTTTTTTTATTCTGACAGCCACAAATAATTAGAATCAAATTTGTCTTATCAAAGGCTTCATTTTATTCGTTCTCCTGATTCAACAGTTATTCTAAAGTAAGATAAGTAGTCTCATTATTTGCTACAGTAAGCTTGTGGTCATAATGTACTGCAGCAAATTTTTAATGAAAAGAACAAGTCATGAAAGGTATGATGGAGATTTAAAACCTTGTTGGAGGATTACAAAATAATAGGTTAACTTGATACTATGTCTCAATTTCTATAAATTTGCATAATTTATTATAAGGTTTGGTTTGTTGATGTTTAACGGCACCGCGACAGTCAGAGTCAAACGTGCCAAGAGGGTGTAAATGAATAATGGTGTAAGAGTAAGGATAGTGAGGAGATGGAAGGTTGGTAAAGAAGATAAAGGGGAAAAGCTGAATATGCAAGAAAAAATTAGGTGAAAAGCAAGGGGGTGTATAAGGTTAGGTGTAGAAGGAGAGGAGATTATATGTGGTGGAAGAGGTTGTTGTTGCGGAGGAAGTTGATGATGTTTGACAAAGAATTGTTTTCGAATCGGTCCAAGATTGAAGAGAGTGAGGAGAGAAAAGATCTGGACTTCTGGTAAAGGGGACAGATTACGAATATATGCTTGATGGAGAGATCGATGTTGCAAGTGGGGCAGAGAGGTGCAGGGGAGCCGGATAAGAGAACTAATTACATTAAGGTCTGAAAATTAAAAATGCAGCAGTAAAATAATCGCTTTTTTAACCAAATATGTTACTTTTTTTGCTATTTTCATGGTTGATGATGTTGGTATATGACACCTGTCCATAGATCTGTAATCAATGCTTGTGTTTTGTGGGCAGGTAGAGTCACAGAAACAGTCACGGAGTAATTCGAAGGGCTCACTTCTTTAAAATTAAAGATTTTAAATTTAAATTCTTTTAATTTGATGCATGTTCCCATAATGCACCCTACTTCCCATATACTTTTACTGTGTGTATATATAGACCGGACTTTAAAGGATTAGTTCAGTCGGCAAGCAAGCTTATTTTACATGAAAGAGGAATTGAAGAGAAACAAAATGGTGAAGAAACTGCTTCAATATCTTATTCGGTTAAGAAGATATTCAAGTTGAAGGCTTTGTTTAATTATGTAGAAATGACTGGTGTTGTAAGTCTACTATAGAGGGTTTGTCCGTGCTCGTTCCTCGTTCATTTGTGCTTGTATCTCTTTGTTGTGAATTTGTAGCACGGCCTGCAGCTGTGGAGCCCAGTCATTAAACTAAAAGTTTCGTTTCATAGAAGTTTGGGGTCCTTATCCTCACATTATCAACAATTGTGAATGTGTTTTAAAGAAAATTGATTGAAAGTTTTTACTATTTGTTATTTTTCCTCGAACTTTCTTCAGGCGCTAAATTAAAATTACCCTTTCAAGATTCTGTCAAAGTAACTCAGAAAACATGTAAAAGCTAGCAGTCTTTATAATTACAAAACCTCTTTTACTTCTGTTAATTGAATAACAAAGAAAGGAGAGGACCTAACTTGTCAATGTCAATAAAAGAATGCCATCCAACCCCCTTCCCTCGCAACCTGTACCCTCCCCAAGCTCCTACACATTCCCAAAACTACCGTACATCTTGGATTGTAATACAATTTCCAATTCAAGAAAATATGTTTGTCAAGCAAAGTCAAGCAGCATAAAAAATGTACAATAACATTAAAGCAAAATTATGCGAAACAATATTGCTTAAGATATGACAAACTAGACATTGGTAACAATACAAATCCCCTCACCGCTAATAATGCATATTTTAGACTGTCCCACATTCCATCCCAACCTGTCCCAAATGTCATCCCACGTCTAGACTCCATGCAATCACACCTAAAAACCAAATACTGTATGTCATTCCACCACTTGCAAGACCCATATGCCATCACAACTGAAATCCAGATGACATCCCACCACATGTCATTCCGCCCTATCCCACATGTCGACCCACCCTGTTCCACATGCCAAACCACCCTGTTCCACATTCCAGCCCATCCTGTTCCACATGCCAGCCCACCCTGTACTACATGCCAATCCACCATGTCTAACATGCCAACACATCCACCACAAGTACCACCACATTTCACCAGTGCTTTTCAAATTACACTGGCTCCCAGTTAAGTATAGGATTAAGTCTAAAATTGTAATGCTCACTTTTAATTGTCTTCATGGCCCTTCTCCCAGTTATCTGTCAAACTTATTGATTCCATATCAACCAACTAGATATTTGAGATCTCAGTCAAAACATTTCCTCACTGTACCTAGGACTAAAACCCAGTTTAAAACAAGAGGTTTTTACCATGCCGCACCTAAAATTTGGAACGACCTGCCCCATCATCTACAAAGTAAAACTTGCCTTGCTCATTTTAAGAATAGCCTTAAAACTTACCTTTTTACAGCTGCCTTCAATACAACTAATTCTTAACTCTATTATTTTATCCCTCCCACTTGAATGTGTTATCTTTACTTTTTAACCACTATATTCTTTACTGTATTGAACTATTTAAACTATCTTACATTATTAGACCTTTTATTCTTTTAACAATTTACATCTTATAGCTCTCATTTTTGTATGTCTTCTTTTACTATCTTAGTGCCTATACAACCTGATTTGCTAAGTTTTATTTTACTCTTAACATTTTAAATCATTCTTAGTATTACGTTCATTGTTGATCCTATTGCTTTTGTCTTTTTATTCAATATTCCAGCTTTAATGATTCTAGGTCTATTTTTATCTTTTTATTTACTATAGTCTTAACTTATTTTATCATTTGATTAATTTGTTTGTAAAGCGCATTTGAATGTATCATTTTACAGTATTTGCGCTATATAAATGTTTTTGATAATAATTATAATCCTGACCAACATCCCATCGCACCCTGCCCTACATACAATTCCACATGACCTCATCCTAATTCCTTCAGCTACTTCATCATCATGCCATCTTCTACCCAACATTCTGCTTATTGTTATATTTTTCCAAACCCCTAATTTAATATTCTTTAGAAGGAAGGACACATTTATTTGCTTCTTCGGTTCATGAGAAGACAAACATTTTGATTGCTATTCATGTCTGGAATGTCAATATCATAACAAAACTAGAAATGTGAAGTTAGTAAGCCATAAGCCATAGATTTTTGATCTCAGGTCAAACATATTGCAGCAAATGCACACTATACCTCACCAATAAGTGTGAACAATGCTCTTCACATATACTGTATGATCATTTGTTTAAGCAAAATCATCATACCCACTTTAATTCAAGAGATACCACATATACAAATATTTTCATTGCTATGCAAATAGGCTAATTATTATGCACACAAAATCCCCCAATTATGCTCAAATGAACAGTACCAATGCCCTTTACCACTGAACCAAATAGCAAGTTATTATCTCAGGTTAAATATTTTGTGCCCAAGTCTATTGTTATGTAAATAACCTAATCAATATGCACACTATACCTCACCATTGAGTGTAGACAATGCTCTTTACATATATGATCAGTTGTGTAAAACAAAATCTCCACTCCCACTTTAATTTAAGAGATACCATAGGTACAATTATTGTTATTGTTATGCAAATAAGTCAATTAGTATGCACACGCAACCCTCAATCATGCTTATTTGAACAGTACCCATGTCCTCTACCCATGTGCAACGTTACATGAATGTACACCATTCATAACTTAAGTTATACGCTAATGAATGTTAAACATTTTGTACAAAAGTCTATTATTATCAGTATGCAAATAACCTAATTAATACGCACACTTCACCTCAACATTAAGTGTAGACAATGCTTTTCACATATATGATCATTTGTGCAAGCAAAATCCCCACATCCACTTTAATTTAAGAGATATCATAGATACAAATATTTTCATTGTTATGCAAATAAGCTAATTAGTATGCACACAACACCCTTCAATTATGCTCATTTGATCAGTCTCCATGTCGTCTACCCATATGCCAAGTCACATGAATGTACACCATTTATAACTTAAGTTATGAAAACATTAACCAAAACGTTAACCAAAACTTTACCGGACGCCGACGCAGGGGGTAGTATAATAGCTCTACTATTTTTCGAATAGTCAAGCTAGAAATGACTAGTGTAATAAGTGAACTGTATAATGTTGGCACTCTCTTCCTCACATTGTCAACAATTGTTAATGTATTTTGAAGAACATGGATTTTTGCTCAAACTTTCTTCAGGTGGTAAATTATAGTACTAGATTCTGTATACTTTACTAACATATCCAATGGTTTAAAAAAAAAAACACTTAGGCCTACATATTTTTCAAATTTCTTTTATAAAAACCATTGATAAACATAATAAATCATTATTTCTTAAATCATGTTATTATATGTATATATATATAAAAACAGAAAAGGCATTACCTTTCCAAAAGAGGTTGATTTTCCCAGCCTGGTTGCCCTGCAGACTGTCTCCGAAGAACCATGATCATCCAAAATAAAAATAAATATTCCAAATTTCTCGCGTCCTTTTGCCATATAAAATTCATTTCCTGCATATATTGACATTACCCTAACCTGACTGCATGCAGATAAGCTGTCTCCGATCGTGCCATGAACAAATCCGGAATAACAAATGATCAAAGTTTTGCGCGTCTTGTTGCTTTTTAAACTCACTTTGCTGCATTCATTGACATTGTCCCGCCTAACAGACAGCATAACGTCTCTGAAAAAATGGAAAAGGTTAAAATCAGTGTTAAATTGCTTGATGAAGAATATGGGTAATTTAGGGAAACAGGGAAAACAAAAGCTCTGCAACCGAGGGGAATCAAAGGCTGTATTAGTACAATAAAAAAAAATTGTCAATAAACGTTAATTAGGCCTAATACTCAGAATTTAAAAAAAAAAAAAAAAATCACTTGTATTCACGTTTGTTAGGCATATTCCAGGGAAAGCACAAGTAAATCACAATAAATAAACATGGTGACTCATTCTTTCTTAGATTATGATATAATAACAAATTATTTAAGCATTAATTACCTTTTCCGAAGAGGTTGATTTTCCCGCCTAATAGACAGCAAGCTTCAGACGTCCTCGAAGTGCACTGATTAATTCCAGAAGAACAAATATTCAAAATTTCCCCGCGTCTTTCCTGCATTCATTGACATTTGACATCTGCATCGCGACCTCATATAATCTCGTTCAATTATATTAAAGGGGCACTACACCGAAAAGTGGGGACATAATTTTCCAGGGACTCACAAATGTTTTTCGATCCTTTTAGAGAACCTTAAAACTTCTCTAACACAAATATTTATACGAAATAAAGTTTTCTGAGATTCATAAACGATACAACTTTTTTACTTGGGGAGGTAAAACAGGTAACTGGAGATTTTAAAATTCACCAAAAGGACACCCTGAAGTATGGGTCTAGTTCACCTTTAACCGTTCTTTCTTTTCCCATTTTTTTAAATCTTTTGTCTGAAAGCCCATTTTAAGGATTAAACCAATCGGTCCGCTGCCCACGTTCATTACATCGGTTTTGCGATATATTATACGGTAGCCTGGAAAGCTGGTAGCAGCATTATATCCCTATATACCTCGGTGTAAGTGCACACACGCTTACAAGAATTAGTTGCCGTGTGTGCACCTTACAACCTTCCGTGATTAATGCTAACTTAATTTGTTGATAGCATATAATCTCAGAAATTCCCCTTAATTACTGACCCAATAGTAGGAAAATGGCGATTTTTGCCATCCCATGTACGGGGGAATGTGGTCCCATTGTAAAAGTGCCTTTAAAAAAAAAACAAAAAAAAACTGAGTGCCCTTTTAAGCCACTTTATTGTCTACAAACAGAGGCGGACTTTTGCATTTGACTTGGGAAAGCACCCCCTCCCCCTCCTTCACACACACACACTTTTGAAAAGCTTCCCACAACCCTGACATTTAGCACTACCTTGAGCTTTAATTGGAGGAAAATATGCAGTAGAACGTTCCATCAAGATGGATTAACAATTGACCATTTCACAGCATTTAGCATAGCATAGCAAGGTTTAATGTCCCACGGCCTTTGATAACCAGTTGTGAACTCACTGGTTGCAGACCCACCATTTAAAATTGTAATGCCTTAGCCTACTTTAATTAATTATGCATATATTTTCCCCAACAGTCAGACAGTGTTCACCAACACTGTTTTCTCTTCAAAACCTATTATGTTAAATACCCCCCAGGAGTTATGGCCCTGGCATGGGGCAAATACAGTTGGTAGGGCCATGGACGCCATCCAATAGTGCCCCGGACGAAACTCAAGAAGGGGTATTTGTATCATTACGCCCTGTGAGTCATCTGCACTATAGCAAGCTGAGATAATAAAAGAAAATACTATGCACATTGGCTATATTGGCTATACGCATTGGTTATATACGCGTTGGTTATACGCATTGGCCTGTTGGCTATACACATTGGCTATCCGGCTATACGCATTGGTATATGCAGGTGTAAATGGATCAGGCTGTCAGGCATTCAATAGGTCAATCCGTTGGGGAAAAGTGAAGAACGATGACACTTGGACTGTGACGAAATATTCATCTGAGAAACACGATTTGGATTATCAAGACCAGTACCTTAATTCATGTGGGCAGGTAACCACCCCCTTCCACACACACACAATTTCCAACATAATTCAAATTTTGATTTTAATTAAAAGACATAAGTTAATATTGAATTGAAACACACCGCCTACAGGAAGATTTTGGAATGACACGTGGTACAAAATTAATATTTTTGCGGATCCTAAGTTGTAAGTTTTGGTCCAAACTTCAATATAGTTGACTCTCAATTGTAATTTTTGTATATATATATATATATATATATATATATATATATATATATATATATATATATATATATATATATATATATATATATATATATATATATATATATATATATATATATATATATATATATATATATATATATATATATATATATATATATATATATATATATATATATATATATGTATATATATATATATATATATATATATATATATATATATATATATATATATATATATATATATATATATATACATATATATATATATATATATATATATATATATATATATATATATATATATATATACATATATATACATATATATATAGATATAGATATCCTCCATATATCTCTCACTAGGTATCTCCTGCCATCTCCGCGTCAGCAGTAGCAGTCGGTGACCGCGTAGCCACACCATTGGACTCATACACAGGCTCACCAATACCAAGACCACCTAGTGCCTGCTCCGGTGGTGACCCGGTAGAAAATGCCATTTACAACATCATCATCAACGACGATGCGACCGTCACTAACAGTTTCAATCTTGCTGTCACCGTGACAACCAACGCAAGCGCAAGCTGCAGAAGAAAGCCAGAGCTTCCATCTAATTTGGCGATGATAAGGCTCAATTCGCGAGAAGCGAGACTAGTGACCAAGGAAGAGCTTGAGCAGATGTGGGATCTGACCGGAAAACGCAGCAATGTAAGGCAGAAACGGATCTCGTAATTATTCTAGCCCCCTAGTAATCGTAATCCCATACCAAAATATTTCATGAATTTGCATTGAATTTCTTGAAGTTTACCAAACATCAAAATATTGTAAAACACCAAGTCAATCGAATCTTTCCTCTGAGATGTTCAACCAAGTATGATAACAAGAGGGAACCACTCTTAAATGCTTACTAGTCTGGTTTCTTTTGTTTCATTTTTAGGAGCAAATTGAGTGTCGCCGCGACATCATACACGAGGAGCACACGAGGTGGCGAACTGCCAGAGATGACTCCGAGTAACTTCATCACACAGCGCCGGGGTGGGGTTATTCCTACAATTCAATTCTATTTTATATCATAATCACTTATTTCAAATTGCAACAAATATCTTTCCTAAAAACACAATTATTTAGAGCAATTCCATGGCATGCTGCTGTGGAAACTACAACAACAACACCGATACAGTGCTTTTCGTATGTAAAAAGGTTTCCCTTCACTAAATCTTCGAATCAATTAGTAACCACACTTCGAAATTACAACAAAGGCCCAAAACTTTCTTATGCAGAATATCATTCGAAGGTAAATTTCTTCGGTTGGACCAAATTGAAGACTTGTGTAAATGACTGAATTCCAAATTGCTGACGAATACCATCCGAGAGATTATTCACCATATAGATGGTTTCTCGTTAATTCAATTTGGATGACATATGAGCTGCGTTAACGTGACGTATTTAGAACTTAGGCATCTTAGAGAAAACATAGATCAGCATGCATGCATACAACTTCAAATGGTAGAAGGAAGTCTTATTAGTTTGGCTGGTTAGAAAATCTTACGGTATAAAGTTACAAAAGTGGCACAATGTCTGTTCTTCAGATGTTGAACCAAACTCCGCTTGGTTATCGAGTCTCTGGTTAATCGACACATACCGAATTAAATAATACCGGTTTCCCATTAAAAGTGCAGCATTTGGCCAATGAGAAACCGCCTCCGGTGTATAGGCTGAACATCGGCATTAAATGATTAATCATTAGTTTTCTTGACACAATTTAGAGCGTGTGGGTCATGAATTCAATACCTTTCGATCATTTCGTCACTTGCTCAACGTTACGTCTCAGCGACGTGCAGAGTAGCAACAACATCTGCAAGGAAATGATATAACACTGTTATCGTGGTCATTTTCATAACCGTGTGCAAGCTGATGGGGTTTGACTGGGTCTCATGAAACACGAGCAATTGAAATCCTAAATGTTTCATTTGAAAAATGAAGCATCCAAATAGTTACTCGCCTCACTGTTGTTCTAAATGACAACCAATTTGTTCAAGTTATATTTGGACACACTCTTTTTTTTTTTTCCTTTCTTCTTTCTTCTCTCCCTACCGTTTTTTTCAAATTTCTTCTTTTCTTCTATCACTCTTTATTTATTTTCTTATCTCTGATTTTCCTTTCATCGGCTTTGGGAATTTTTATTTTCTCATCCCTTTTCTTTCCACCTTATTTACTATTCCATCTTTCTTTTCCAAATAACCTTCTTTCATAATGATTTCCAACTTCTCGTTTCCTCGTAATATTTTCCTTATTTTGCAGTTCTTCGTCTGGTCCTCTCGAATTGTGCTAAGAATCACGTACTTTCTAAACACATTCTTCAAGAATTCTACAGTCCACGTGACTCTATAATGGCCTACCCAGAAAGAGTACTTTAAACACCTGAAAGTATTCTTATGAGTATGTTACTATCTTTCATATCTGCGAAAAGCCGCTAACTGGTTCGGTTTGGTGAATGGTCAATGAAAGGTTTATAGGCAGATAAGACGGTACATGAAATCGAGGAAAGAATTACTTATAGGAGCGGTATACTTTTAAGTCTGGTCCTCTCCATCCACTGTGCTCACACGTCTCATATTCAACGACGACGACGAGTGAACACACAATTACAATGACGGGGTCGTCGCCTGCGTATTCGGTTATGATAGTAACAATGCTATCACGAAACGCTTAATACGACCCGGACGAGAACACAGGTACAATGTCTGAATGTACGGACAGACATAACATCGACAACCAAGTCAATGTCCGCGGCCTTTGATAACCAGTTGTGGTACACTGGCGTGTCTACCCAACCCAGGCTAGAACCCAGGGCCTCGTGGTCTGTAGACAGGTATGATAACCGCTACACCACAGTAGGTAGAGAAGAGCTCCCACACATACGTTTTATTCGAGTGTGTAATGTGAGGTGGACTGTGACTTCGTGGCTTTTTGTACATATTTGTAAATAAATGCACTTAGTTTAGTTTTACACACATTTGACGTTTGTTCTCATCTCTTTTTGCAGTTTGTTTTGTATTCTCTTACCTCACATCTGTTTTGAGCGATTCTCTTCCACAGGTTTTTCTTTGGTTTATTAGCCCCCGAGCAAGGCGTTACATTATATCCTAAGCATATAAATATTCCATGTATAATATTAAAACACTTAATCAGTCAACTTGTTAATTTCAAACGCTCTGATATTTTATCTTATTTTAATACGAAACGGATAAAATTACTAAACAGGTAAAAAAGATCTTTATTTGTTTAGGCAAAGAGCTTCTACTGTGTAAAAGCTCTTTGGTTTATGAAGCGCTTAGGACCAGGACGCTTAGAAATTAACCATCACAATCCTTCGAGTGTTTAGTTTAAATGCAAGTGTTAAGGTATATTTGACACTTTTCGGCAAATTGTTTCGCAATCCAATTGTGTTTAATTCGCGGGTGTCAGATCACGTGAAAATGTGGCCTAAAGCGCTAGATAAATCACGCGGCGTCAGCTCAGACTGTCAGAAGCTTGCATGCATTCAGGTACCGCAGACGGCAGACGTGACGTGACGTGTATCGTGTTTACCCTGTATAAATAGTTTTTAGAATCTAAATGCAAATCATTATCAATTAAGTCAATAATTCAATCTTTTTCTTCAAAGACGTCCTCCCCTGCACCCGCACACGAGCGGTATTCTAATATGAGTCATGCCCTCCACGATCAACTTATGTCCCCAGCCCAATTCATGGATGAGAGGCGTTTGAGAGCATTCATATAGGCAGAGAATGTCAAGACTCTATTTAGCCATTTGGATGAGGATGAAATGCCCCTCTCTTTTTCAATTTGAAAAAATAAGCCTGTGATGGATAATTCATAATGGATAAAAAAACTCTCTTCTTTTCTTCCACGATCGCCTAGTACAAAACTTACTTCAATCTAGAAGTCAATTGTAGGACTATGATATTAACAATTTCTCTGTTTGAAGAGGAAGGCGCCATGAAAATGGTGACTTAAAATTCAGAAGGGGTCTCAATGAGGACTCTAACAGACTCAAAATTAAGCAGATCTCAATATCTTCACAGGCTAAATATAATGTAAGGAGTGACATTTAATAGGAGTCCATACTTAACGTTATTATCCCACCTGAACTACAACAGCTTCTGAAAAATAAGGCATCGAAACCTTTGGACATCATTTTGGAATAAAAACTTTAATCACATCTATAAAGAAAGTCATTAAATTCCTTATGTCCCTATTGGGAAAATTATGTCATACAAAATTGAACAAATTGGCAGCCTCCATGTGTCATGTGTAATCTTGCAGTCACCGCATAGGTGACGGAACCTGGCAGCACAGAGGCATGTGCCCCCACTTTTCTTAAAACTTTAAAAAAGTGCATTTTTTTTTAATAGGAAAAACTGCCTTCCTGAGAAATGAAAACTGCCATTTTCCAAAGAAGTAGTTGCCATGACCTTTCAAACATTGGCAAACGTTTCCCTTTGGATAATATATATGATCGTTTCATTGAACTTAAAAAAGTAACACAAATATCGCAAGAAAAAGACTAAAATGATTAAATGTTACATTTCTAATTGTCCACAAATCAAGGATGATTTATACAAGGCCGTCACTTCAGGGTGGACTAGGGGAGGGGGAGGGGGGGGGGACGAGTCATCCCGTCACTGGCATATTATTTTCTCTCTTTTAATAAATGAGAGGAATTTTCAATTGTGCAGCTTCCAGTGTCCCCAGTCAGTGGAGGCTGCCAACGGCCCTGGGTGTAAGTTATCCTTGCATAAGGACAACGTTGGGGCCAAAATGTTGCCCTTCATTGAACTTTATTCTATTCTAAAGAAGAACAAAAAAATAACCTTCGTTCAAAAGATATTGTATAGTATTTTTCAGAAAACATAATGAAATATCCCAAATCATTCGCGTTGTGGCAGGAAAAGGACCCTGAACGTGACTTTTTCATTATAGGCTTTAATGAGGCAAATAATTCATTCCGTGCTACCTTAGAGTAATTAACTTTCCAAGTTACCAAATAAGCCACGCCCACCCAACTAAGTGGGGCGAGCGCAAAACAAACCTCAAATCACCAATGCGTTGCGTTGACATTTAAATGTTCGCGAGACCTGCCGCAAGCTTTGATTCATTTTTCTCCGGATCTTTAGTTTTAGTAAATAGGATAAACAAAATTCAGTTTGCTTACTGTTCTGGGTAGCAGGAATCAGATTTATAAACCTGCAGCGGACCCGTAAGCGCAATTTTTGTTCACCATTTTGCCGTCACTCGGTCTGTGTGGGCAGAAATTTGTACTGTAAAGTAAGTTGCATTGATTACACGAAGCCGCGCCGCTAGCTATCTAGCTGTACCAGTACCGCGTAGGATGTTTGCCCCACTTAGTTACGCAGATCTTGTTGATAGGCAAATTCGTGCGGTGATTGGTTAAAACATGATGTCAATCACTAAAGATACATAAAAAAAAAGGGTAATTATATTATACCTTGACCATTCTCGAGGTTGGACATTCGATATGTGGTACACGGCGATGTAACACTAACATTGCTTTTTGACCTCAAACTTCAGTCAAGGGAAAACAAACAGTCAGTTATTATTGCAGTCAATGGGAAACAAACCTATTTTTTTGTCGTTTTTCAACAAATACTGGACATAATTTATTTTCATAATTTTTTTCTTTAAAAAGTAAATTAGTAAATTTAGATTAATAGTCTTCAACATATTTGGGTACCATTAATTTTCGCTGACTGGCTGAGGCGACAGAGTATTCTTAAAAATATCCTATCGACTGTAATGATAAAGTTTCCCCTCCAACTTAACAAAACCGTACTGAGCCCGCGTCCGCTACATCGATCAGACCTCGAGAATGTCACTACTAAGGCAAGCCATTCTCGTCGCTGTTACAGCAGTGGCTGTGATATATCTTCCTTCTTCTTCAAAAAATCTCACCCTATTCCAGAAGTCAAAGGCTACGTTGCCCCGGGATTTGAGAACGTGAAAGACGTGTTCAGGTTAGTTTGTATTCTTTCAAAACTCATCTTATTAAGCTACTTATGCAAGTAGTTCCGCGAAAATAAGCACACTGTACAGTACCGTGCATGCCGTGTACACGTCGAACTCTTAAAAAGTAAACATCACGTCAAACTCTTGAAAAGTAAACATCAAAAGTCGAAGAATGTTAAAAGTCAGAGTTGTAGCAGGCTAGCAGCTGTTAACTTAAAGGATTAGTACAGTGATCAAATAAGTTAATCTTATTGAAAGGGAACTTTAACCCATAAAGACTTAGAACCCCTATGATTAAAAGTCTGCATTTTTGGTAACTTTATAGTTTCCTTTAAATTCTATTATTACAACAATACAAGGAGATTATGTATTGGGCAGTTCCAGAAATTATGTGTACAGGTGTGGGGAGGAGGGGGAGGGGGTTCTCATGACAGGCTTCAGGGATCCATGATTTGGGATTCATTCAGGGAGGGTTCAGGACTGATTCTGGGGGTGGGTTTTGTGATTTTGGATTGGGAATCTTGGGAGCTAGGGGGGGTGTTTGATTTGGGAATTTGTGGGTGTGAGGGGGCCTGGGGGTGTTGTGATTTTGGGAATCAGGGATTATGACAACAAAATTTAGGGGTCCATGATTTGGGTCAGGACTGATTCGGGATTGGGATTCTGGGTGACGGGGAGGGGAGGGGGTTTCTGTGATATGTGATTTTGGGGGTGATGTGATTTGGGATTTGGATTCAGGGGAAGGGGGATGCTCTGATTTGCAATTAGGATTGGGATTCTGGGGTGGTGTGCTGTGATGATTGGGATTTCAGGGGTTGGGTGGAGTGCTGTAATTTGTGATTGGGAATCTGGACGGTGCTGTGATTTGCGATTGTGGTTTCAGGGGGGGGGGGGGGGAGTGCTGTGATGTGCGATCAGGATTCCCCCCCCCTCCTTCCCCCGTGCACATTTTTTTCTGGAATTGCCTATTTGAGATAGTGAAAGACTTGTTTCAGATTGATTTGCATTCTTTTCAAACTTATATTGTAAAGGTTTTGTTGCTAGTTGTGTGAAAACATTTTCACAACACTTACTGTATAGCACTACAAATACAGTATCTTATCCAGTCACCAAGGGCATAGCTAGAGGGGTGTGTGACACGCCCATTAAATTGGTCTGTCGGTAAATCATCAGAACTGTTGGCAAATCAGCACAGGTTGAGGCTCAAGAGGCAAAAACAAATTCAAATGAAATTGAATCACATTTGCAAATGCCCACTTTTGCCCAGCTTTTATCGCAGAACTTCTCGGGGCAAAGCACCTGCACCCAAAAGTAAACTACTCTCATATAGCGTTCTTTTGTATGTCCTCATGTATACATCACTGAAATTTCCATATTATTTTAAGCCATTTACGGCATCAAAATCAAGGAATCTCCAGAGCTTCCACTGGGGCTTCACCTACTGTTGGAACCCTCTATTTGGAACCCTACCAGGATTTCGCCCGTAATTGATTTTGATTTAAAAGAAAACATTTTTTCAATTGAACATTTGAAAATCATGTGTCCACATGGAAACTTCATTGAACTCATTGTATCATTTTAAAAGTCATTTGGGGCAAAAAATGCACAGAATCTTCCGAGTTTTGTCCCCTGGACCCCTACCAGGGCTTCGCCCCTGCTTGGTTTTGATTAAATTTCATTTATTTTTCAATTGAACAGCTGAAAATGCATGTGTCCACATGTAAATTACATATAAAAATTTATATCATTTTTAAAGCTATTTGTAGCATCAAATTCACAGAATCTACAGAGCTTCCAGTGCTTCGCCATTGGACCCCTACTAGTGCTTTGCGGTTGATTGATTTTAATTTAGAAATAAAAAACAAATCAGCTGAATATTTTTTATTTTTATCAAATGAACTGTGGAAAATGCATGTCTTCATGTAAATTTCATAGAAATTGTTGTATAATCTTAAATAATTTTAGGGCATCGAAATCACAGCATTTTCAGAGCTTCTGGCACTTTAGGGGCCTCACCCCTGATTGATTTTGATTTAAAAAAAATCTTTTTAACAATTGGACAGTTGAAAATGCATGTAAACTTTATAGGATTTTTTAATTTTAAGCCATTTGGGGTATCAAATTCACAGAATCTTCAGAGCATTTCCAGGGCGTCACCCCTGGACCCCTACCAGAGCTTTGCCCTTATTGATTTCAACTTCAAAAATAAATAAAAAATCTTCTTTTCATCAATTGAACTGCTGAAAGTCATGTAAACTCCATTGATATTTTTGTATCATTTTTCAAAGCCATTCGGGGCATCAAATTCACAGAATCTTCAGAGCTTTTGGGGATTTACCCCTGGACCCCTACCAGGGCTTTGCCACTGTTTAATTTAAACTTGAAAAGTAAAAAAAATATCAGCTGAAATAATCTTACAGTATTTTTATCAATTGAACTGTCAAAAATGTCCTCATGTCAGACTATTAACTTCATTGAAATTGTTGTATAATTTTATGCCATTTTGGGGCATCAAAATTACAGCATTTTCAGAGCCTCCTGGGGCTTCACCCCTTAGATCCTTACCAGGGCTTCGTCCCTGATTGATTTTGACTTAGAAAATAAAAAATCTTTTTTATCAATTAAACTGCCGAAAAATGCATGTCCTATGTAAACTTTATTGAAATTGTTGTATAATCTTAACCATTTTGGGGCACAGAAATTACAGAGCTTCTAAGGGCTTTACCAGCTATACCCATACCAGGGCTTATGTGGCCTCTGGACCCTGTGTCGTCATACGCATGCTAAGTGTGCGCGGTGCCGCCTGTGGTGGCACATTGTGTTACCAAAAGCAACATTTTGTCTGCAAAAACCACATCTACACCCCATCATTCAAAACCCTTTAGCTACGCCCCTGCCAGTCACTAATCCAGTCACTGTTTCAGTGTCATCACTGATCCAGTCTTGTCACTGATCCAGTTTCTGATCCTGTCAATGATTCAGTTTCTGATCCAGGTATGGATCCAATCTCTGATCCAGTCTCTGATTCTGTCTCTGATCCTGTCTCTGATCCAGTCATAAATTTAGTCTCTGATCCAGTTGCAGATTCAGATTCTGATCGAGATTTTGTTCCAATCGATCCAGCCTCTGATCCATTCTTGTCACTGATCCAGTCACTGATTAAGTGTCATCCCTGGTACTGTCTCTGATCCATTCTTGGCACTGATCCAGTCACTGATTGAGTGTCATCCCTGGTACAGTCTCTGATCCAGTCTTGTCACTGATCCAGCCTCTAATCCATTTTCTGATTCAGTCACCGATCAAGTCTGATCCAGTCACTGATACAATCTCTGATCCTGTCTCTGATCCAGTCGCTCATCCAGCCGTGGATCCAATCTCTGACCCAGTTTCTGATACAATCTCTGATCCAGTCAATGATCCAGTCTTGCCACTGATCCAGTCAGTGATCCAGTCTGTGATTCAGTCCGAGGCTGTCCTCGATCCTGTCTCTGCTCCAGTCACTGATCCAGTATCTGATCCAGTCATTGATCTAGTCTCTGTTCCTGTCTCTGATCCAGTCACTAATCCAGTCGCTGATCCAGTTTCTGATACTGTTTCTGATCCAGTTTTTGGTCCAGTCATTGATACAGTCTCTGGTCCTGTGTCTGATTCAGTCACTGATCTAATTTATGATGCATTTACTAATCCAGTTTTCTTATCTAATCTCTTCACTGATCAACCTCTGATCCAGTCACTAATTCAGTCTCATCAGTCACTGAACCAGTCTCTGATCCAGTCTTGTCACTGATCCAGTCTCTGATCTTGTTGCTGATCCAGTCACTGATCCAGCCTCTGATCCAGTCACTGATCCAGTTGCTGATCCAGTCACTGATCCAGCCTCTGATCCAGTCTTGTCACTGATCCAGTCTCTGATCTTGTTGCTGATCCAGTCACTGAACCAGCCTCTGATCCAGTCGCTGATACAGTCACTAATACAGCCTCTGATCCAGTCACTGATCCAGTCGCTGATCCAGTCACTGATCCAGCCTCTGATCCAGTCTTGTCACTGATCTTGTCTCTGATCCAGTCACTGATCCAGCCTCTGATCCAGTCGCTGATCCAGTTGCTGATCCAGTCACTGATCCAGCCTCTGATCCAATCTCTGATCCAGTTAATGATAGATGGCTATAAAAAAAACAAATTGGTGAAAACACCATATTAATATTTTACTCAATTTAATATGAGTTATTTTATTTCAAAGATTGAAATATGTGTTGAAACATGACCATAGTAGTATAGTGTTATGTCATACATACAGATCTAACATATTTTCTATGTATTTCCTTGAGAATACTACACTAAATTTATTTAGACTGTAAATTGTATGACCAGATTGACAAAGCATGTTTTTGTATAGTGCATACATGATATACCGACTGGTTAGCTCAATTGGTAGCACCCACTTTCCAGCCCGAAGGTCGTGAATTCAATCCGCGGCCGGGTCATGCCAAAAACTTGAACTAGAACATCAATAATTGTAGTAGCTTAACATATTTTGGGGCGGTTACAAGCCTGTTTTTTGTTGGTGGGTTGTTAATTCAAGTAGGCTGGGGTTGTTAGGAAAGAAATACATGTTTGATGTTTATTTTCTGGGAAAATGCAAGCAGAGCTTTAATATGTGATGCCAGAACATAAATGATGTAGTAGCTCAATATATGTTTTTGGGGTGGGTATAAGACTCTTTTTGTTAGAGGGGAGTCTAAGTTACATTGGGTAGGCTTAGGTTGTTAGAAATACAAGTTTGATTAGTAGTGGTGCAACAAATGGTTGGGAATGCCTGGAAGGGTGGGTAAACTCTACAGGTCCTGAGCAAAATAGATTTGGGTCTAGCCCTGAACAACGACACTGGCAATATCTTTGTTATGGGACCCAAAGCACCAGAGATGTTGGAAGGAACACGGGGAAGCAGAGAGAGCAGAAAATCAAGTTCATGTGCGGTTTTTGACAGTAATTGAGGGGAACTTTTTATTTAAAAAAAGAAGCACTTTGTAAGTTGACAGTTTTTGCTTCTTACTTTTGACATTTCCATCATTTTGGTAGGCAAATTCTGCCTATGGGTTAAAAGATTGGGAAACCAGGACCAATGTTGACAATTACCCATCGGGCGAACAAGTGAAAAGCTCCTTTTTGTTTTCGAGCTTCAAGAATGACCTAGAATAACTTCAAATAAGTTTCAAAAGGGCGCCTCACTGATCCAGACAGGTCCATCCACAACTGTCAAAAAGGCACTTCCTGCCCCCACCCGCACAATTTCAAAAGGGTACTTTCTGCCCCTGTACTCATGGGCCAGGAGCAATGCTTCCCCCTTCCGTTGCCGCCATGGTTCCGACATCGCTGGAGGGGCTGGGATGGGGAGGGGGATGGGATGGGGATGGGATGGGGATTGGATGGGGAGGGGGCTGGGATGGGATGGGGATGGGGATGGGATGGGGAGGGGCTGGGATGGGAGGGGGCTATGGGGAGGGGCTGGGATGGGAATGGGGCTGGGATGGGGACGGGGATGGGATGGGGAGGGGGCTGGGATGGGGAGGGGGATGGGATGGGGAGGGAGCTGGAATGGGGAGGGGTAGGATGGGGAGGAGGGTGGGATGGGGAGAGGGCTGGGATGGGGAGGGGGAATATAACTAGTCCATTTTTTTCATTAAAACAGGCACCCCACCACTAAGAAGTTTTGGATTGATGCATAAGTTGCAGTAATACAGTCTGTAGCCTCGCAAACAAAAAACAAGATGTTGTGAAATAAGATTATTGCAAGCCACGTCATGTCTCTAATGTGACAGGACTGCTGATTTTCAAAGGTGTTTTAAAATTATCATTTTTTTATCAGTGAGTTATTAACATTTTGTTGATTTTACAGTCAGAGATTTAATCACATTATATAGTTAAGTAGCAGGTCCCTGGTTAAAATAAGCTATCAGCCATTCTTTAGCTTTTAATAGTTTTTTAAACCCACTTTATAGTCCAAACGAGCTATCAACTACAAAAGTTATACCCCAATTGGACTATACATTGGATAAAATCCCAAACGTGATATTAAGCTCAATTAGCATATGTGCATTTTGATGCTCCTGGTCAGCCAATGAATATATAGTTTATTTCAATCAGAGATATTCGTGATATTTCCTGAGCCAATGTTATTATATATGCTAAAATCCTTTGGATTGCGCCGAGTGAAATCTAAAAAATGATTTGAAAGATTTTTAGTGAATTTTGGAATGCAGAACTTGTTAAAACTATGCAAAAATATGAACTGTTATTGCATCAACACATCGATCTATTTAAGGCAAACATGATCAACACAGCAAAATATCCAAAAAATGCATAGGATGTGATAAATGCTGCAAAAATCTGAGTGTATTCGGCCGAGAACCTGGCTCTTAAGTTAGTCATCACATAAGCTCAAATCCCTTAAAAGGGATGTTGAGCTAAAAATGGGACCTGCTGCCCTTTCGCTGGGTGCTCAGCATAAGGGAAAGGAGCAGGGTAATATAACCTTATTGGTTTAATGACTGCTGCGCCATGATGGTTGCAGGGTCATGATGTGATGACCGCTGCACCGTGATGGCTGCACAGTCATAATGTGACGATCGCTGCGCTGTGATGGCTGCACGGTTATGATGTGTTACTTTCCAATGCTTTTTAGATCAGGTTTCAATGATGTGATTATTATTGCTTCGTGCAGCTTAGGGGATTAGCTTACATTGTGTCTGTCAGTCACTGGCACAACAAGAACCACTCAATACCCTTTTGACCCAATGAAGCATGAAATGCGTCCAATCAGGGTTACTGTTATTGATCCATGGTACAATCAAAGACTGGGTCTTTGTTTGTTTTTGCTGGTCTTTGTTTGTTTTTGCCTGCTCTGTTGGCGGTCACGTGTGGTACTGTAAAACTGTGTGTGTGGAGTGTGAATGATTTGAGAGAATGATTGGCGGTAGTGGAAGTTGTATCAGGTCTTGAAAATACTGCTGAGCAGTGGAAATTTCTGGTCGAAAAATCATCGGGCATCACGCAGCGTGTTGAGAATAGTCCCCGGGGACTTGAAAAAGTTTTCAGGTACTGTATAAGCGCTTAGTTGCGATGGTAGGGAAGCGTTATATAGAAACAGAGTATCATTTTGTGATTATTTTATTATTATATACCTCGTCTCACTACTTACACAAAAAATGTTTCCAATAATTAAGAAAGAGATTTTCAAATATATAAAAAGTGCCCTGAATCTAAAATTATGACATCACACTTTATACAGTAACCTTGGTCATTTTACTGGTGAAACCTTTGCAATATAAGAACTTCTAAATGGAATAAGACATAGGTTTTTACATGGTTTTGGTTTTAACAGCAATTTGTTACATAGTCCTCTATCATGTATATCATAATGAGAATTTTCAGGAATACGATATTTCTTTCAAATTCTCCATTCTAGAAAATGACAAGCTACTCTACTTTCACTTAATACTTTTTAGCTCGACTATTCAAACAAAAAGTTTAACCAACAAACAAAGAAACTTTAACCAACAAACACAGAAAACTTTTACCAACAAACACAGAAAACTTTTACCAACAAACAAAGAAAACTTTTACCAACAAACAAAGAAAACCTATACCAACAAACACAGAAAACTTTAACCAACAAACACAGAAAATTTAAACCAACAAACAAGAAAACTTAAACCAACAAACACAGAAAACCTAAACCAACAAACACAGAAAACTTTAAGCAACAAAACCAACAAACAAAAAGAAAACCTATACCAACAAACACAGAAAACTTTTACCAACAAACAAAGAAAACTTAACCAACAAACTCAGAAAACTTTAACCAACAAACACAGAAAACTTTAACCAACAAACACAGAAAAACTTAAACCAACAAACACAGACAACTTTAAGCAACAAACACAGAAAACTTATACCAACAAACACAGAAAACTTTAACCAACAAACACAGAAAACTTATACCAACAAACACAGAAAACTTTAACCAACAAACACAGAAAACTTAAACCAACAAACACAGAAAACTTAAACCAACAAACACAGAAAACTTAAACCAACAAACACAGAAAACCTAAACCAACAAACACAGAAAACCTAAACCAACAAACACAGAAAACCTAAACCAACAAACACAGAAAACTTAAACCAACAAACAAAGAAAACCTATACCAACAAACAAAGAAAACTTTTACCAACAAACAAAGAAAACCTATACCAACAAACACAGAAAACTTTAACCAACAAACACAGAAAATTTAAACCAACAAACACAGAAAACTTTTACCAACAAACACAGAAAACTTTTACCAACAAACAAAGAAAACTTTTACCAACAAACAAAGAAAACCTATACCAACAAACACAGAAAACTTTAACCAACAAACACAGAAAATTTAAACCAACAAACACAGAAAATTTAAACCAACAAACACAGAAAACTTAAACCAACAAACACAGAAAACCTAAACCAACAAACACAGAAAACTTTAACCAACACACACAGAAAACTTTAACCAACAAACAAAGAAAACTTTAACCAGCAAACAAAGGAAAACTTAACCCAACAAACAAAGGAAAACTTTCACCAACAAACAAAGGAAAACAACGAGAGGGTTTGTATCGTTTCCAATGTCTAGTTTGCCAGCGTTAAGCGATATTGTTTCACATAATTTTGCTTTAATCTAATTGTACATTTTTCATGCTGCTGCACTTGCTTGGCACACATGTTTTCTTAAATTGAAAGCTGGATTACAATCCAAGATGTAGTTTTGCAAAAGTGTATGGGTAGGGGGAGAGTACTAGTTGGAAAGGGGGTTATGTAAATCACATTCTTCCATTGACATTGGCAAGTCAGAGACTCCTTTCTTTGCTGTTCAATTGATAGAACTAAAAGAGGTGTTGTAGTTATAAAGACTGGTAGCTTTTACATGTTTTCTTACTGGGTTATTGGGTGAGGTTGTAACCTTGAGCTTTTTTGTCTTAAAATATCTGGGACAACTCAAAGATTTTGTTAAGCTTGTAGTAAAATGTGAAAATTAACAAAGCAAATAAAAATGCAAGTGCTTCTTTTAAAGCTCAAGTAATTTGAAATCATCTGCACCTACTAGCCCTATTTCTGTATATACTTTTCCCTTAATAAGCATACTGTTCTTCAGACAGTTCTTGTTTAAGTGATATCTTTGCTACATCTTTTTCAGAGAGAATTTTGAGCTGGGATGGGACAAAAAGGAAGGTGGATCAGCTTTTGCTGCATACTATGAGGGCAAGAAAGTGGTGGACATCTGGGCTGGCTACTCTGATCATGAAGCTGGTATTCTATGGAAAAAGGACACATTAGGAATCATATATTCCACATCTAAAGGTAGAATGAGTGATTGATTTGTAATCAGTGGGGTATTCAGCTTTTGGTGCCGGGGGAGTAGAGGGAGGGGGGGGGGGGAATGGTAATTATGGAAAGAGGACACATTAGGAATCATATATTCCACATCTAAAGGTAGATTGAATGATTGATATGTAATCAGTGGGATAATCAGCTTTTGGTGCCCAGGGGAGTGAGGGTGTGGAGGGGCGGACAAATGGTAATTATGGAAAGAGGACACATTAGGAATCATATATTCCACATCTAAAGGTAGAGTGATGATCAATAGAATCACCAGGGCTTGCAGCAGTATCTGGAGAACAGACAACATGTCTGAAAGTTTTTTCATAAGAGTGGTCCACCGTATCCTTATTTTCCTCCACCCTGACCCTATTTTCCTCTACCCTGCCCCTATTTTCCTCTACCCTGCCTCTATTTTCCTCAATCCTGCCCCTGTTTTCCTTAACCCTGCCCCTGTTTTCCTCTAACCTGTCTCTATTTTCCTCAACCTTGTCCCTATTTCCCCACCTTTTCCCTATTTCCCCACCATGCCCATAGTTTCACCACTCTGCCTCTGTTTTCCTCCACCCTGCCCTATTTTCCTCGACATTATACCTTTTCCCCCACCCTTTCCATTTTTCCCTCCACAATGCCCTCATTATGTACATGTATGATCCTATCTTTTTAAAATCCATGAACATTGTTTTTTGCTGCAACTTCCTGGCAGGAGAGAAGATTGTGAAATCACAGGTAAATTCCAAAGTATAGATATTTAATTGATTTTTTGTCATAAAACCCTCGAAATAGTTTGAAGCAATGATGTCATAATATGTTTAGATTATGTCAGTATACAGTATAAACTCACACTAGTAACTTTCCTCTCAAAATAGAAGGTAGGGAACCAAGCTTTATATCACGCCGGCCCACCATTGTGAAATGCATTACCCTTCAAAATCAGAAACAATTCCTCCATTGATGAGTTTAAAAAGCACCCCAAGACTTTTTCTTCAAGAAACACTTCCAGCATGTAAAGTACCAGTTTTGTGTTCATCTCTTTTATTTACATGTTTTTATTTTATCGTTGCATTATTTGTGTATGGAGTTTCCGTTTTGTTTTGTAAAGTGCAGAGAACCTTGGGATTCTGTGCTAAATAGACACCCAGGAATTAAGTAGGTAAGTACAGTGAATAGCACGGTTGTTGTTTTTATTTATATGACAATTGCAAAATTGAACAAGCACCTGCATTGTTTACTTTATTTCTAGGTGTGTCAGCTGTTTGCCTGGGTATGCTTGCGGACCGTGGTCTCCTTGACTTTAAGAAACCTGTGGCTCACTACTGGCCGGAGTTTGCTGCGCATGGTAAAGATAAAATCACGGTAGAGATGCTGGTGGAGCATGAGGTGAGTATGAATAGGTTTAGGATACCTGCCGAGAAATTTTGATTGAGCGTTAGGGGTCCAGGGGCGAATCCCCGAAACTCTTGCAAAATTGACATTTCAAGGGCAAGAGAGTATGTCACAATGCATAGTATGAAGGTGTATTATACAAGGTGTATACAAAACACAAAATAAAAGCACAAAGCGCTTGTCGTGGGGTCCAGGGGCCCGCTTAAGGGCCTCGCTTAAGGGCCTCGCTTAAGGGCCTCGCTTAAGGGCCTCGCTTAAAGGGCCTCGCTTAAGGGCCTCGCTTAAGGGCCCGGTAGCACTCGCAAAATTGACATTTCAAGGGCAAAAACGTATATGTCACAATGTAGTAAGAAGGTGTATTATACAAGTCAAAATTCATGTCAAAGAGAGCTATAATACACCATATGCAAAACACAAAAACATGAAAACGCATAATGTGGAAATATGTTTTATGGTTTACGTTTGTAAATGTTTAGGTTTATCGTCACTCTTTGAAAAATATGGGTTGTCTAAAAGAAAGGTTTTCAATAATTTACTACAAACTTGTGTAAATATTTTCAAACTTTTACATGTTCTGCATTACGTGCACTCCGACACCCACCTCCCCCTCTCTCTTCCCCTCTCTCTTTGTGTCTTAGTTCATGTATTTAAATAGAAAATCGCACAAATGTTTAGTATTTTTCCTGAGAAAGTGCCCTTTTGAGATGTCAGAGTTTGTTGAACCGACGGCACCAATATGAATTGACGGATTAAAATCTGAACCGATGGATTAAAATTTTAACCAACGGAATAAAATCTGAACCGACAGATTAAAATCTTAACCGACGGATTAAAATCTGAATCGACGTTTTAAAATCTGAACCGACAGATCAAAATATTGGGGGGAAATCGCCCCCTCACCCCCCTCTGGCTAAGCCACTGATATGATTATTAGAAGCCAGATATCGTGTTAAAGTGTAGATCAGAAATATGATACAATCCAACTTTTCTGACTGATCAAAATATCTACACAATTACCGACCATGGATCAATAATTTCCAATCAATTACTGCCGCAGAAGTGACGTTACCATTATGATCAGATCTATTGAGGAATTTTCTTAAGACTAGATTCCCTCTTTAATTTTGGTAAACTGCTTAAATTTCGTTTTCAGCAGTCCGGTAACATGCCTATTAATGGGAACATAAGACTGTTCAGTGTGCAGATCTCATAACAGTTTAGATTACAAGAATTAGATTGTTCTGTAAATAGTCTGTTTAGGTCTCATTCATTAGAAATGTTTCTGAAACTTGTTCTGTTTCCCAAATATTTGTTATTATTTGCAGTTTATATATGAAATGGCGTATCATGATGTGTTGGCCAGAGTAATTTAATATCATGGAATAAGCGATATCACGCTATCGCAATAATTGACTGTTTAGTTCAGTGGTTCAGCAGTCCATCTTATATAAAAAAAGGACTTCAAAAAAAAAAAAAAAAAAAAAAAAAATAGTGAAGAAAGCATTCAAAAATCTTATTTCATTAAGAAGATATTTAAGTTTAAAGTTTGGTATCATTTGTGTAGAAACGAATGAAATCAGACTGGTTGTGATGTCATAGCCTCAGATTCCTCAAAGTCTTTATGTATTCTATCATATTTTGTCCTGCAATTTTGTGGCGTGAAAACCATGGGATATGTCAAAAAATTAGTAAAAACTGAAACTAGGAAGGGTATTTTTGATACACCACCTGAAGAAAATTTGAGGGAAAATAATTTATATACAGTAGTGAAACAAAAAATAAACTTTCTTTAAAAACTAATGCGTGTTATACACTTATGCGTCTCCTATGTTCTGCAGGCTCTAAAGTGGCACTTTTTAAATAGTTTTTAAAATAAAAAACCATGGAAATATTCCTTTAACTTTCCATGTTCAGTCGGGTTTATAGGTGGTGTTTAATCAAGGCTTGTCATGGACTGATGAGATCACCTCCAAGAAGTAGAATGATATTCAATTAAAGAAAAGTGTTACTCATTAACAAAATAACCATTATATACTTATGAGTCTCCTTTGTTCTGCAGGCGGGGCTACCGGCAGTGTCTAAGCAACAAACCTGGGAAATGTTGTCAAATTTAGATGAACTTGATCAAGTTTTGGCTGACAGCAAACCCATGTGGGAACCAGGGACAAAACATGGGTACCATGTATTATCTTACGGGTACTTGGTTAATGCCATCATCAGGAGGGTAGACCCGAAGGGTCGGACAGTTGGTCAGTTTCTGCAGGAAGAAATTGCCGGGCCACATGGTGAGTGTGCTTTTAAGTATAAATTTTGAGTATGCAAAGTAGATGTTATCTGGGTATACACGCGTGTTACTTAGGGGTTTATCCTATCTAAGGATTAAGTCAGTATACAAATGGAATTTACTCAGAGTATTTACCCTTAAACTTGTAAAGGATTTGTCTACCAAAGGCAAGAGAGCGCAGGGAAAAATCCCAACATCAAATTTGTGTAATAGAAGTGGAAGGGGAGGGGAAGGGAGGCATAAAGTAGAAGGAGTGGTAGGGTAGGGGAGAGGGGGGGATAAAGTCACAGAATCATACTACGGTACAAAAGAGCACCCATGGTCGATACATTTGGTAAACAAGTGACTAAGAAATCTCTACCTGTCCATATACCTGTAAATGTGTGTCTCCAAGTGTTGTAAGTCCCTCCTGGAATCGGTTTCAGCTCAACGATTACTAGTCCTTGAAGTAATAAAGTGGAAGAATTTGTAAACTAAGCTAGAAAATCACTCCGATGAAAAGCAAACAGATTCAATTTGGATGAATCTTTAAATAGCAGACACATTCTAGATGTTCGATCATAACAGAAAAATGTCATCAATCTGTTAGTAAGAAATTTTGAAAAGCCTAAAAAATGTTCCTTTTCTGCCTGATTAGTGAGTTATAAAGCTTGAGCTCCCTTTTATTCCTCCTTCAATATCATCTTTTTACTCATTTAAACATTTTTGCGATACACTTGAGCTTTAACATCATTGGCAACCTTCAACAATTCCTGTCCCCATATTCGCCACCCAAAAATTGAAAAATGATGATTTTGTTTGCCAGAGAAATAACACTTTATGTCTCACCTGGCGACCAACATAACAGAACAAAATATTTCGGCAGCATGAAATGCCCTATTTTTTCCCGCCTTAAAATTACTGGCAATCCTAATTAAAATTTTGTAACTTTGTCTCCACAAGGCTGATAGGGGCGATATGAAATGCATGATATCATATCACATAGTCACTGAGCAACAGTATGCCTATACTTGTATACATATGTAGTTTCGTTAGCGCACATAATACCTGCAGAGGGGTGCTTAAAAAATTTTTTTTATCACTTTCCTGATAGAAAATGCTAAGTTTGTATGCTTTGTTGATCAGTCTTTAATTTCATAATTGTTCTGTGCATTTTGAAATGAAAACACTTAAATCATTCATGCAGGAAAGCCATGGGGGCAGAGGAGGGGGGGTCTCTTTCAAAATAATAATTTGAAACAGGTTTTTGTCCTGGTGAGTAATATAATAATTTTGATGATACAAATTTTGGAAATGAGGAAACATGGTTGCCAGTTTTTCTGAGTTGGCGACCACAAAGCAAGCGCAATTGTTAAGGTAGGGGTTGAAGGGGTTGAAGGGGTTGAAAGGGGGGTTGAAGGGGTTGGGGTTGAAGGGGGTTGAAGGGGTTGAAGGGGGTTGAAGGGGGGTTGAAGCGGGGGGTCGAAGGGGGAGTTGATCATAGATGTTCTGATTCACAATCATCAACAAGTCTTTTTAAGTGTTATCTTTCCAATTTTCTATCCTATTTCGCAGGAATTGATATTTTCATTGGGGTTCCTAAAGAGCTGTCTCATCGTGTTGCACGTGTGGTGCCAGTTGCGGAGACTTTTTTTGACTTCATTTATGCATGTTATCACTACCCACTTGTAGGGCAGTTTTATTACAACAGTTTTATAAGCTTTGGAAACGCACCATTGCCTAAGGTCATCAAGAATATTGGAGAAACCTCGGATGTAAGTATACTATTATTAGAGTACCGTAGTCGATGTAATAAGCGTCCAGAAGGCTTACCAGACGTAATAAGCGATAGAAGGCTTACCAGAAGTAATAAGCGTCCAGAAGGCTTACCAGACGTAATAAGCGTCCAGAAGGCTCACCAGACGTAATAAGCGTCCAGAAGGCTTACCAGACGTAATAAGCGTGCAAAAGGCTTACCGGACGTAATAAGCGTCTAGAAGGCTAACCTGACGTAATAAGCATGCAGAAGGCTTACCAGACGTAATAAGCGTCCAGAAGGCTTACCAGACGTAATAAGCATCCAGGAGGCTTACCAGACGTAATAAGTGTCCAGAAGGCTTACCAGACGTAATAAGTGTCCAGAAGGCTTACCAGACGTAATAAGCGTGCAGAAGGCTTACCAGACATAATAAGCGTCCAGAAGGCTTACCAGACGAAATAAGCGTCCAGAAGGCTTACCAGACGTAATAAGCATGCAGAAGGCTTACCAGACGTAATAAGCGTCCAGAAGGCTTATGAGACGTAAAAAGCGTCCAGAAGGCTTACCAGACGTAATAAGCGTCCAGAAGGCTTACCAGACGTAATAAGTGTCCAGAAGGCTAACCAGACTTAAAAGCGTGCAGAAGGCTTACCAGACGTAATAAGCGTCCAGAAAGCTTACTAAAATAGAAATGCACCACTTTTTAGCCCTGAACTTTTTTCATAATAAATGCGTATGTACAGTGTGCTGTTTGCATTGTACATTGTAATTGCATTGTACATAATAAGTCTGACCCCTTCAATCAAATCTGCTTTACCCCTTCAACAAGTCCAACATTTACATACAATTGATCTTTTTGTGCTAAATTCTGTAGTTTTATCTGTGTCTATGTCTTGTATTATCTGTTACTATATTTGTACTTTTCTTATTTAAATCTATTTTCATTATTCAAATAAATTATGTAAACAGTCAAAAAATCATGGGCGGTTTTTAGAGTGTGCTTAATTCGTCGAATACTATACTTTACTTGAGTTAATTTTGTGGAAATCTCTGTGTACTATTTGAACTGCATTGCCTGGAAGCTGTGTTTTACAGCTCCATGGTTGTACATAATAAGTCTTCAAATTAATTCAATAAATAATGTTAACAGTCAAAAAATGCTGGGTGGGCGGTTTTTAGAGTAGGCACTTTATGCGGTACTTTAGTTTAGTACTTTTGTGGAAATCTCTCAATAACATAAGTTAATCCACAATAGAGCCATGCATACCCATCGAGCCAGTGCTTATCCAGAGTTTCCATGGAGTAAGTGGATGATAACACAAGACTACCCCTGGATAGGACGCCAGTCCATTACAGGTTAACTCACCAGCAATGCTGGTACTCATTTAGGACTGAGTGGACTGGAGCAAGAAGATTAAGCTGCCTTACTCAAGGACAGAATACAGGGCTCAAGATAGACTTTGAACCACTGTACCTCTTCTCTTGCTCAGTTTGTTTGTTTAACATGTTTAATGACAAAGCAATAGATACTACCTTAGCTTCAAAGATGATGTTTTTGTCTTGTAGTTCCCAAATTTAGATCTTTGCTTGGTAGTCAAACTTTTAATGTACTATGGAATAGTCTGCCCATTTCAATCAAATCTGCTTTATCCTTTCAACAAGTCCAATATCTACTTTAGATTTATCTTTTAGTTTGTGCTCAATTCTGTAGTTGTAATCTGTATCTTTGTCTTGTATTATCTGTAACTATATTTGCTTCTCTTATTTTATATATATTTACATGATTGTACTAAGTGCATTAGAACAAGTCTTTTTTACATAATGCACCATATATATTCTATGAACCTAAAACACAAACGATTAATCTTTATGAAGGCACTGAATACCTTAGGTCTAGTCAGTGGCATAGCCAGAAGGGCATGTTACCAATATAGTATGAATTATCACCATTGGCTGTAACATGGCCCTGCATGATTTTACAACTGATATCATTTTAAATCTCTGGTACAAATTCATCAGTGTTCTAAAGATGCTGTTGAAAGGAATACTCCTGTGAATTTGTATTGTTACTTATACCATAGAAGAATATTAAAGAAATGAATTGGTGAAAAACTATTTCTTAGAATTATTTTACACAGTACCGCCGAGAAGAAAGGCCTGAGGTCTTAGAGAGCCCAGGTCAGGCAGATTGTGTGTTCAAACAGCGGGCCCTCCCCAAATGTATTCAACCCATACTTGATAATGGCGAAAACAGTGTAACAGTAGAACAGTAATAGGAGATGATCTCTCATTTTGCTCTTCGGAATTTTCTGATCATCTTGGGGACCCACATTTTCAGTTAGTTTGCCTCCCTCTCCTGATCTCTTGGTAGCCCTGGTATTACACTCAAATGTACGCTTTTCTTTCATGTTTTAGTAATAAACAAACCTCAGATCTTTCAGCGCTCATGAAGGCTCATTGGGCTCACATGATGATCTAGCCGCCGCGTTGAAAAGTTCAAACTGGGGGTACACCTGTCTACTGATGCATGCAACATCCCACCTTCACTAATTGGAAAAACCCACAAAAGTACTATTGCCTTTCAAGCATACATGTAGCTGGGTAATTTCCAGTCACGATTGCATGCATAAAACCTACTCAAATTGACTTGAATCACCCATGCATAAATCACGTCATGGAGCATGGAAACTGTATCCTATGATTTAATGGGCGAGTAAGCAA